>CM027866.1:2203845-2598035 GCA_016097605.1 Eucalyptus guilfoylei | reverse complement strand
CGACGGCAATTGCTTTTGATCAGTATCGGTGGGATGGTGGTATCCCTTATTATTGTTGGTAGTTGGCTGATCAAGATTGACCATATTAGTCTTGGCGACATCCAAAGCCACTTCCATACTAATGGGTGCCCATCAACCATGAATGGGGCAAGCCCAACCATCGGATTGGAGCAGACAAGCGGGTCGGGTGAACCGGGTATGGGAACAAATCCCTACATGGGTTATTTCAATGCGGGTTATGAAATCGGGTCAAGCGAATCGGGTTTAGGGACAAATCCCTACCCAAATTTCTCGCTCGATTTCCTGCCCTTTCCAGTCGCCAAGATTAATATGGTCAATGTTCATTAGGCAACTGCAAGACTAATAAGGGATACTACCATCCCATAAATACTTATCAAAAGCAATTGTCGTCGACCGTGCCGGTCAAGTAGCAAAGCGGCAACAAGGACACATACAGTCTTTAGAAGGTCAATTAGAACAATCCAAAGGACCTTCTCATTCCTATACCTCGTTTCTGCAGAAACCCCTCTCCCCCCAAAGCTTGCAATCTCACATACAATTTATGAATAATAGAGAAAATAAAGTGTGGAAGAGACATGCTCAGGCCAATGTTGTTGATAGCGACGAAGACGGGCTAAGCCTAGCTAAGGTGACATGGACCCTACCGGTTTGGGGTTTTTAGCCCACGACTGCTTTTCTCAGGCCAATCTATTCAACCGTGACCCACTAACATCTGGCCTTATCTCATTTTTATTATTTCCTAAATCTCGTTTCTGCAACCCCTCTCCTCCCCCCAAACCCTACAATCTCACGCTCAATTTCTGAAGAACAGAGAAAATAAAGTGCATAAGAGACATACTTCGCCTAATGTTGTTGATAGTGACGAAAACGGCCATGCAATTCGCTCCCCTCCCGCTCCAGTTGCATTTTCATCAAAACTCGATACATCCTCAACTTCAACGATCTCCACCTCGACTCCATTTTCGTCATGAAGATATTAATGAGAAGGTCCTTTGGATTGTTCTAATTAACCTTCTGAAGACTGTATGCGTCCTTGTTACTTCTTTGCTGCGTGACTGGCATGGTCGACGGCAATTACTTTTGATCAGTATTGGCGGGATGGTAGTATCCCCTATTAGCCTTGGCAGTTGCCCGATGAAGATTGACCATATTAGTCTTGGCGACATCCAAAGCCACATCCAAACTAATGGGTGCCCACCAACCATGAATGGAGCAAGCCCAACCATCGAATTGGAGCAGACAAGCGGGTCGGGTGAACCGGGTATGGGAACAAATCCCTACTCGGGTTATTTCAATGCAGGTTATCAAATCGGGTCAAGCGAATCGGGTTTAAGGACAAATCCCTACCCAAATTTCTCGCTCGATTTCCTGCCCTTTCCAGTCGCCAAGACTAATATGGTCAATGTTCATCAGGCAACTGTCGAGTCTAATAAGGGATACTACCATCTCATAAATATTGATCAAAAGCAATTGTCGTCACCGTGCCGGTCAAGCAGCAAAGCGGCAACAAGGACACATACAGTATTTTGAAGGTTAATTAGAACAATCCAAAGGACCTTCTGATTAATATTTACGACTCCAGCCTTCTCCAATATTTGCGGGGTGTATATGAGCCAGCGCGGTGATTCTGACATGGCACATAACACAAATGGCCAGCACATCAACGATGTTACTCCCTCCCAAAACATGACACCCCACCCGTTCAATCTTCGAGAAGATGTAATTCCAAGTGTATCCAATAACTACACCAATTTTTATTATGAGTTTTTTTTTAATTTTTTTATTATTAACAAAAAGAAAATCGGATCGAGTCAAAGTGTCCAGTCCAACTAAGCTGACGTGGAACCTATCCGTCCGGGTTTTTAAACCCATAACTGCTTTTCTTGGCCTAATCAATTCAATCCTAACCCACTTAACACCAAGCCTTATCTCAATTTTTTTTTATTTCCTATACCTCGTTTCTGCAAGAAACCCCTCTCCCCCCAAAGCTTGCAATCTAACATCTAATTTCTGAATAACAGAGAAAATAAAGTGTGGAACAAACATGCTCGGCTTGATGTTGTTGATAGCGACAAAGACGGGCTAAGCCTAGCTAAGCTGACGTAAACCCTACCGGTCCAGCTTTTTAAGCCCACAACTGCTTTTCGCAGCCCAATCTATTCGATCGTGACCCACTAACACCTAGCCTTATCTCATTTTTACTATTTCCTAGATCTCGTTTCTGCAACCCCTCTCCTCCCCCCAAACCCTGCAATCTCACACTCAATTTCTAAAGAGTAGAGAAAATAAAGTGCAGAAGAGACAAACTTGGCCTGATGTATTTGATTGCGACGAAGACGGCTGTGCAATTCGCTGCCGCTCCCGGTCTAGTCGCATTTTCATCAAAACTCGATTCATCCTCGCCTTCAACGATGTCCACCTCGACTCCATTTTCGTCCCAAAGATTTTAATGAGAAGGTTCTTTGGATTGTTCTAATTAACCTTCTGAAGACTGTATGCCTCCTTGTTGCCGCTTTGCTGCTTGACCGGCACGGTCGACGACAATTGCTTTTGATCAGTATTGGTGGGATGGTAGTATCCCTTATTAGACTTGGCATTTGCCTGATGATGATTAACCATATTAGTCTTGGCGACATCCTAAAGCACATCCAAACTAATGGGAGCCCACCTACCATGAATGCGGCGAGCCCAACCATCGGATTGGAGCAGACTAGCGGGTCGGGTGAACCGGGTATGGGAACAAATCCCTACTCGGGTTATTTCAATGCGGGTTATCAAATCGGTCAAGCGAATCGGGTTTAGGGACAAATCCCTACCCAAATTTCTCGCTCGATTTCTTGCCCTTTCCAATCGCCAAGACTAATATGGTCAATGTTCATCAGGCAACTGCCAAGACTAACAAGGGATACTACCATCCCACAAATACTGAGCAAAAGCAATTATCGTCGACCATGCTGGTCAAGCAGCAAAGCGGCAACAAGGACACATACAGTCTTCAGAAGGTCAATTAGAACAATCCAAAGGACCTTCTCATTAATATTTATGACTCCAGCCTTCTCCAATATTTGCGGCGTGTATATGAGCCAGCACGGTGATTCTGGCATGGCACATAACACAAATGGCCAGCAACATCAACGACGTTACTCCCTCCCAAAACATGACACGCCACCCGTTCAATCTTCGAGAATATGTAATTGCAAGCATATCCAATAACTAGACCAGTTTTTATTATGAGTTTTTTTTTAAAATTTTATTATTATTAACAAAAAGAAAATCTGATCGAGTCAAAGTGTCTAGTCCAGTTAAGGTGACGCAGACCCTATCGGTCCGGGTTTTTAAGCCCACAACTTGCTTTTCTCGGCCTAATCAATTCAATCCTAACCCACTTAACACCTAGCCTTATCTCATTTTTTTTATTTCAGATACCTCGTTTCTGCAAGAAACCCCTCTCCCCCCAAAGCTTGCAATCTCACACTCAATGTCTGAAGAATAGAGAAAATAAAGTGCAGAAGAGACAAACTTGGCCCGATGTTGTTGATAGCGACGAAGACGGGAAGAGCTAAGATGACATCGTGCCGACAACCGCTTTTCTCGCCTAATCTATTCAATCGCTAGCCTTAACTCATTTTTATTATTTCCGCTCGCAACCCCCCTCCTCCCCCCAAACCCTGCAATCTCACATCAATTTCTAAAGAATTTTCATCAAAACTTCGATTCATCCTCTCGCCTTCAACGATCTCCACCTCGACTCCATTTTCGTCTCGAAGATATTAATGAGAAGGTCCTTTGGATTGTTCTAATTAACCTTCTTACGATTGTATGCGTCCTTGTTGCCACTTTGCTACTTGACCGGCATAGTCAACGGCAATTGCTTTTGATCAGTATTGGTGGGATGGTAGTATCCCTTATTAGCCTTGGTAGTTGCCTTATGAAGATTGACTATATTAGTCTTGGCGACATCCGAAGCCACATCCAAACTAATGGGAGCCCACCTACCATGAATGGGGTGAGCCCAACCATCGGATTGGAGTAGACAAGCGGGTCGGGTGAACCGGGTATGGGAACAAATCCATACTTTGGTTATTTCAATGCGGGTCATCAAATCGGGTCAAGTGAATCGGGTTTAGGGACAAATCCCAACCCAAATTTCTCGCTCGATTTCCTGCCCTTTCTAGTCGCCAAGACTAATATGGTCAATGTTCATTAGGCAACTGCCGACACTAAAAAGGGATACTACCATCCAACAAATACTGATCAAAAGCAATTGTCGTCGACCGTGCCGGTCAAGTAGCAAAGCGGCAACAAGGACACATACAGTCTTCAGAAGGTCAATTAGAACAATCCAAAGGACCTTCTCATTAATATTTATGACTCCAGCTTTCTGCAATATTTGCAGCGTGTATATGAGCCAGCGCGGTGATTCTGGCATGGCACATAACACAAATGGCGAGCAACGTCAACGACGTTACTCCCTCCCAAAACATGACATGCCACCCGTTCAATCTTCGAGAATATGTAATTGCAAGCATATCCAATAACTAGACCAGTTTTTATTATGAATTTTTTTTTAAAATTTTATTATTATTAACAAAAAGAAAATCGGATCGAGTCAAAGTGTCCAGTCCAGCTAAGCTGACGCGGACCCTATCGGTCCGGGTTTTTAAGCCCACAACTACTTTTCTCGGCCTAATCAATTCAATCCTAACCCACTTAACACCTAGCCTTATCTCTTTTTTTTTATTTCCTATACCTCGTTTCTGCAAGAAACCCCTTTCCCCCCAAAGCTTGCAATCTCACATCCAATTTCTGAATAACGGAGAAAATAAAGTGTCGAACAGACATGCTCGGCCTGATGTTGTTGATAGCGACAAAGACGGGCTAAGCCTAGCTAAGCTGACGTAAACCCTACCGGTCCGGCTTTTTAAGCCCACGGCTGCTTTTCTCAGCCCAATCTATTCAATCGTGACCCACTAACACCTAGCCTTATCTCTTTTTTATTATTTCCTAGATCTCATTTTTGCAAGCCCTCTCCTCCCCCCAAACCCTTCAATCTCACACTCAATTTCCGAAGAACAGAGAAAATGAAGTGCAGAGGAGACATACTTGGCCCGATGTTTTTGATAGCGACGAAGACGGCCATGCAATTCGTTGCCGCTCCCACTCCGAGTCGCATTTTCATCAAAACTCGATTCATCCTCGCCTTCAACGATCTCCACCTCGACTCCATTTTTGTATCAAAGATATTAATGAGAAGGTCCTTTGGATTGTTTTAATTAACCTTCTGAAGACTGTATGCGTCCTTGTTGCCGCTTTGCTGCTTGACCGGCACGGTCGATGGCAATTGCTTGTGATCAGTATTGGTGGGATGGTAGTATCCCTTATTAGTCTTGGCAGTTGCTTGATGAAGATTGACCATATTAGTCCTGGTGACATCCAAAGCCACATCCAAACTAGTGGGAGCCCACCAACCATGAATGGGGCATTCCCGACCATCGGATTGGAGCAGACAAGCGGGTCGGGTGAACCGAGTATGGGAACAAATCCCTACTCGGGTTATCAAATCGGGTCAAGCAAATTGGGTATGGGAACAAATCCCTACCCAAATTTCTTGCTCGATTTCCTACCCTTTCCAATCGCCAAGACTAATATGGTCACTGTTCATAGGGCAATTGCCGAGACTAATAAGGGATACTACCATCCCACAAATACTGATCAAAAGCAATTTGGAGAAGCAATTATAAGGACTTAAATGAGGAATTGTCCTTATTAACTAAGATTGTGAAATGGGAAAGTGGAAAGAAAAAGGAAGAGCTTCTAGAAAGGAGGTAAATTCGTATGAAGGCCTAAGCATGAGATTTCATCGACATTTGAGTTTCATTTGGAAGAGATAAGTGTGTTCAAGCGAGGTGGGTCTCATGACAGGGATAAGAACAAATTTTTCCATGGAAAAAAGTACCATGCTCGTGGAATTTTGGAAAGTGGTCCCCCCCTAGTTCTTTTTCCCTTTTTCCTCTCATCCCCCATCCGTGCGTCCCTTCTCCCCTCTCTTTTCTTTGGAACCGTGCGACACTTATCCTACCCCTTTCTCTTTCCTTTTTTTTTCTTTCCTTCCCTTTTCACAGCCATAAAAAGTCTTGTCTTCTTCTTCTTTACGCTAGGATATTCAGCCTCCCTTGCTCCCTCTTAGATGACAAACCAGCAGCCAAGAAAAAACAAAGGAAAGCTCTGTTTTGACCTTACAAAGTTACTGGACCCACAAAAATTTCCACCCAACTACCCCATGTTTCATTTTTCTTGGCTGTGGCCTTTAATTGCTGAGCAACCATCTCCATCAGCAAGCCCACGACCCTAAAAAATCAACACCGCCATTTCCTTTGTTTGCAGGAAATTCTTCAGTCCAATTCATGGCTTTCACGATTGCTACTCTTGCATTACTCGACTTCCACCGACCGAGAGCAAGACTTGTCAGCCCTGTTCTGGGCTAACCAAAGCCACTCCGGCGTCCCCGGAGGTTCTGGCTTGACCGTTGTTGCTCAGCCAACACCGGTAGCTTTGGAATTCTAGTTAGGTGAGTTGTTTTCCTAAAACTTGATTAGGGGCTGTGTACCTCTGTTTAGGGGTTTAAATGAGTTAAGAAAGGATTAGATGATGTTAAATATAGTTTAGTGTTAGTTTAGAAAGGTTGGATTAGCTATGGAAGAGTTTAGTTTAGTTTAAATAGCAAGATTCGTGCTTGAGAGGACAGTTAAGCCAAAGACAGGGGATGTTTGCTAGAACTGGTTTTTAGACAGTTACGGTTTGCTATTTTTATAGACTGAGATATCTTGTGATTTTGTAGTGATTTCCTTCTGAAGAAATGTTTTAAACATCTTCAGTCATAACATATAATTTTCTCAGGATTTGTGGGAATTAAAAGGGAAACGATTTTAAATCAATGACCTTTAAACAGAAAATCGGACTACACTGGAAAACCTGACCTGTTAAGATTCTAGGGGTCATTACTGACCCTTAGGGTTCGAATTTCCGTACGGTTCCTTCACAAAAGTTGCTTTTTATATTATCCAGTTTAACATGCTCGAATTTCAAATCAAAAGGACCTGTTTCGGACCCCGAACTAAGCTGATTTCGGAAAACAGACCCGCTGGAAACGGACCCGGTTTTGGTGCTGGGTTGAGTGAATTACTAGGCCGAATCCAGAGGGATCTGGGCCTCAGTGTCTGCATGAAAATTGTTTGCTTACATGTTCTCTGTCACATGTCCAAGTTTGAGAATTTTTCGAGTTCATTTGAGTTGATTACTGGCGCTAAACTCTGAAGGGCGCAATTGGACAGTTTCACAGGTTAAAGCAGGTAGTAACGTGTGATTGTTTTTAAGGACATGCTTGCTGAAAATTTGCTTATTTAGTGAAATGGCTGAGATGCACAACTAATTGTTGAATTGTGAAATTGGAAAAATGCATATGCTACATGAGAATCCATCACGAGCCTTTGGGGCCGGACGATGCTCCTTCGGGAATGCCCCAAGTTAAGGGATGCCGGTCGCAGCGGATACTTGACCGATGCTCCTAATCGGAATGCCATCTAAGTATAGATGTTGCCGTGCTCGACGGTGCGAGACGATGCCCGGTTATGCCAGAAGACTGTTATCTGTTGCATTGACTGGGATCCGTGTGCTTACGTTGATATTTATGTCCTTGCATATACTCATGTTAAGGTATTCATATGATGTGTGAGCTCGATACTGTGATATATGATTTGATCGACACTAACATGCAGGGAAAGGCTGGTATGAAAAGAGTTGTGAGAAACGTGATTAGGTTGCATATAGAGTGTACCCTTCTCCGAATCAGGATTTAGGGGATTAACTCACTGAGATGTGATCTCACCCCGTAGTGGGCAAAAAATTTTCAGGTCCCTAGATGGATGGTGGACAAGCAAGGAGCAAAGGACTGCAGGTAATGGGGTATGGATGCCTCAGTAGCTTTTGCCAGATATTGACGGGTCTACCGTCTGATCTAGATAGTGGGTGACTACTCACTCTAGTCTATCGAAGAGTCTGGCGGGGTCGTAGGTAGAGACTTGGCCCCATGGATGAGGAGCTCAAAGGGTAGATAGCCTAGAAGCTCTTCATTTTGAGGTAGACCATGTTGTGCTAGACTCTTCTCTACTTAGTCACTGCTGTAAAAATATGTGTGGTTTGTAAAAGTATAACCTTGCGTTTGCTATCCCATTTATGTGTTGTTTAGAGTTTATGATTACGCTTCCACATGCTTGGTAAAATGAATGGGTTGGCAAGAGTTCCTGGGATGTTGCAAAATTGTATCGACCACGGGGGATGTGCATGTGCTCGGAGTTCGCGTCATGACATTAAGACTTTCAAATGCTTTGATCTACTGAAAACATATGGAATAGGAACTAGGGATTTCTCGTAGCGAGGCCAAACAAAGTGTGCTGTTTCAATGGTGGAAACTAGAGTAGGAACACAGAAAATAAAAAATGTCTCGAACTAATTCATGTGTTTCCATAGGGATTCTTTTGAAATTTCTTGATGTATGTTGGTAAGAATGCACCTTCTTTATGGATAAAATGGTAGCATTTTGAATGTTGCCAAAGGGATTCTTATGAAATTTCTTGATGTGTGTTGGTAGGAATGTGGCTTCTTCATGGATAAAATCATTTTGAATGTGGTTGTCATAAGTTTCATCAAAGCTGAGACCTCTTCATGTTGTCATAATTGCACATATGAATTCAGTGTTTTGTTAGTTCCTTTAAGTGTTATATCTCAAGGCAAAACATGTTGTCATTCGTCTGTTATTTGTCAGTTGACAGTGATGCTTCCAATCTTTCTCATCGTTGTTGCCTAGCTGGAGACGATGTTAGAAGTATGCATACACAGTAGCTGTAAGCCTTTGCAGTAAAAAATTGTTCTTACAAAAATTTAAAGGTTTTTGAGTTGCTGTTTGTCGATTTTAGGATGAGTACATTTTCTATGACACTTATAATAATTTAATAAATCTTTTTAAATTCAATTAATGGGAAATGACAAAAGTTTGATGATCAACATTTCAAATATAGGTCTTCTTCACTTCCTTTTCTTTTGGTTCTTCATTTGTCTAGTATCTGTTGAGCTGACTCTTTGCTTGATAAGTAAATAATGTACTTTCGGAAAACATCGAAACTGAAAGATGTCTATCTTATGTAAGTGGTTCATTACTCGAAATAGTTTGCTTTAGCAAAAGAGTTTTTGTGTGAGATTTTGTAAGAGTGCCACCAACTATTCTAAAAGCTTAAGCTAATAGATAAATGCGTGTTTTAATATTTTAATATCCTATCACTCACCCTCACCCTTAGCTTGGTCTTTTTTGCCGAGTATTAAGCATGAAAAAATTTCATTGGAGGCAAATAGGGCATTCGGAATTAGGATCTCCTGCTCTGATACCATGTGCAATTTTGTAAGATCACTATCAATTGTTCGAAAGCTTAAGCTAGTAGATAATATTTCAATATTCTATCAAATCAAAGGACCAAAAATAGGTTGAATGATATATAGTCATCATCTAAATTGCTTGAGAAATGAAAACTGCTCATCTTCTTGTGGAACTTTTCATATAGAGATGCTCAATGCTCCTTTCTCTTGACAGACAGATCTGGCCTAGCACAGCCCATTTGCCAGTGCTCTTAAAAAAATTGGCAGGCCTCTTGATGCAGTAAAAGGTCATGCTTGTACATATTTCCACTATCTTCTACTCGAACTTACGTGGTTTTCACTCCAAAGTCCTTAATGAATTTTTGTCCATTATCTAGGAATAAATGTTAAAATCTACATAGGAGAAGTTGTTGACTCCTTTGCAACTGGAAAAAGGGTATTCTAATTGGATTATACAAATGCATGTTCGTCATGATGAAGAGGTCGACAGCGGCGAGGACCAAAGCTGTTTTCATAATCAACCCTAGAAACAAGAAGGAACTTGGTGTATCATCCGACGGTATGTAGAAGTGATGTATATATCATAATCTGGTGGATTACCGATGAAGTTCTGCTATGTCACATGATAGTGGCTTGCTATTCAGTCTTTTCCTGTCTTGCGCAAAATGTTTGATATCTTTTGAACTTCTTTGATCGCACTGCTTCCAATTTTACCTATTATTTGTTTGCTTTGCTGCCCATGGTGCAATTGGTTAATATAAAAATTTATATCTTAGTTGTGAGAGTGCATCCTCAGATGAAAAGGAAGGGAGAATCTTGGAGATGTGGCCAGAAAATCAAAATTCTCAAAGGAGCATGTGCCGAACTGCACAAGAAGAATGTCTATGCTACTCTGGAATATTTTTTGCTTGAAGGACTTGAAGGAGATGGCGGTGGTAAGAAATGATATACATGCGTGCATTTAGTTGCTTTTACTTCGAGCTTTCTACGAAAAGATACTTTTATTGTGGGCATGTTAGATTATCTCAGTATATCTAACAGATAACGTTTATACTTAATGTGGCACCCCTCGCCACGGCCCCCCCGATCCACTAGGGTCGCCACAGCTTGTTCATCTATCACTTGTCCAAATAACATTTCACTCTGATACCATTTTAGTTGCAGCGGGTCCACACAACCTAGGGGTTTACATCCTTTAGATCGGTCCCAGCAAAGTTCATATAACGGAAGCATACTTGTCATCTCCCAAACCCGTACACAAACTAAACAATACGATGCAATACACACCAATTACAAATATAAAAGCTAAAGCCGAATCACTTTTTATTTACATACTAAGATGGATTTCACAGGTCGGAGTAATAAAAGGGCCAAGACTATAACTAAGCTCGGCGATACTCAAAAGAAACCCGACTATACATCAGACGTGAATATCTATCCCTCAGCTAGTGTCGGCCATCCACAAAAAGTGTCAGCTCCCTCCAGTCACACGCGCCATCACACCCAACCCGGTGCATCGGGTCGCGGCGGCGGCAGCATCCCTAGCATCACTCCACCACGCTAGACATGAACAGACGAAAACTCTTGGACAACCGGGCCATTAGCCAGCCCTACATCGTACATCACCAAGACACGAACTCAAACATACACTAGACCAGGTATACTAACACAGGAATGCTCCGTGCACTCCACCTCGACATTAGAGGGCAGTCCATAATAAGTACCACACGTAACTGGGAGCAAAGGCATCTGTCTAATCTGAAATGTCAATCCCCAAAAAGGGGTGAGTACAACCACTCAGCAGTAAAGATCCATCAAACTACACAATGCGACAAGCAAGACAATCAAGATATCACAAGTAAAGCACATATTATTCATGCTATCAAGCATACATCACCATGCAATCATGCATATCTTACCATACCATTGTGCATATATCACCATGATTCACATCATCCATGCTATCAAGCATACATCACATGAGATCCATTCACGCCTTCATAATCGCACTTTCAATATCAAATATCATCAATCTACTTTCATAAGCAAACCATGCATCATGCCATATGCAT
Source organism: Eucalyptus guilfoylei (assembly GCA_016097605.1). Taxonomy (NCBI): domain Eukaryota; kingdom Viridiplantae; phylum Streptophyta; class Magnoliopsida; order Myrtales; family Myrtaceae; genus Eucalyptus; species Eucalyptus guilfoylei. The sequence continues at coordinate 2,586,516 of CM027866.1, read as the reverse complement.
ACACCCATGCACATGATTCAATTTCAATTCTTATCTTTCACAAGGATCTCATTATTTTTCATCCAGGGACCAATGTTTGCATCCCACAATTTATCGCTCGCATCCAACCTGGCATCACGAGGGCCTCCGGCACATACCTCCGAGCATCTGGCACACACACTCCGGGCATCTCGTATCCCAACTAGCATCATGAGGTATCCCCCCGGCACACACCTCCAAGGCTTCCGGCACACACCTCTAGGCATCTCGAAACTCCCGAGGACATCCGGCACACACACTCTAGGCATCCCGACACTCCCGGGGCATCGTCGGCTCACACCTCCGATGGTCTCGTTATTATCTCAATTTACATTCACACATGTATTTCAATTCCAACATGGCATTTGATGCATCAATATCAAGAGTCTCAACCAGCTTTTGATGTCATATAACATGCCATATGTCACCACATATGCAGCATAAATCAACCACTCAAGACATCATATCACATGGAGCAAATTTCATTTATTTTTGAAAGTGCAGCAATTTTCGAATAAAAACAGATTGCGCTCCATTGATCATAATTCTTGAAAAATTAGTAAAAAACCTTATTAAATTCTAAAAATTTGACATGTTATATAGAAGACCTAGAGGAAAATATTTGGTGAAGGACACCATATCAAAAGAGCATCACAGAAATCGGTACAATCCACGCACCACAGTCCTTAAAATTTCGGAATATTACCATACACAGTTTTATTCACAAATTCGGTAAAAATCCTAAATCAACTCCAAAAATTCTGAAATTTTTATATGTTATACACAAGGTCCAGAAGTAAACATCTCATGAAGAACTTGAAATCAGATTCGTGATGGATTAAAAACTATAGTCACCGTAGCCGTCTCTAACCCTCGGCAAAATTTCCCAGATCTGACCATTTCAAATAAAATCATTTCACCAACCTAAACTCATCCATTTCCTCTAAAATTTTAGTATGTCACTCCTTAACATGTCATCACCAACTTTCATTCAGAACACAAGATCAAATTTCAACCTGAGAATTTTATAAAATTCGCAAAATCATACTAAGTCGGCATTTCGTTTCCAGATCTGACTTTTCCAAAGAAAAATAGTTTCACCGGTCTATACTTGTTCATTTCTTCTGAAATTTTGATATGTTACTCTCCAAGGAGTTCTCTACATCTTTCATCAAGGAGTCGAATTAAAATTCCAACTAAAAAGTCACATGCAGCTCACATTTTCATCATAAGTCGGACTGCCTTCTTAGAAAACAGAATGCAAGGCTACCATACTTCTCCCTATAGCTTCGAATTTCTTCACTTCTACCACAACCAAAGTTTATCATCCCTTACAACACATATCACCACAAGCAAAGGGTAGTTTTTAGGACTCTACTTGCCTCAAATCCGAAGGAAACACAGCAAGACAAAGGCGGGGCGAGGCGGCGAACAACGGCGGCGGCTAGGCGGACGCACGGACTCCTCCTTCTCCTCTCTCGCGCGCACGCTCTCCCCTTTCTCTCTTCCTTTCTTCCTTTCCTTTCTCTCTTTCTCTCCTTTCTCTCTCTTCGGTCGATCACTCCTCATCCAGCCGGTTCCCCTCTATTCCTTCCCCTTCATCATTTGCAATGATTAGCCTTGCATGGATTGACACTTGGCTTTCTTCATGGGACAAATGGAGGAACATGCAAACCGGTTCCCCCTCCCCTTTGGTCGACGGCAGCCCCCTCTTGGGCTTCATCCGGCTGGGCTTGGGCCAGCCTTGGTCGACAGCCCCATGGGCTCTATGGGCCGCCCCCTTTGGCCCACTTTAGGCCCAACACTCTTGGGCCTAAAGTCCAAACTTAAATGGCCCAAGTTTACTTTTAATAATACATCTTAATCCTCATTTAAATAAATACCTAATTGCAAAATAAAATGGCCAAAAGACTTTGTGACACTAATCCAAAAATCAAATCTATAAAGTGCATAGTCAAGAACAAAATCTTCCTTATCAAATTGTCCTATAACACCAACCTTGATCATCCATTATCATAAGATATATTTCTATCCAAACAATTCTCCATTAAAATACTCAGCATTAATCTAATACATTCTTTGGTCTAAAGGCCATAACATAAATCAATAACACTTCCATCACCTTTCCATATGTCGTAATGCATCCAGAGGTTGCCATGACAATCCGGCTGGTACTTCCTCAACATCGACACATGAAACACATCATGTAAATTTCCCAATTTAGGAGGCAGTGCCAAACGATAAGCCACATCTCCTATTCTTTCAAGTATCTCAAAGGGTCCAATGAATCTAGGGCTTAACTTACCTTTATTCCGAATCGAGATATTCCTTTCATTGGAGATACTTTGAGAAATACGTGATCTCCACACTAAACTCCAAAGGCCTTCTACGCCTATACGCATAGTCTCTTTGTGGTTCGGGGCTGTCTTAAGTCTTTTCTGATTATCTCAACCGATCCCGTAGTAACTTTTTAGCTCGGGTCCCGTCGGTTTTTCCTTTCACCTATTTCATTGCAACAGACGGGGTTACGCACCTTCTTCCATATAATGCTTCAAACGGAGCCATGCCTATACTTTTCTGAAAACTATTGTTATAAGGCGAACTCTATTATACCAATTTTTACTTTCCCTAATAACATGTCACTCTGATACCATTTCAATTGCAGCAGGTCCATACAACCTGGGGGTTTACATTTTTTTTTTTTTCAATCGGTCCCTTGCGCAATTCATATAGCGGAAGCACATCCATCAACTCCCTTCCCTATATTCAGAAAACGATGCACACCAACTAAGCATTTATAGGTAAAAGCCGAACACTTTTATTTACTTAAACCATATGGACATCATTCATCGATACATCAAAATGCCGTAGTCTTCTATACTCGGCTATACTTCAAAAGATGACCGACATCTCCTCTAGCAATCGTATACTTAAAGTCCATCGATCAGTGTCGGCGTCCAAAAGTTCCTTCCTTTGCTATCCTCCTCCTCGCAATCATACCCAACCACTTGATCCATCTACTGGTGGCAGTGGCAGCAGAGGTATCTTATCTAGTATGAAATGTTAATCCCCAAAAGGGGTGAGTACAACCACTCAGCAGTAAAGATCCACAAAACTACTCATTGCGTCAAACAGAACAATCAAGGCATCATAACAAAGCACATGTCATTCATGCATATATCACCATGCCATATGTGCACATACCACCATGCACTCATCATCAAGCATTCATGCATATATCACCATGCCATATGTGCATATACCACCATGCACTCATCATCAAGTATTCATGCATATATCACCATGGCATATGTGCACATACCACCATGCACTCATCATCAAGCATTCATGCATATATCACCATGCCATATGTGCACATACCACCATGCACTCATCATCAAGCATTCATGCATATATCACCATGCCATATGTGCACATACCACCATGCACTCATGCATATCTCACCATGCCATCGTGCATATACCACCATGATTCATATCATCCATGCTATCAAGCATATATCACCATGAGATCCATTCATGCCTTCATGATCGCATTTTCAATATCAAATAGCATTAATTTACTTTCATAAGCAGATCATGCATCATGCCATATGCATACACCCATGCACATGATTCATTTTCAATTCTTATCTTTCACAAGGATCTCATCAGTTTTTCTTTCCAGGGACCAATGTTTGCATCCCACAATTTATCGCTCGCATCCAACTAGGCATCGCGAGGAACCTCCGGGAATGTATTCAAAATACAACCGGGCATCCGGCCCCCCACATTCCGGGCATCTCGCATTCCAACTAGCATCACGAGGCATCCCCCCGGGCACAAACCTCTGGGGCTTCCGGGATTACGCACCGACATACCACCAGGAATCCCCCCCCTCTGGAATTACGTACCGTATACCACCGGGCATCTCGAAACTCCCGAGGACCCTCCGAATTACACCACCGGGCCACCGGGCATCCGCACCTCCACATCCGGGCATCCCGACACTCTCGGGGCATTGTTGGCTCACACCTCCGACGGCCTTCTCATCACCACAATGCATATTCCCATACATCTCACTTTCAATTTCACATTTGATGCAACAATGCCAATGATTTGACAGCAGCCCTTTTTAAAATCATATAATATGCCTTGGGAAAAGTATCATTTGATGCAATGGTTTTGAAAACTTCATTGAGTTCATGAAAATCCATCAATCCTTTGATGTCATATGAAATGTATGAACGTCATCATGTCATTGCACGAATAATAATCCAGGATATCATGATTTACATAATAAATCCAATAAACAGTAAATAAAACAGTTTTCCAGCTTAAACAGAATGCGTGCTATTCATGAAAATTCTAGAAAATTAGCAAACGATGGAAATAAATTCTGAAAATTTACCGCAATGTAGATAAGATCTAAGAAAACATATTTCGTGAAGAACACCATATCAAACAAGGCTTCACAGAAAACGTACAGGTCCATGCATCACCGAAAAAGGATTTTAACGTCATCCATGCACAGTTTTGAAAACAATTGCGATTAAACCCTTAAATAAACTCAGAAAATTCTGATATTTGGACACGCTGTATTTGAGACCTATAAGTACAAGTTTCATGAAGAAATCGTAGTCCAATTCGTTCTGGATTAAAAGATAAAATCGATTTACTTTTCCTATTCTCGGTATAGTTTTCCAGATCTACCCGTGTTGAAGGAAAATCATTTCCTTGCCCATTACTGGTCCATTTACTCTGAAATTTCAGTATGTTGTTCCTAAGAATATTACCTACAACTTTAATTAATGACACACTATCAAATTTTAACTGTATAATTTTATAAAAATCCAGAAATCATACTAGGTCGAAACAGCGTTTTCCCCAGATCCAGTTTCTTCAAAAGACAACGGTTTCACCGACCTATTTTCGTTCATTTCCTCTAAATTTTTGATATGTTCTACCTCAAGAAGTATACTACAACTTTCGTTAAGTGATAAAAGTGATATTTCAACAAGATAGTTACTTTACAGACCACGAAACTACTGAAGGTCATCACGACGAATTCCAGATCTAGTCTCTCCAAAGGAAAATCGTTTCACCAATAAATACTTGTTCGTTTTATCTCAAATTTCAGTATGTTGTACTTCAAGATGTTCTCTACAGCTTTCATGCAGAGGTCGAAGCAAGATTCCGACTAAAAATTCACATGTAACACACAAAATCACCAAGAGGTCAACAAAACAGTTTCCAGATCTAATGTTTTCGTAGAAAAAGGGTTTCACCCCTCAATACTTGTCCATTTTGTCTCAAATTTTAGTATGTTATACGTCAAGATGTTCTATACAACTTTCATGAAGCAATCGAAGCAAGATTCCGACTAAAAAGACATATGCAATACAAATTCGCGGACAGTCGGACTGGTCTTTCCGAAATCAGCATGCATGACCAACGAATCTCTCTTCAAAGCTCCGAAATCTCATCCCATCTACGACAACCAAGACTTACCATCTACTATACATACACACAGCAATGCAAAGAGTAGGTTTTTGGGACTTCACTTGCCTTAGATTCAAGCACAAAACAGCAGCAAACAGAGGCAAAGCAGCGACGAACGGCGGACAAACTCTCTTCCTTCTTCTTCGCACGGCCTCCTCCTCCTCTCTCGGTTTCCCTCTCTCACTCTCTCGACAGCTCTCTCTCTCTCTCCGGCCACTCTCCCTCTCTTTTTGCTCGTTGATTAACAATTAATCTCTATTTTTGCATGGAGGGACACTTGGTTACAAAGGGGCAACACTTGGCAAGCTTTTCTTGCCACTTGGCATTTTCGCCATGCACATGATGGGCCTTCAATGGGCCGGGCGAATAGGGGGCTGGTGTGGGCTGGTTGGATGGGCTTTGGGCCTAAAAATCAGCCCACCCTCTCCTATTCCTATTCCATTTAATCCCCAACTAAATAAACACCTAATTTCAGCTTATAAGGTCACAAAACTTTGTAATTTAAATCAATAAAATTCTACTTATAAAGTGCATTACCAAGAATAAGATTTCTATATCAATTTGCACTTTAATAAATCCTTGGGTCACTTGAAGACACACCTCCATCCAAACAATCATCCTTTACAATGCTCGGCCTTAAATTAATTGAAATTCATTGATTCAATGGCTAATACAAAATCCAATGGCACTTCCATCACCTATTCATGGATCATAGCATATCTAGAGGTTGTCTTGAAATTTTAGGATGCCACAATTTTCTCCTCCTTAGAGAATTTCGTTCTCGAAAATAGACATTGCCTATGTCTCTTCAAATAAGTGAGAGTACCTTTTCGTCATTTCATTTTCACTCTCCCATGTGGCTTCCTCCACATCATGATATCGCCATAATATCTTAACCAATGGAATTCTCTTGGTCCAGAGAATTTGTTCCTTTCGATCCATTACTTGCACAGGCTCCTCAATGTACCTCACTTTCTCATTCACTTTGATGGCTTCATGATCGAGTATGTGACCAGGGTCTGGCTGATACTTCCTCAGCCATGCCTGTATTTTTCTGAAAGCTATTGTTATACACAAATTCTACCAGGTATAACTTTTCATCCCAACTTCCTTTAAAGTCAATGATGCAATTTCTTAACATGTCCTCTAATGCTTGGATCACTCTTTTCGCTTGTCCATCCATCTGTAGATGAAAAGCAGTACTAAATGGGAGCTTCGTCCCTAAGGCGGTTTGAAGACTTCGCCAAAGGTTTTGAAGTAAATCTTGAATCTCAATTCGATGTGACAATTACAGGAACACCATGTAAGCGTACCACTTGGCTTACACATAAATCAGCAAATTTATCCATCGGATAATCTACGCGAACTGCTAGGAAATGGGCAGACTTAGTCAAGCGATCTACTATCACCTAGATAGAGTCGTGACTACTTGATGTCCTTGGAAATCCTTGCATGAAATCCATCATCACATGATCCCATTTCCATTCCGGTATATCTAACGGTCTCAATCTAACACAGCATTTAGCCGAATCATTCCTATACCTTTGTCACCATCAATTCAAGCCTAGAACCATCAAAATCAACACCATTAACAACTCATCTGGTTCAGTCCAACAAAGACATTCACTACGCTTTCACTGCAATATAAATTCAAGCCTAAAATATAGCATCATTCCTTCGATTCAAATATCGATAGTCCACCAAGACTTATTCAATTCAAAGATTGACAATCCGCCAAAATAAGAACTTGTCTAGTTTCCATCGAGTATATCTCAGATCTCATCCTAAGGGATCATCACTTGGACTAATCACTCATCAAATCCACAACTTGAATTTTCAACTTTTCACCTTAGAAAGACTATAACCACAATTGATCATATCCACTAATTCCACCAAGCCTTTTCAAACTGAGATCATCACCTAAAATTAAAAGTTGACCACCATCGATTTAAACCTATTATTCCGACATATAAACCACAAATAATTTCATGTCTCATATGACCACTCAAACTCATGACTTCCAAGATCAATCTATACATACTAAATGCCTCCATGTAATGCATCAAGACTTCCAATGAAATCCTCTAATAGGAAGTCACCACTTAGCTCAAATGATCATAACTTAATCCTCAAATTCATAACTTACTCTCCATAATTCACTTCTTAAGCCTTGCTTGCAACACTACGCTTAGATGTTGTGCATGTTCTTCAGGTCCTTTAGAATATATCAGGATATCATCAAATGAAGACAATCACAATTTGATCCAAATAAGGTTTAAATATCCTATTCATTAAATCCATGAATGCAGCTAAGGCATTCATCAATCCAAATAGCATAACTAGGAACTCATAGTGTCCATATCGAGTCCTAAATGCAGTCTTAGGAATGTCTTCTTTCTTAATCCTTAACTGATATCCTGATCTCAAATCAACTTTTAGAAAAGACCGAACTTCCTTGCAGTTGGTCAAATAGGTCATCAATTCTAGGTAATGAGTACTTACTCTTAATAGTCACTTGATTCAATTGTCCATAGTCAATGCATAAACGTATCGACCCATCCTTCTTTTTCACAAACAAGAGTTCCATAAGCTTAACCATGCTTCTGCTGCGCCACTCTGATAGAATTATCCCAGAAACACTTCCTTCCCAGTTCAGTTCATAATTCGGTTCATTCCTGCCCCCTTTTGCCATCTTAGAAGCCTGCCAAGAGTCGCTCCTTGTTCAGGTCCTCTGACCTTGGCGTCCACTCCCCGCCCTCATCGGATAGGGCTGTTATAGGTACACCAGCTTTCGCCTAGTTCGAACCCAAACTACACATCCATTGGAGGGTCTCGTTTTGATAGGGACTAACTTACAGAGATATTATTCGCTTTGGCCTATCCCATTCTTAGCCTCACAGTTTTATCCTTAGCACACGAGTAAGTACTATCTCAGGAGATCATTCACCCTAGTCCATTGCTTACGGAGCTAGTCCATTCCTACGATGACATCAAAGTCATACATAGCTATCACTATCAAGTCCATACCAGATCTCATTCCCTTAGGGTTATCTCACTCATCTCACATGCTAACGTAGATAACAACATGTCCTTCAGTGATGTAAAAATACGAAGAGGCATATCTAGAGATTTGTTCCTATTTCTCACAATCATCTATATTTTTCAAACACAAATGAATGCGTGTCACTTATATCAAATAACGCATATGCCTTCTTATCCCTCTATCAAAATCATACCTGAGATAACACTTTTGGAAGCTCCTGCTTCCTCTTGAGTGACCGCATACACTCTTCCTTGTGGTGGTGGCCTCTGTGGATTCCTTGGTAGATTTGGTCCACCAGTACTTTGTTGTACCTGTTGCACCGAGCTAACATTCGGCTGCGACCCATCGTGTGGATAATTTCTCTTAAAGTGTCCTATTTGCCCACATCCATTACATCTCAGTTGGCTATTACAAGGTCCTGGCCCATGTTGTCTACCACACCTCTGGCAAAAATTACCCTAGTAGGGTACTCTCCCAAAAGTCGAGCCATTCCAAGCTCTTCTAAAATTTCCAAAGTTATTCTTTGTCTTAGGTTCCTAAGGTTGACCTTGATCAGGATAAGGTCTCTTACCCCTTCGAACATCATTAAAGGTCATCTGCCTCTTAGATTCCGATTGCTCTCTCACTAACTCTTGCTCCACCAACTGTGTCCTCTCATAAATCTCATTATAATCCCTTATATTCAGAGGCACTAGTTGTTTTCTAATATCAGTCCTTAATCCTTTCAGGAATCTCTTAGCTTTTTCCTCACGATCCTCAATCAATCTGGGAGCATACCTAGATAATTCAGAAAATTTTGCCTCATACTGATCCACTGTTAGCTCCCTTTGTTCCAACTAAACAAATTCAGTGATCTTCCTATCCTTATCACAATCAGAGAAATGTTTCCTATTGAAAGCTCTCACAAACTCTTCCCAGTTCACATCGGTACCTGGTGGAAAGATTGTATCCTTCGAAGCTCTCCACCAAAACTTTGCATTTCCCTCCAGCTGGTACTCTGCTAAAACTATTTTCTTAGCCTCACTGCAGTCCAACAACCGGAAAATCCGTTCCATTCCATCAATCCAATGCTCCGCCTCCTCAGGACTTCCCATTCCACTAAACTTAGGTGGTTTCAACTTCAAAAATTGTTCCACCAGTCCTTGAGGGCGACGTTCCACTCCAGGTTGTTGTTGAGCTTGTCTTTCCATCAAGTTTCCTACATTAGCCAATGCCTGCAAGATATCTTCCATTCGGGGTTCAGCCCTTGTAGCAGAGGCTTCAGCCCTCGATGGATGAGCACTTCCAGCTCGCACCATAACTTTCCTGCAGTTTCCAAGCATTTGCCTCAAGAATAATCTGCAACTCAGTGCACTAGTCAGATCATTAATTCAGGTTATTACCAAAGTCACATAAGTAACATAGAATGTTACTGACACACAAAAGCAACATCACACTAGTTACCAGGGATCTACGAGTGAATACCCATCACCCGTTGTTCAAAGTTACCCAATTACTCTTGGTTGGTATCCTATGGTGTGCATCATTCTATCCTCATTTCCATCTGAGGCACCTTATCACTCCAAATAGACCATCGCTCTGATACCAATAAAACGCTGTGGCACCCCTCGACGGCCCCCGATCCACTAGGGTCGCCACAGTTCGCTTATACATTTTCCTTTCCCTAATAACATGTCACTCTAATACCATTTCAATTGCAGCAGGTCCATACAACATGGGGGTTTACATTTTTTTTTTTTTTTGATCGGTCCCTTGTGCAATTCATATAGCGGAAGCACATCCATCAACTCCCTTCCCTATATTCAGAAAATGATGCACACCAACTAAGCATTTATAGGTAAAAGCCGAACACTTTTATTTACTTAAACCATATGGACATCATTCATCGGTACATCAAAATGCCGTAGTCTTCTATACTTGGCTATACTTCAAAAGATGACCGACATCTCCTCCAGTAATCGTATACTTAAAGTCCATCGATCAGTGTCAGCGTCCAAAAGTTCCTTCCTTTGCTATCCTCCTCCTCGCGGTCATACCCAACCACTTGATCCATCTACTGGTGGCAGTGGCATCAGAGGTATCTTATCTAGTCTGAAATGTTAATCCCCAAAAGGGGTGAGTACAACCACTCAGTAGTAAAGATCCACCAAACTACTCATTGCGTCAAACAGAACAATCAAGGCATCATAACAAAGCACATGTCATTCATGCATATATCACCATGCCATATGTGCACATACCACCATGCACTCATCATCAAGCATTCATGCATATATCACCATGCCATATGTGCACATACCACCATGCACTCATCATCAAGCATTCATGCATATATCACAATGCCATATGTGCACATACCACCATGCACTCATCATCAAGCATTCATGCATATATCACCATGCCATATGTGCACATGCCACCATGCACTCATCATCAAGCATTCATGCATATATCACCATGCCATATGTGCACATACCACCATGCACTCATCATCAAGCATTCATGCATATATCACCATGCCATATGTGCACATACCACCATGCACTCATGCATATCTCACCATGCCATCGTGCATATACCACCATGATTCATATCATCCATGCTATCAAGCATATATCACCATGAGATCCATTCATGCCTTCATGATCGCATTTTCAATATCAAATAGCATTAATTTACTTTCATAAGCAGATCATGCATCATGCCATATGCATACACCCATGCACATGATTCATTTTCAATTCTTATCTTTCACAAGGATCTCATCAGTTTTTCTTTCCAGGGACCAATGTTTGCATCCCACAATTTATCGCTCGCATCCAACTAGGCATCACGAGGAACCTCCGGGCATCCGGCCCCCCACATTCCGAGCATCTCGCATCCCAACTAGCATCACGAGGCATCCCCCCGGGCACAAACCTCCGGGGCTTCCAGGAATCCCCCCCTCTGGAATTACGTAACGTATACCACTGGGCATCTCGAAACTCCCGAGGACCCTCCGGAATTACGCCACCGGGCCACCGGGCATCCGGCACCTCCACATCCCGGGCATCCCGACACTCTCGGGGCATTGTCGGCTCACACCTCCGACGGCCTTCTCATCACCACAATGCATATTCCCATACATCTCACTTTCAATTTCACATTTGATGCAACAATGCCAATGATTTGTTAGCAGCCCTTTTTAAAATCATATAATATGCCTTGGGAAAAGTATCATTTGATGCAATGGTTTTGAAAACTTCATTGAGTTCATGAAAATCCATCAATCCTTTGATGTCATATGAAATGTATGAACGTCATCATGTCATTGCACGAATAATAATCCAGGATATCATGATTTACATAATAAATCCAATCAACAGTAAATAAAACAGTTTTCCAGCTTAAATAGAATGCGTGCTATTCATGAAAAATTCTAGAAAATTAGCAAACGATTGAAATAAATTCTTAAAATTTACCACAATGTAGATAAGATCTATGAAAACATATTTCGTGAAGAACACCATATCAAACAAGGCTTCACAGAAAAGGTACAGGTCCATGCATCAGGATCTAGTGTCTCCGCTGCTAGGTCTGATCCACTTGCATTGACTAGACTGCCCGAGCAGGTAAAATTCAACATTCCCCTAAATAAGCTTCCAATTTCTACGAGTTCTGCATGGAAGTTACTGCAAAATAGCAATCAATATATTTTGCGTTCGTATTTGGTCGTCAACATTTCATCCTAGTATCAAGTTTCTCCTTGATGGATCATTTTCGACTTTATGTTTCATGTTGAGCGTGATTTGTGCCGGTTCTCATGACTACCTATTAGTTAACATAAGCATATTCTAGTCCATGCCATGCGCATGGATGTAAGATCCACGTAACTTTAGTATACTCCGGTTGGCTTGGCTCCATTGTGGTCCACTTGTCTGCTTGGCATGAGACAATGCATCCACTTGCTCAATGCCCTTCTGTTGCCGGGTTGGTACTTCACTTAGGGAGGTGTGTTGAATCTCGATAATCAGTGAAGTAACAATCCCACTCCCTATTGCCTGGAAAAAAAATGTGGAAGTTCATGTTGGAGAAATGGATGGGGTAGGTTTTTCAATTGTTGACTCAAACCTGTATCTTAGTGGTTTAGCAAAATAGGGAGATACTTATGGTGCAACAAGTCAATGCAGCATTATGTAGTTTAAACCATCATTTTATAGGTTGAAATCCAATTTATATTTAAGGATTCATCTATTGTTTGCAAGTACAGCTGAATACTCGCTAACTGTTTGAATGATGTTGTTTTCCTGTCAATTTGGACTTATAAGTCTTCTTTTTATTATCATTTATGTCTTGGTTGTCCAAATTATATATTTTATGGGATCTACTCCCTTCATCCTTCACAAGGGCAGCCTCTGCTTCGTGCTACTTTTGGGTGTGCTTGGCACTGGACATGGCCCCTGGGAGAATTGTTTTACCTTCTTGTCCAATTTTTATGATCTTTGTATACAGTTCACTTGATTATGAACATATTTGTCATCACTTGATCCTGGCGATTAACATCATTTTCCAAATTTTTAAGATTGTAACCTTGGCCAATGTGGGCTTCTTCCACCTTGGCCCCTGGGAACGATATCCCTTCCCATTAGTTCGTACTTATTTGTGAAAGGGCCAATGTTGAGAAAGTCCCCTACCAGAAATTCGGGGAAGCAAGAAGAATCTAATGGTAATGCTGTGGAGGTTTCAACTTCAGAGAAATTATTGGATGAACAACCTGAGCTGTTGAGGCAATTTGGGATGGATCTGCTTCCTGTCCCAAGACAAGTCAGTTTCCAGTGTACTAATTGTTCGATAGTGTTTGCATTTTTAATTAATAAATAGTTGTTTGACATGCTTAGCAGATCTATGGTCTAATGTGAATGTTCCTACTCGTCACAAGTGTCTCTATCATAGCAAAGTCGATGGAGAATGTTGCTTTGGTAAGCTCAAATCGAGGTTCGAAGGAAGTGATTATGCGTGAAATATGAATCCCCACTTATTTCGTCCGCTTGCACTTTGCTCTCTAACAACGTAGGCTAACCACCTTAGTCTTTGCGATAATTAAGGTGTTTCATCTTAATCATATTACTTTTTGGGTGTGCTGTCACATTAAAAATTTTAATGTCAGATTCTGATAAAGTTGCTGATTGATTGTGTTATTGTTGATTTTTTAGTATGATTAAGCAAAGATAATAATATTGGCTTTCCTTTGTAAATGGTCAATTGACAGGTTGAGGATGAGGAGCATAACCGGGACGATGGCAATGCTTTGTAATATATGGAAGAAGAAGAAGGGCCCGCAGAGATCATCTACCAAGGGAACGAAATAATAGTAGAGAAGAAATAACATCAACTTTCCTAAGAAGGGCTCGGACCTGCAAAAGTAGCTTTTTATGACAGTATATGTCTAATTATGTTTTTCTGGACTAATCTGTTGACTTTTACCATTTCATGTTCTATTCTTTGGTTGTGGTAGGATAAAGCTCATTGTCCTTTCCATCCGAAGACTTGATCTCTTTGGTTTGGTCAGCGATGCAGCAGATCCCACTCCTATTCTGATAAATCACGCATGCTGCTAATTAAGAACATGTATGATAATCCTGCCCTGGGATGGGAGCAAGATGAGGGGATTGAGGTCCGTCAATGATGCCTTCATTTAGTTCACGTATCCTAAGCATTTTCGACCACCGACACATTAAAAATTTTCATGTTGGATTATGATAAAGTTGCCGAGCAATTGTAGGCAGTGGATTTTGTTTTTGTTTTGTATTTTAGTATGATGAAGCAAAGATGATAACATTGGCTTTCTTTTGCAAATGGTGAATTGACGGGTTGAGCACGAGGAACACAACCAGGATGATGGTGATGCCTGGGAATATGTGGAGGAAGAAGAAGGGCCTGCAGAGACCATCTGGGAAGGGAATGAAATAACAGTAGAGAAGAAATAACATCAGCTTTCCTAAGATGGGCTCGGACCTGCACAGGTAACTTGTTATGACGGTATATGTCTTGGTATGTTTGTCTGGGACTAATTTGTTGTCTTTTTTCATTTCATGTTATATTCTTTGCTTGTGGCATGATAAAGTTCATTGTCCTTTCCATCCGAAGACTGGATCTTGTTGGTTTGGTATGCATGGAGTCACAATAGACCAAGTAAATTGCTAAATAGGCATTAAATCTGGGAAGAGGCTTTGGCGAAAGACTGAATTTCGTGTGGCGCTGGTAAATTCTTGATGTCATTATGCATGCTTGCGGGTGTTGAGTCAACAGTTTTTTCGGTTAGGGGAGGGAATTACAGTCTTAAGGGGTTTTCTGTTGGGGATAACCCCTAACAGAATCCCCAATGGAAAAGAGGGTGAGTGAATTTCGGTCAATGTCTTACCGGGGTTTTCTGATAGGTGTGACAACTACGAATTACGAGGGAACAGATCTATTATGGGATTGAGGGCTGCGGGAAAGGAGAGAGGGTTGGAGAGGAGAGAAATTGAGATGAAAATGGAGTCAAGGTGCAGATCGTTGAGGGTGGGATGAATCAAGTTTTGATGAAAATGCGACTGGAGCGGGAGCGGGAGTGAATTGCACGGCCATCTTCGTCGCTATCAACAACATCGGGCCAAGTTTGTCTCTTCTACACTTTCTTTTCTCTGTTCTTCGGAAATTGAGTGTGAGATTGAAGGGTTTGGGGGGAGGAGAGGGGTTGCAGAAACTAGATCTAGGAAATAATAAAAATGCGATAAGGCTAAGTGTTAGTGGGCCACGATTAAATAGATTGGGCCGAGAAAAGTAATTGTGGGCTTAAAAACCCGAACCGATAGGGTCCACGTCAGCTTAGCTAGGCTTACCCCGTCTTTGTCACTATCAACAACATCGGGCCGAGCATGTCTCTTCCACACTTTATTTTCTCTGTTATTCAGAAATTGGATGTGAGATTGCAAACTTTGGGGGGAGAGGGGTTTTTGCAGAAACGACGCTTTGGAAATAATAAAAATGAGATAAGGCTAGGTGTTAAGTGGGTTAGGATTGAATAGATTGGGCCAAGAAAAGCAATTGTTGGCTTAAAAACCCGGACCAATAGGATCCGCGTCAGCTTAGCTAGACTGAACCCTTTGACTTGATCCGATTTTCTTTTTGTTGATATTAAAAAATTAATAAACTATAAAAAAAACTCATAATAAAAACTGGTGTCATTCTTGGATACGCTTCCAATTACATCTTCTCGAAGATTGAACGGGTGGTGTGTCATGTTTTGGGAGTGAGTAACGTCATTGACGTTGCTGGCCATTGTGTCATGTGCCATGCCAGAATCACCGCGCTGGATCATATACACGCCACAAATATTGGAGAAGGCTGGAGTCATAAATATGAATGAGAAGGTCCTTTGGATTGTTCTAATTAACCTTCTGAAGACTGTATGCGTCCTTGTTGCCGCTTTGCTGCTTGACCGGCACGGTCGACGGCAATTGCTTTTGATCAGTATTTGTGAGATGGTAGTATCTCTTATTAGTCTTGGCAGTTGCCTGATGAAGATTGGCCATATTAGTCTTGGCGACATCCAAAGCCACATCCAAACTAATGCGAGCCCACCAACCATGAATTGGTCAAGCCCAACCATCAGATTGGAGCAGACAAGCGGGTCGGGTGAACTGGGTATGGGAACAAATCCCTACTCCGGTTATTTCAATGCAGGTCATCAAATCGGGTCAAGCGAATCGGGTTTAGGAACAAATCCCTACCCAAATTTCTCACTCGATTTCCTGCCCTTTCTAGTCGCCAAGACGAATATGGTCAATGTTCATCAGGCAACTACCAAGACTAATAAGGGATACTACCATCCCACAAATACTGATCAAAAGCAATTTGAAGAAGGAATTATAAGGACTTAAATGAGGAATTGTCCTTATTAACTAAGATTGTGAAATGGGAAAGTGGAAAAAAAAAAGGAAAAGCTTCTAGAAAGGAGGTAAATTCGTATGAAGGCCTAAGGCCGGAGATTTCATTGACATTTGAGTTTCATTTGGAAGAGATAAGTGTGTTGAAGTGAGGCGGGCCTCATGAGAGGGATAAGAACCAATTTTTCCATGGAAAAAAGGTCCATGCTTGTGGAATTTAGGAAAGTGGTCCCCCACCTAGTTCTTTTTCCCTTTTTCCTCTCACCCCCCATCTGTGCGTCCCTTCTCCCCGCTCTTTTCTTTGGAACCGTGCGACACTTATCCCACCCCTTTCTCTTTCCTTTCCTTTTCACAGCCATAAAAAGTCTTGTCTTCTTCTTCTTTACGCTAGGATATTCGGCTTCCCTTGCTCCCTCTTAGACGACAAACCAGCAGCCAAGAAAAAATAGAGGAAAACTCTGTTTTGACGTTACAAAGTTACTAGACCCACAGAAATTTCGACCCAAGTACCCCATGTTTCGTTTTTCTTGGTTGTGGCCTTTAATTGCTGAGCAACCATCTCCACCAGCAAGCCCATGACCCTCAAAAATCAACACCGCCATTTCCTTTGTTTGCAGGAAATTCTTCAGTCCAGTTCACGGCATTCACGGTTGCTGCTCTTGCATTACTCAACTTCCACCGGCCGAGAGCAAGACTTGTCAGCCCTGTTCCGGGCTAACCAAAGCCACTTCGGCGTCCCCGGAGGTTACAGCTTGACTGTTGTTGCTCAGCCAACACCGGTAGCTTTGGAATTCTAGTTAGGTGAGTTGTTTTCCTAAAACTTGATTAGGGGCTGTGTACCTCTGTTTAGGGGTTTAAATGAGTTAAGAAAGGATTAGATGATGTTAGATATAGTTTAGTGTTAGTTTAGAAAGGTTATATTAGCTATGGAAGAGTTTAGTTTAGTTTAAATAGCAAGATTCGTGCTTGAGAGGACAGTTTAGCCAAAGACAGGGGATGTTCGCTAGAACTGGGTTTTAGACAGCTACGGTTTCTATTTTTATAGACTGAGATATATTAATGAGAAGGTCCTTTGGATTGTTCTAATTAACCTTCTGAAGACTGTATGCGTCCTTGTTGCCGCTTTGTTGCTTGACCGGCACGGTCGACGGCAATTGCTTTTGATCAGTATTGGTGGGATGGTAGTATCCCTTATTAGTCTTGGCGACATCCAAAGCCACATCCAAACTAATGGGAGCCCACCAACCATGAATGGGGCAAGCCCAACCATCGGATTGGAGCAGACAAGCGGGTCGGGTGAACCGGGTATGGGAACAAATCCCTACTCGGGTTATTTCAATGCGGGTCATCAAATCGGGTCAAGCGAATCGGGTTTAGGGACAAATCCCTACCCAAATTTCTCGCTCGATTTCCTGCCCTTTCCAGTCGCCAAGACTAATATGGTCAATGTTCATCAGGCAACTGCCGAGACTAATAAGGGATACTACCATCCCACAAATATTGATCAAAAGCAATTGTCGTCGACCGTGCCCGTAAACCAGCAAAGCGGCAACATGGACACATACAGTCTTCAGTAGGTCAATTAGAACAATCCAAAGGACCTTCTCATTAATATTTATGACTCCAACCTTCTCCAATATTTGCAGCGTGTATATCAGCCAGCCTGGTGATTCTAGCATGGCACATAACAAAAATGGCCAGCAATGTGAACTACGTTACTCCCTCCCAAAACATGACAAGCCACCCGTTCAATATTCGAGAAGATGTAATTGCAAGCGTATCCAATAAGTACACCAGTTTTTATCATGAGTTTTTTTTTTTTTGAATACTAACATAAAGAAAATCGAATCGAGTCAAAATGTCCGGTCTAGCTAAGCTGAGGCGGACCCTACCGGTTCGGGATTTTAAGCCCACATCTGCTTTTCTCGGCCAAATCTATTCAATCCTAACCCACTTAACACCTAGCCTTATCTCATTTTTATTATTTCCTATACCTCGTTTCTGCAAAAAAACCCCTCTCCCCCAAAGCTTGCAATCTCACATCCAATTTCTGAATAACAGAGAAAATAAAGTGTGGAAGAGACATGCTCGGCCCGATGTTGTTGATAGCGACGATGAAAGACGGGCTAAGCCTAGCTAACGTGGACCTATCGGTCTGGGTTTTTAAGCCCATAACTGCTTTTCGCAGCCTAATCTATTCAATCGTGACTCACTTTTATTATTTCCTAGATCTCGTTTCTGCAACCCCTCTCCTCCCCCTAAACCCTACAATCTGAAACTCAATTTCTGAAGAATAGAGAAAATAAAGTGCTAAAGAGACATACTTGGCCCTATGTTGTTGATAGCGACGAAGACGGCCGTGCAATTCGCTCCTCCTCCCGCTCCAGTCGCATTTTCATCAAAACTCGATTCATCCTCGCCTTCAACGATCTCCACCTCGACTCCATTTTCGTCTCGAAGATATTAATGAGAAGGTCCTTTGGATTGTTCTAATTAACCTTCTGAAGACTGTATGCGTCCTTGTTGCCGCTTTGCTGCTTGACCGGCACGGTCGACGGCAATTGCTTTTGATCAGTATTGGTGGGATGGTAGTATCCCTTATTAGTCTTGGCGGTTGCTTGATGAAGATTGACCATATTACACTTGGCGACATCCAAAGCCACATCTAAACTAACGGGAGCCCACCAACCACGAATCGGTCAAGCCCAACCATCGGATTGGAGCTGACAAGCGAGTCGGGTGAACCTGGTACGGGAACAAACCCCTACCCAGGTTATTTCAAAGCGGGTCATCAAATCGGGTCAAGCGAATCGGGTTTAGGGACAAATCCCTACCCAAATTTCTCGCTCGATTTCCTGCCCTTTCCAATCGCCAAGACTAATATGGTCAATGTTCATCATGCAACTGCCGAGACTAATAAGGGATACTACCATCCCACAAATACGATCAAAAGCAATTGTCGTCGACCATGCCGGTCAAGCAGCAAAGCGGCAACAAGGACACATACAGTCTTCAAAAGGTCAATTAGAACAATCCAAAGGACCTTCTCATTAATATTTATGACTCCAGCCTTCTCCAATATTTGCGGCGTGTATATGAGCCAGCGCGGTGATTATGGCATGGCACATAACACAAATGGCCAGCAACGTCAACGACGTTACTCCCTCCCAAAACATGACACGCCACCCGTTCAATCTTCGAGAAGATGTAATTGCAAGCGTATCCAATAACTACACCAGTTTTTATTATGAGTTTTTTTATTTTAAGTTTTTTAATATTAACAAAAAAAAAAATCGGATCGAGTGAAAGTGTCCGGTCTAGCTAATCGGACCCTATCGGTCCGGGTTTTTAAGCCCACAAACTGCTTTTCTCGGCCCAATCTATTCAATCCTAACCCACTTAACACCTAGCCTTATCTCATTTTTATTATTTCCTATACCTCGTTTTCTGCAAAAACCCCTCTCCCCCAAAGCTTGCAATCTCACATCCAATTTCTGAATAAAGAGAAAATAAAGTGTGGAAGAGACATGCTCGGCCCGATGTTGTTGATAGCGACGAAGACGGGCTAAGCCTAGCTAAGCTGACGTGGACCCTACCGGTCCGGGTTTTTAAGCCCACAACTGCTTTTCTCAGCCCAATCTATTCAATCGTGACCCACTAACACCTAGCCTTATCTCATTTTTATTATTTCCTAGATCTCGTTTCTGCAACCCCTCTCCTCCCCCCAAACCTTGCAATCTCACACTCAATTTCTGAAGAACAGAGAAAATAAAGTGCAGAAGAGACATACTTGGCCCGATGTTGTTGATAGCGACGAAGACGGCCGTGCAATTCGCTCCCGCTCCCGCTCTAGTCGCATTTTCATCAAAACTCGATTCATCCTCGCCTTCAACGATCTCCACCTCGACTCCATTTTCGTCTCGAAGATATTAATGAGAAGGTCCTTTGGATTGTTCTAATTAACCTTCTGAAGACTGTATGCGTCCTTGTTGCTGCTTTGCTGCTTGACCGGCATGGTCAACGACAACTGCTTTTGATAAGTATTGGTGGGATGGTAGTGTCCCTTATTATTCGTGGCAGTTGCTTGATGAAGATTGACCATATTAGTCTTGGCGACATCCAAAGCCACATCCAAACTAATGGGAGCCCACCAACCATGAATGGGGTAAGCCCAACCATCGGATTGGAGCAGACAAGCTGGTCGGGTGAACCGGGTATGGGAACAAATCCCTACTCGGGTTATTTCAATGCGGGTCATCAAATTAGGTCAAGCGAATTGGGTTTAGGGACAAATCCCCCCCCCCAAATTTGTCGCTCGATTTCCTGCCGTTTCCAATCGCCAAGTCACATATGGTCAATGTTCATCAGGCAATTGTCAAGACTACTAGGGGATACTACCATCCCACAAATACCGATCGAAAGCAATTGTCGTCAACCGTGCCGATCAAGCACCAAAGCGGCAATAAGGACACATACAATCTTCAGATGGTCAATTAGAAGAATCCAAAGGACCTTCTGATTAGTATTTATGACTCTAGCCTTCTCCAATATTTGCAGCATGTATATGAGCCAGCGCGGTGATTACTGGCATGGCACATAACACAAATGGCCAGCAACGTCAACGACGTTACTCCCTCCCAAAACATGACACGCTACTCGTTCAATCTTCGAGAAGCTCTAATTGCAAAGGTATTCAATAACGACACCAATTTTTGTTATGAGTTTTTTTTTAAAATTTTTTTTTAATATTAACAAAAAGAAAATCGGATCGAGTAAAAGTGTCCAGCCCAGCTAAGCTGACGCGGACCGTATCGGTTTGGGTTTTTAAGTCCGCAACTTTTTCTCGGCCCAATCTATTCAATCCTAACCCACTTAACACCTAGCCTTATCTCATTTTTATTATTTCCTATACCTCATTCTGCAAAAAACCCCACTCCCCCCAAAAGCCTGCAATCTCACGTCCAATGTTGATAGCGACGAAGACGGGTGGTGACGAAGATGGGCTAAGGCTAGCTAAGCTGACATGGACCCTACCAGTCCGGGTTTTTAAGCCCACAACTGCTTTTCTCAATCCAATCTATTCAATCGTGACCCACTAACACCTAGCCTTATCTCATTTTTATTATTTCCTAGATCTCGTTTCTGGAACCCCTCCCCCCCCCTAAACCCTACAATCTCACACTCAATTTCTAAAGAACAGAGAAAATAAA
Organism: Eucalyptus guilfoylei; assembly: GCA_016097605.1. Lineage (NCBI taxonomy): Eukaryota > Viridiplantae > Streptophyta > Magnoliopsida > Myrtales > Myrtaceae > Eucalyptus > Eucalyptus guilfoylei. The sequence goes on along the minus strand of CM027866.1, from coordinate 2,564,837 downwards.
GTGCAGAAGAGACATACTTGGCCCGATGTTGTTGATAGCGACGAAGACGGCCGTGCAATTTGCTCCCGCTCCCGCTCCAGTCGCATTTTCATCAAAACTCGATTCATCCTCGCCTTCAACGATCTCCACCTCGACTCCATTTTCGTCTCGAAGATATTAATGAGAAGGTCCTTTGGATTGTTCTAATTAACCTTCTGAAGACTGTATGCGTCCTTGTTGCCGCTTTGCTGCTTGACCGGCACGGTCGACGGCAATTGCTTTTGATCAGTATTGGTGGGATGGTAGTATCCCTTATTAGTCTTGGCAGTTGCCTGATGAAGATTGACCATATTAGTCTTGGCGACATCCAAAGCCACATCCAAACTAATGGGAGCCCACCAACCATGAATGGGGCAAGCCCAACCATCGGATTGGAGCAGACAAGCGGGTCGGGTGAACCGGGTATGGGAACAAATCCCTACTCGGGTTATTTCAATGCGGGTCATCAAATTGGGTCAAGCGAATCGGGTTTAGGGACAAATCCCTACCCAAATTTCTCGCTCGATTTCCTGCCCTTTCCAGTCGCCAAGACTAATATGGTCAATGTTCATCAGGCAACCGCCAAGACTAATAAGGGATACTACCATCCCACAAATACTGATCAAAAGCAATTGTCGTCGACCGTGCCGGTCAACAAGCAAAGCGGCAACAAGGACACATATAGTCTTCAGAAGGTCAATTAGAACAATCCAAAGGACCTTCTCATTAATATTTATGACTCCAGCCTTCTCCAATATTTGCGGCGTGTATATCAGCCAGCGCGGTGATTCTGGCATGGCACATAACACAAATGGCCAGCAACGTCAACGACGTTACTCCCTCCCAAAACATGACACGCCACCCGTTCAATCTTCGAGAAGATGTAATTGCAAGCGTATCCAATAACTACACCAGTTTTTATTATGAGTTTTTTTTTTTAATTTTTTTAATATTAACAAAAAGAAAATCGGATCGAGTCAAAGTGTCCGGTCTAGCTAAGCTGACGCGGACCCTATCGGTCCGGGTTTTTAAGCCCACAACTGCTTTTCTCGGCCCAATCTATTCAATCCTAACCCACTTAACACCTAGCCTTATCTCATTTTTATTATTTCCTATACCTCGTTTCTGCAAAAAAACCCCCTCTCCCCCAAAGCTTGCAATCTCACATCCAATTTCTGAATAACAGAGAAAATAAAGTGTGGAAGAGACATGCTCGGCCCGATGTTGTTGATAGCGATGAAGACGGGCTAAGCCTAGCTAAGCAGACGTGGACCCTACCGGTCCGGGTTTTTAAGCCCACAACTGCTTTTCTCAGCCCAATCTATTCAATCGTGACCCACTAACACCTAGCCTTATCTCATTTTTATTATTTCCTAGATCTCGTTTCTGCAACCCCTCTCCTCCCCCAAACCCCGCAATCTCACACTCAATTTATGAAGAACAGAGAAAATAAAGTGCAGAAGAGACATACTTGGCCCGATGTTGTTGATAGCGACGAAGACGGCCGTGCAATTCGCTCCCGCTCCCGCTCCAGTCGCATTTTCATCAAAACTCGATTCATCCTCGCCTTCAACGATCTCCACCTCGACTCCATTTTCGTCTCGAAGATATTAATGAGAAGGTCCTTTGGATTGTTCTAATTAACCTTCTGAAGACTGTATGCATCCTTGTTGCCGCTTTGCTGCTTGACCGGCACGGTCGACGGCAATTGCTTTTGATCAGTATTGGTGGGATGGTAGTATCCCTTATTAGACTTGGCAATTGCCTAATAAAGATTGACCATATTAGTCTTGGCGACATCCGAAGCCACATCCAAACTAATGGGAGCCCACCAACCATGAATGGGGCAAGCCCAACCATCGGATTGGAGTAGACAAGCGGGTCGGGTGAACCGGGTATGGGAACAAATCCCTACTCGGGTTATTTCAATGCGGGTCATCAAATCGGGTCAAGCGAATCGAGTTTAGGGACAAATCCCTACCCAAATTTCTCGCTCGATTTCCTGCCCTTTTGTTGTCGCCAAGACTCATATGGTCAATGTTCATCAGGCAACTGCCGAGACTAATAAGGGATACTACCATCCCACAAATACTGATCAAAAGCAATTGTCGTCGACCGTGCCGGTCAAGCACCAAAGCGGCAATAAGGACACATACAGTCTTCAGAAGGTCAATTAGAACAATCCAAAGGACCTTCTGATTAGTATTTATGACTCCAGCCTTCTCCAATATTTGCGGCGTGTATATGAGCAAGCGCGGTGATTCAGGCATGGCACATAACACAAATGGCCAGCAACGTCAACGACGTTACCCCCTCCCAAAACATGACACGCCACCCGTTCAATCTTCGAGAAGATGTAATTGCAAGCGTATCCAATAACTACACCAGTTTTTATTATGAGTTTTTTTTTTAATTTTTTTAATATTAACAAAAAGAAAATCGGATCGAGTCAAAGTGTCCGGTCTAGCTAAGCTGACGCGGACCCTATCGGTCCGGGTTTTTAAGCCCACAACTGCTTTTCTCGGCCCAATCTATTCAATCCTAACCCACTTAACACCTAGCCTTATCTCATTTTTATTATTTCCTATACCTCGTTTCTGCAAAAAACCCCTCTCCCCCCAAAGCTTGCAATCTCACATCCAATTTCTGAATAAGAGAGAAAATAAAGTGTGGAAGAGACATGCTCGGCCCGATGTTGTTGATAGCGACGAAGACGGGCTAAGCCTAGCTAATCTGACGTGGACCCTACCGATCCGGGTTGTTAAGCCCACGACTGCTTTTCTCAGCCCAATCTATTCAATCGTGACCCACTAACACCTAGCCTTATCTCATTTTTATTATTTCCTAGATCTCGTTTCTGCAATCCCACACTCAATTTCTGAAGAACAGAGAAAATAAAGTGCAGAAGAGACATACTTGGCCCGATGTTGTTGATAGCGACGAAGACGGCCGTGCAATTCGCTCCCGCTCCCGCTCCAGTCGCATTTTCATCAAAACTCGATTCATCCTCGCCTTCAACGATCTCCACCTCGACTCCATTTTCGTCTCGAAGATATTAATGAGAAGGTCCTTTGGATTGTTCTAATTAACCTTCTGAAGACTGTATGCGTCCTTGTTGCCTCTTTCCTCTTGACCGGCACGGTCGACGGCAAGTGCTTTTGATCAGTATTGGTGGGATGGTAGTATCCCTTATTAGTCTTGGCAGTTGCCTGATGAAGATTGACCATATTAGTCTTGGCGACATCCAAAGCCACATCCAAACTAATGGGAGCCCACCAACCATGAATGGGGCAAGCCCAACCATCGGATTGGAGTGGACAAGCAGCTCAGGTGAACCGGGTATGGGAACAAATCCCTACTCGGGTTATTTCAATGCGGGTCATCAAATCGGGTTTAGGGACAAATCCTTATCCAAATTTCTCGCTCAATTTCCTGCCCTTTCCATTCGCCAAGACTAATATAGTCAATGTTCATCACGCAACCGCCAAGACTAAGAAGGGATACTACCATCCCACAAATACTGATCAAAAGCAATTGTCGTCGACCCTGCCGATCAAGCAGAAAAGCGCCAACAAGGACACATACAGTCTGCAGAAGGTCAATTAGAACAATCCAAAGGACATTCGCATTAATATTTATGACTCCAACCTTCTCCAATATTTACGGCGTGTATATGAGCCAGCGCGGTGATTTTGGCATGGCACATAACACAAATGGCCAGCAACGTCAACGACGTTACTCCCTCCCAAAACATGACACGCCACCCGTTCAATCTTCGAGAAAATGTAATTGCAAGCGTATCCAATAACTACACCAGTATTTATGATGAGTATTTCTTCTTATTTTTTTTAATATTAACAAAAAGAAAATCGGATCGAGTCAAAGTGTCTAGTCCAGCTAAGCTAACGCGGACCCTATCGGTCCGGGTTTTTAAGCCCACAACTGCTTTTCTCGGCCCAATCTATTCAATCCTAACCCACTTAACACCTAGCCTTATCTCATTTTTATTATTTCCTATACCTCGTTTTTGCAAAAACCCCTCTCCCCCAAAGCTTGCAATCTCACATCCAATTTCTGAATAAGAGAGAAAATAAAGTGTGGAGGAGACATGCTCGGCCCGATGTTGTTTAGCGACGAAGACGGGCTAAGCCTAGCTAAGCTGACGTGGACCCTACCGGTCCGGGTTTTTAAGCCCACAACTGCTTTTTTCTCAGCCCAATCTATTCAATCGTGACCCACTAACACCTAGCCTTATCTCATTTTTATTATTTCCTAGATCTCGTTTCTGCAACTCCTCTCCTCCCCCCAAACCATTCAATCTCACACTCTATTTCTGAAGAACAGAGAAAATAAAGTGCAGCAGAGACATACTTGGCCCGATGTTGTTGATAGCGATGAAGACGGCCGTGCAATTCGCTCCCGCTCCCGCTCGAGTCGCATTTTCATCAAAACTCGATTCATCCTCGCCTTCAACGATCTCCACCTCGACTTCATTTTCGTCTCGAAGATTTTAATGAGAAGGTCCTTTGCATTGTTCTAATTAACCTTTCGAAGACTGTTTGCGTTCTTGTTGCCGCGTTGCTACATGACCGGCACGGTCAACGGCAAGTGCTTTTGATCAGTATTGGTGGGATGGTAGTATCCCTTATTCGTCTTGGCAGTTGCTTGATTAAGATTGACCATATTAGTCTTGGCGACATCCAAAGCCACATCCAAACTAATGGGAGCCCACCAACCATGAATGGGGCAAGCCCAACCATCGGATTGGAGCAGACAAGCGGGTCGGGTGAACCGGGTATGGGAACAAATCCCTACTCGGGTTATTTCAATGCGGGTCATCAAATCGGGTGAAGCGAATTGGGTTTAGGGACAAATCCCTAGCCAAATTTCTCGCTCGATTTCCTGCCCTTTGTAGTCACCAAGACTAATATGGTCAATGTTCATCGGACAACTGCCAAGACTAATAAGGGATACTACCATCCCACAAATACTGATCAAAAGCAATTGTCGTCGACCGTGCCGATCAAGCAGCAAAGCGGCAACAAGGACACATACAGTCTTTAGAAGGTCAATTAGAACAATCCAAAGGACCTTCTCATTAATATTTATGACTCCAGCCTTCTCCAATATTTGCGGCGTGTATATGAGCCAGCGCGGTGATTCAGGCATGGCACATAACACAAATGGCCAGCAACGTCAACGACGTTACTCCCTCCCAAAACATGACACGCCACCCGTTCAATCTTCGAGAAGATGTAATTGCAAGCGTATCCAATAACTACACCAGTTTTTATTATGAGTTTTTTTTTTTAAAATTTTTTTAATATTAACAAAAAGAAAATCGGATCGAGTCAAAGTGTCCGGTCCAGCTAAGCTGACGCGGACCCTATCGGTCCGGGATTTTAAGCCCACATCTGCTTTTCTTGGCCCAATCTATTCAATCCTAACCTACTTAACACCTAGCCTTATCTCATTTTTATTATTTCCTATACCTCGTTCTGCAAAAAACCCCACTTTCCCCAAAAGCCTGCAATCTCACATCCAATTTCTAAATAAGAGAGAAACTAAAGTGTGGAAGAGACATGCTCGGCCCGATGTTGTTGATAGCGACGAAGACGGGCTAAGCCTAGCTAAGCTGACGTGGACCCTACCGGTCCGGGTTTTTAAGCCCACAACTGCTTTTCTCAGCCCAATCTATTCAATCGTGACCCACTAACACCTAGCCTTATCTCATTTTTATTATTTCCTAGATCTCGTTTCTGCAACCCCTCTCCTCCCCCCAAACCCTGCAATCTCACACTCAATTTCTGAAGAACAGAGAAAATAAAGTGCAGAAGAGACATACTTGGCCCGATGTTGTTGATAGCGACGAAGACGGCCGTGCAATTCGCTCCCGCTCCCGCTCCAGTCGCATTTTCATCAAAACTCGATTCATCCTCGCCTTCAACGATCTCCACCTCGACTCCATTTTCGTCTCGAAGATATTAATGAGAAGGTCCTTTGGATTGTTCTAATTAACCTTCTGAAGACTGTATGCGTCCTTGTTGCCGCTTTCCTGCTTGACCGGCACGGTCGACGGCAATTGCTTTTGATCAGTATTGGTGGGATGGTAGTATCCCTTATTAGTCTTGGTAGTTGCCTGATGAAGATTGACCATATTAGTCTTGGCGACATCCAAAGCCACATCCAAACTAATGGGAGCCCACCAACCATGAATGGGGCAAGCCCAACCATCGGATTGGAGCAGACAAGCGGGTCGGGTGAACCGGGTATGGGAACAAATCCCTACTCGGGTTATTTCAATGCGGGTCATCAAATCGGGTCAAGCGAATCGGGTTTAGGGACAAATCCCTACCCAAATTTCTCGCTCGATTTCCTGCCCTTTCCAGTCGCCAAGACTAATATGGTCAATGTTCATCAGGCAACTGCCAAGACTAATAAGGGATACTACCATCCCACAAATACTGATCAAAAGCAATTGTCGTCGACCGTGCCGGTCAAGCAGCAAAGCGGCAACAAGGACACATACAGTCTTCAGAAGGTCAATTAGAACAATCCAAAGGACCTTCTCATTAATATTTATGACTCCAGCCTTCTCCAATATTTGCGGCGTGTATATGAGCCAGCGCGGTGATTCTGGCATGGCACATAACACAAATGGCCAGCAACGTCAACGACGTTACTCCCTCCCAAAACATGACACGCCACCCGTTCAATCTTCGAGAAGATGTAATTGCAAGCGTATCCAATAACTACACCAGTTTTTATTATGAGTTTTTTTTTTTAATTTTTTTAATATTAACAAAAAGAAAATCGGATCGAGTCAAAGTGTGTCCGGTAATTGCTAACGCGAACCCTATCGGTCCGGGTTTTTAAGCCCACAACTTCTTTTCTCGGCCCAATCTATTCAATCATAACCCACTTAACACCTAGCCTTATCTCATTTTTATTATTTCCTATACCTTTTTTCCCCCCAAAGCTTGCAATCTCACATCCAATTTCTGAAAGAGAAAATAAAGTGTGGAAGAGACATGCTCGGCCCGATGTTGTTGATAGCGATGAAGACGGGCTAAGCCTAGCTAAGCTGACGTGGACCCTACCGGTCCGGGTTTTTAAGCCCACAACTGCTTTTCTCAGCCCAATCTATTCAATCGTGACCCACTAACACCTAGCCTTATCTCATTTTTATTATTTCCTAGATCTCGTTTCTGCAACCCCTCTCCTCCCCCAAACCCTGCAATCTCACACTCAATTTCTGAAGAACAGAGAAAATAAAGTGCAGAAGAGACATACTTGGCCCGATGTTGTTGATAGCGACGAAGACGGCCGTGCAATTCGCTCCCGCTCCCGCTCCAGTCGCATTTTCATCAAAACTCGATTCATCCTCGCCTTCAACGATCTCCACCTCGACTCCATTTTCGTCTCGAAGATATTAATGAGAAGGTCCTTTGGATTGTTCTAATTAACCTTTGAAGACTGTATGCGTCCTTGTTGCCGCTTTGCTGCTTGACCGGCACGGTCGACGGCAATTGCTTTTGATCAATATTGGTGGGATGGTAGTATCCCTTATTAGTCTTGGCAGTTGCTTGATGAAGATTGACCATATTAGTCTTGGCGACATCCAAAGCCACATCCAAACTAATGGGAGCCCACCAACCATGAATGGGGCAAGCCCAACCATCGGATTGGAGCGGACAAGCGGGTCGGGTGAACCGGGTATGGGAACAAATCCCTACTCGGGTTATTTCAATGCGGGTCATCAAATCGGGTCAAGCGAATCGGGTTTAGGGACAAATCCCTACCCAAATTTCTCGCTCGATTTCCTGCCCTTTCCAGTCGCCAAGACTAATATGGTCAATGTTCATCAGGCAACAACCGAGACTAATAAGGGATACTACCATCCCACAAATAACGATCAAAAGCAATTGTCGTCGACCGTGCCTGTCAACCAGCAAAGCGGCAACAAGGACACATACAGTCTTGAGAAGGTCAATTAGAACAATCCAAAGGACCTTCTCATTAATATTTATGACTCCAGCCTTCTCCAATATTTGCGGTGTGTATATGAGTCAGCGCGGTGATTCTGGCATTGCACATAACACAAATGGCCAGCAACGTCAATGACGTTACTCCCTCCCAAAACATGACACGCCACCCGTTCAATCTTCGAGAAGATGTAATTGCAAGCGTATCCAATAACTACACCAGTTTTTATTATGAGTTTTTTTTTTTTAAAATTTTTTTAATATTAACAAAAAGAAAATCGGATCGAGTCAAAGTGTCCAGTCCAGCTAAGCTGACGCGGACCCTATCGGTTCGGGTTTTTAAGCCCACAACTACTTTTCTCGGCCCAATCTATTCAATCCTAACGCACTTAACCCCTAGTCTTATCTCATTTTTATTATTTCCTATACCTCATTTCTGCAAAAAAACCCCTCTCCCCCCAAATCTTGCAATCTCACATCCAATTTCTGAATAACAGAGAAAATAAATAGTGGAAGAGACATGCTCGGCCCGATGTTGTTGATGGCGATGAAGACGGGCTAAGCCTAGCTAAGCTAACGTGGACCCTACCGGTCCGGGTTTTTAAGCCCACAACTGCTTTTCTCAGCCCAATCTATTCAATCGTGACCCACTAACACCTAGCCTTATCTCATTTTTATTATTTCCTAGATCTCGTTTACAACCCCTCTCCTCCCCCCAAACCCTGCAATCTCACACTCAATTTCTGAAGAACAGAGAAAATAAAGTGCAAAAGAGACATACTTGGCCCGATGTTGTTGATAGCGACGAAGACGGCCGTGCAATTCGCTCCCGCTCCCGCTCCATTCGCATTTTCATCAAAACTCGATTCATCCTCGCCTTCAACGATCTCCACCTCGACTCCATTTTCGTCTCGAAGATATTAATGAGAAGGTCCTTTGGATTGTTCTAATTAACCTTCTGAAGACTGTATGCGTCCTTGTTGCCGCTTTGCTGCTTGACCGGCACGGTCGACGGCAATTGCTTTTGATCAGTATTGGTGGGATGGTAGTATCCCTTATTAGTCTTGGTAGTTGCTTGATGAAGATTGACCATATTAGTCTTGGCGACATCCAAAGCCACATCCAAACTAATGGGAGCCCACCAACCATGAATGGGGCAAGCCCAACCATCGGATTGGAGCAAACAAGCGGGTCGGGTGAACCGGGTATGGGAACAAATCCCTACTCGGGTTATTTCAATGCGGGTCATCAAATCGGGTCAAGCGAATCGGGTTTAGGGACAAATCCCTACCCAAATTTCTCGCTCGATTTCCTGCCCTTTCCAATCGCCAAGACTAATATGGTCAATGTTCATCAGGCAATTGCCAAGACTAATAAGGGATACTACCATCCCACAAATACTGATCAAAAGCAATTTGGAGAAGGAATTATAAGGACTTAAATGAGGAATTGTCCTTATTAACTAAGATTGTTAAATGGGAAAGTGGAAAAAAAAAAAAAGGAAAAGCTTCTAGAAAGGAGGTAAATTCGTATGAAGGCCTAAGGCATGAGATTTCATCGACATTTGAGTTTCATTTGGAAGAGATAAGTGTGTTCAAGCGAGGTGGGCCTCATGAGAGGGATAAGAACCAATTTTTCCATGGAAAAAAGGACCATGCTCGTGGAATTTAGGAAAGTGGTCCCCCCTAGTTCTTTTTGCCTTTTTCCTCTCACCCCCATCCGTGCGTCCCTTCTCCCCTCTCTTTTCTTTGGAACCGTGCGACACTTATCCCACCCCTTTCTCTTTCCTTTCTTTTTCTTTCCTTTCCTTTTCACAGCCATAAAAAGTCTTGTCTTCTTCTTTACGCTAGGATATTCGGCCTCCTTTGCTCCCTCTTAGACGACAAACCAGCAGCCAAGAAAAAACAGAGGAAAGCTCTGTTTTGACGTTACAAAGTTACTGGACCCACAGAAATTTCGACCCAACTACCCCATGTTTCATTTTTCTTGGCTGTGGCCTTTAATTGCTGAGCAACCATCTCCACCAGCAAGCCCACGACCCTCAAAAATCAACACCGCCATTTCCTTTGTTTGCAGGAAATTCTTCAGTCCAGTTCACGGCTTTCACAGTTGCTGCTCTTGCATTACTCGACTTCCACCGGCCGAGAGCAAGACTTGTCAGCCCTGTTCCGGGCTAACCAAAGCCACTCCGGCGTCCCCGGAGGTTACGGCTTGACCGTTGTTGCTCAGCCAACACCGGTAGCTTTGGAATTCTAGTTAGGTGAGTTGTTTTCCTAAAACTTGATTAGGGGCTGTGTACCTCTGTTTAGGGGTTTAAATGAGTTAAGAAAGGATTAGATGATGTTAAATATAGTTTAGTGTTAGTTTAGAAAGGTTAGATTAGCTATGGAAGAGTTTAGTTTAGTTTAAATAGCAAGATTCGTGCTTGAGAGGACAGTTTAGCCAAAGACAGGGGATGTTCGCTAGAACTGGTTTTTAGACAGTTACGGTTTGCTATTTTTATAGACTGAGATATGTTGTGATTTTGAAGTGATTTCCTTCTGAAGAAATGTTTTAAACATCTTCAATCATAACATATAATTTTCTCAGGATTTTTGGGAATTAAAAGGAAAACGATTTTAGCTCCGTGATCTTTAAACAGAAAATCGGACTACACTGGAAAACCTGACCTGTTAGGATTCTAGGGGTCATTACTGACCCTTAGGGTTCGAATTTCCATACAGTTCCTTCACAAAAGTTGCTTTTTATATTCTCTAGTTTAACATACTCGAATTTCAAATCAAACGGACCTGTTTCGGACCCCGAACTAAGCTGATTTCGGAAAACAGACCCGCTGGAAACGGACCCGGTTTTGGTGCTGGGTTGAGTGAATTACTGGGCCGAATCCAGAGGGATCTGGGCCTCGGTGTCTGCATAAAATTTTTTTTTACGTGTTCTCTGTCACATGTCCAAGTTTGAGAATTTTTCGAGTTCATTTGAGTTGATTTCTGGCGCTAAACTCTGAAGTGCGCAATTGGACAGTTTCACCGGTTAAAGCAGGTAGTAACGTGTGATTGTTTTTAAGGACATGTTTGCTGAAAATTTGCTTATTTAGTGACATGGCTGAGATGCACAACTAATTGTTGAATTGTGAAATTGGAAAAATGCATATGCTACATGAGAATCCGTCACGAGCCTTTGGGGCCGGACGATGCTCCTTCGGGAATGCCCCAAGTCAACGGATGCCGGTCGCAGTGGATGCTGGACCGATGCTCCTAATCGGAATGCCATCTAGGTATAGACGTTGCCGTGCTGAACGGTGCGAGACGATGCCCGGTTATGCCGGAAGACTGTTATCTGTTGCATTGACTGGGATCCGTGTGCTTACGTTGATATTTATGTCCTTGCATATACTCATGTTAAGGTATTCATATGATGTGTGAGCTCGATACTGTGATATATGATTTGATCGACACTAACATGCAGGGAAAGACTGGTATGAAAAGAGTTGTGAGAAACGTGATTAGGTTGCATATAGAGTGTACCCTTCTCCTAATCGGGATTTAGGGGATTAACTCACTGAGATGTGATCTCACCCCGTAGTGGGCTAAAATTTTTCAGGTCCCTAGATGGAGGGTGGACAAGCAAGGAGCAGAGGACTGCAGGCAATGGGGTATGGATGCCTCAGTAGCTTCTGCCAAGATATTGACGGGTCTGCCGTCTGATTTGGATAGTGGGTGACTACTCACCCTAGTCTATCGAAGAGTCTGGCGGGGTCGTAGGTAGAGACTTGGCCCCATGGACGAGGAGCTCAGAGGGTAGATAGCCTAGAAGCTCTTCATTTTGAGGTAGACCATGTTGTGCTAGACTCTTCTGTACATAGTCACTGCTGTAAAAATATGTGTGGTTTGTAAAAGTATAACCTTGTGTTTGCTATCCCATTTATGTGTTGTTTGGAGTTTATGATTACGCTTCCACATGCTTGGTAAAATGAATGGGTCGGCAATAGTTCCTGGGATGTTGCAAAATTGTATCGACCACGGGGGATGTGCATGCGCTCGGAGTTCGGGTCGTGACATTAAGACTTTCAAATGCTTTGATCTACTCAAAACATATGGAATAGGAACTAGGGATTTCTCGTAGCGAGGCCAAACAAAGTGTGTTGTTTCAGTGGTGCAAACCAGAGCAGGAACACAGAAAATAAAAAATGTCTCCAACTAATTCATGTGTTTCCATAGGGATTCTTCTGAAATTTCTTGATGTATGTTGGTAGGAATGCACCTTCTTTATGGATAAAATGGTAGCATTTTGAATGTTGCCAAAGGGATTCTTCTGAAATTTCTTGATGTGTGTTGGTAGGAATGTGCCTTCTTCATGGATAAAATCATTTTGAATGTGGTTGTCATAAGTTTGATCAGAGTTGAGACCTCTTCATGTTGTCATAATAGCACATATGAATTCAGTGTTTTGTTAGTTCCTTTAAGTGTTATATCTCAGGGCAAAACATGTTGTCATTCGTCTATTATTTGTCAGTTGACAGTGATGTTTCCAATCTTTCTCATCGTTGTTACCTAGCTGGAGAGGATGTTAGAAGTATGCATACATAGTAGCTGTAAGCCTTTGCAGTAAAATATTGTTCTTACAAAAATTTAAAGGTTTTTGAGTTGCCGTTTGTAGATTTTAGGATGAGTACCTTTTCTATGACATCTTATAATAATTTAATAAATCTTTTTAAATTCAATTAATGGGAAATGACAAAAGTTTGATGATCAACATTTCAAATACAGGTCTTCTTCACTTCCTTTTCTTTTGGTTCTTCATTTGTCTAGTATCTGTTGAGCTGACTCTTTGCTTGATAAGTAAATAATGTACTTTCAAAAAACATCGAAACTGAAAGATGTCTATCTTATGTAAGTGGTTCATTACTCGAAATAGTTTGCTTTAGCAAAAGAGTTTTTGTGTGAGATTTTGTAAGAGTGCCACCAACTGTTCTAAAAGCTTAAGCTAATAGATAAATGCGTGTTTTAATATTTTAATATCCTATCACTCACCCTCACCCTTAGCTTGGTCTTTTTTGCCGAGTATTAAGCATGAAAAAATTTCATTGGAGGCAAATAGGGCATTCGGAATTAGGATCTCCTGCTCTGATACCATGTGCAATTTTGTAAGATCACTATCAACTGTTCTGAAAGCTTAAGCTAGTAGATAATATTTCAATATTCTATCAAATCAAAGGACCAAAAATAGGTTGAATGACATATAGTCATCATCTAAATTGCTTGAGAAATGAAAACTGCTCATCTTCTTGTGGAACTTTTCATATAGAGATGCTCAATGCTCCTTTCTCTTGACAGACAGATCTGGCCTAGCACAGCCCATTTACCAGTGCTCTTAAAAAAATTGGCAAGCCTTTTGATTCAGTAAAAGGTCATGCTTGTACATATTTCCACTATCTTCTACTCGAACTTACGTGGTTTTCACTCCAAAGTCCTTAATGAATTTTTGTCCATTATCTAGGAATAAATGTTAAAATCTACAGAGAAGAGAAGTTGTTGACTCCTTTGCAACTGGAAAAGGAGTATTCTAATTGGATTATGCAAATGCATGTTCGTCATGATGAAGAGGTTGACAGCGGCGAGGACCAAGCTGTTTTCATAATCAACCCTAGAAACAAGAAGGAACTTGGTGTATCATCCGACGGTATGTAGAAGTGATGTATATATCATAATCTGGTGGATTACCGGTGAAGTTCTGCTATGTCACATGATAGTGGCTTGCTATTCAGTCTTTTCCTGTCTTGCGCAAAATGTTTGATATCTTTTGAACTTCTTTGATCGCACTGCTTCCAGTTTTACCTATTATTTGTTTGCTTTGCTGCCCATGGTGCAATTGGTTAATATAAAAATTTATATCTTAGTTGTGAGAGTGCATCGTTAGATGAAAAGGAAGGGAGTATCTTGGAGATGTGGCCAGAAAATCAAAATTCTCAAAGGAGCATGTGCCGGAGTGCACAAGAAGAATGTCTATGCTACTCTGGAATATTTTTTGCTTGAAGGACTTGAAGGAGATGGCGGTGGTAAGAAATGATATACATGCGTGCATTTAGTTGCTTTTACTTCGAGCTTTCTGCGAAAAGATACTTTTATTGTGGGCATGTTAGATTATCTCAGTATATCTAACAGATAACGTTTATACTTAAACATAATAGAATTTTTTTTTTGAGCATGCGATTCGAAACATAAAGAGATACACTGCGTCTAATATGTACAGACGTTGTAGCTTCTATGATAACTCTAAGTTTCAAACTGGTGCCTATTCCATAGTAGTCAAATGATTTTTCAGACAATTTCATTATTTCACCATCAATGACTTGATTTGTATTATGTTTTCCAAGGAGACTTGGACAGAAAAGTAGGTTTTTTAGAAGTGTCCTACGTTGATCAGTGGAAGCATTTTGCATTCAAACCATTAGTCTGTACTTATGTTCGCTAGGATTGAAATGAAAGAATTAGATCATGTATTAAACCGGAGAAAAATCTTGAGATCAATTTTTAACCGTCTATCTGCTCATAGGGGATTTCCAGATCAGAAGATCCCTCAACTTGATTGAGAAAACAGTTTATTTAGTGCGAGGATGTTTCTCTATTCTGTTCAATGAAGTGTATTGGTTGATTGATTTGTCTTTCTTCTCTCTGCAGGGGAAGCACGAATCATATGCAGGTGAGTCACTTATCTATTTTCTGTGGTTGAAGTGTTATCAGTTTTCATCAACTGATTGGATACCTCAAGATTCTGGTAACAAGCTGTCCCTGCATTATTTTGTGTGAAAGGCCACTAGGGGTGCCTGATGAGAAAGGCTGCATCCTCGATAAGCATGATGGAAACGTTTGCTTGGAGGTTCAGAGTTCTGTATCTATACCTATTGGAGTGATTGACTCTGGAGAGGTATCTATTTAATTATTTGAATGTCATTTTACTTCTTTATGTCGTATAATGTCCAAAATCACGATTATTTGTGGTCTCTACACAATCTTGAGCTAATAATTAGTTGTCAACTCTGCTCTAGTTAGTATCTTTAAAGAAAACATGAAACTCAATGACTTGTCGGTGAAACTTCTATAGGCAGGGGAAAAAAATTGCATTAACTGAATGATACTTTTTAAGAGGAAATTGTAATTTTTTTATTTTACTAATTAATAATTATAAATAACTTGAAATATTTAGTCGATTGGAAATGTTTTCTATGTGATGATGTGATTAATTTGTACATGTTCCAGTTGAGTGTTGTCTAGCTTTTCTTGATTATGTTTCTTTTTTCTTTTTCTAGTAGCTCTCGATGGTTGATGAGAGAAGCTCACATTAAAGTTCCTTCGGAGACATGTAGTCGAGGTCGTGATTTGTGCTTGGTTCAAGCAGCAACTGCCCAACATTCTCCCTTTATAAAAGTGAGAAAACAATCCGGAAAATACTGCATTTTTATCAATTTAGTATTAAATCTCTCAATTGTGTCAATTAAATCATAAATATGTTCACTTTTTGTCAATTGATTTATTTTGATTTGATCAATTTTGGCTGGAAATCGCCGATGGTGGACACCAGCCATTCCACGTGACACAATTGGCGCCGACGCGTATAGTTTTTTTAAATATTTTTGGAAATTTTATTTTTTTTTTTGAGGAAATAAATAGCAAGCTTCTGAATCTTGTGCATAAATTCTTGGAAAGTACAAACCTCTCTCGATTGTTTTTATTACGGGCATTAGTTTATCATTATTATTATTTTTGTGAATAACGAAGAGTCGAATGTCGAGAGCAGTGAAAAGCTGAAACCCAAAGGTAGGGTTTCATTGGGCGTCCGACGCACTCCCCACCGTATCCTTCGCTGAGTCTGCATACACGGAGAATGCGAAAGCTGTTCTCTGCGACGGAGAAGGGAACCCTCGTCTCCATCCTCCGTCGTCTATTCAGCCTCTAGGTCGACGACTTCCCCGAGCAATGGCGGCGGCATCCACGAGCTCTCGCTGAGAGCCCTGGGGAGGGTGCGGTTGGGCACCCTGGCCCGACCATTGGGGCCCAAATGTCACATTAAACATTTTGATGTTGGATTCTGATAAAGTTGCCGAGCAATCGTGGGCGCTGGATTGTGTTTTTGTTTATATTTTAGTGTGATTAAGCAAAGATGATAACATTAGCTTTCTTTTTTAAATGGTCGATTGACAGGTTGAGGAAGAGGAGCATAACCGGGACGATGGTGATGCCTGGGAATATGTGGAAGAAGAAGAAGAAGGGCCTGCAAAGATGAAACAACATCGGCTTTCCTAAGATGGGCTCGGACCCCCAAATGTCAAAAGAGGCAATTGAGAAGCTAGCGCCTGTTTATGTGTTACAGACTTGGCATACCTTGGTAATTGCTTGGTACGCTTTTGGTGAAGGTGGCTGTGTTCCTTTTGCTAATTCTATATTGTGGATTATGAAAGTACTCGGGATTTAGGTACTGACCACTGAAATTTGGCGCAGTGTGCAGTACAGAGGATCGGAGACAAGGAGGGAGGTGGCTTGGTTGATATTCGATGGAGTATGTTACATGCGTCATAGGGAGCACGGTAGAAGTTAGTGCACCACACGGAATCTGAGTGGCTTAAGCATCCTATACTTGAGAACGCAAGTGCACTGATTGAGGTTGGATCAAGTTTAGTAGAGTTGAGGGTACAGAATTAGTCCATGATGTGGGGGAGGGGGATATAGGCCATCTTGTCAGATGTCGAGAATTTAAACTATCCTCTCAAATGGATCAGTGAATATAGAAGGGGAAGGCGTCGCTGATAGAGAAACACTCAATCTCATCAGTCATGCTAGTCCTGAAGACTAAAGAAATTATGCAGCAGTCCTGTATCGGTATATCATAGTCTATACACCAGCCAACAAGTACACCTAAGCATCTCTTTGACCCTTGCTTCAAAAAGTTGTTGATATTTTTTATATACTCATGCCTTAGCTTTAGGTAGAACTCATTATCATAGCATCCCCGTTAATTCCAACTCAAAATTTTGGGCTCAAGGCCTTATAAATATTATCTGAAGGAGCTATGAAACAGGTGAACAGAGTTCAGTCATCCAAAGAAGGCCCAGCCCTTTCACTGCCCTCACTCTTCGCAGGAAAGTTGCTGGAGACAGCCTGATCTATAGACAAATGGACACCTAGAAAGTAAGGGATAATTTTCCCACATCCATCATTGGGAGTTAGGATAATAATGTGAGTGCAAATTGCAAAGTTCTTTCCAAGCATAACAAGAGATTTGACCATCATCATACTGTCAAAAGGCAATGGATATTCATGGAACGTCATTTACAACTCATATTAGGCAGTAAGACATCAATGTCATTTGGTCTCACTCTCAACCGATGCACTCATGACCTTTCGATGCACTCATCGTGATTTGTCAGTGTATCTCAAGAGCTATGACTTGTTCTTCTTTGATTATACTCAAGTTTATAGTTTCCAGTGATCCTGGCCATTTGATAAAAAGTCATTTCAAACTCTGAGCTGAACATTACTTAAGGAAAAAACTAGAGACAACTACAACCAACAACTACAGTCAACCATTTCGCTCTTTCGCTATAGTTTGTCACTTGGAAGTTTTTGGCTTGAAGAAGTCAGAATGCACCTTTGTGTTAGATATTGACATTTGCTAAAAGATAAAAATATCCCTCACTCCTCATACAACCGTTGCGCACACCAACTCAGTCCCTGAGCCAGGAAAAAAACAAAATTTCTAAGGGAAGTTGCCTAAATTTGAGGGCAAGCATACTAATTTGATGCTAGTTGATACTCTGATCAAGCATGCATATGTTATGTCCTTTGCCCTTAAATACTCTAGAAGGGGTCAATACTTTCCGTGTAGAATAGAAACTGACAGGCGAAAGAATTAATCGGTCAATTGTTGGAAAGAATTCTGATGGTGTGCACGTTTAGCTCAGTGACTGTCTTTTTCTTTCACTTTTTTATGCTCAGTTTGTTCTAATGTTGATCTATGCTGTACGCAGGGATTGATCCGCTGCTTTCAACTCGTTCAAGTGGCTCCCATCAGGAGCTAAAACATTGCTTCTCCTATGAAGAAGTGGCATCCTTAGAGATATTCCATCAGGATCTGGTGTGTCCGCTACTGGGTCTGATCCACTTGCGTTGACTAGACTGCCTGAGCAGGTAAAATTCAACATTCCCCTAAATAAGCTTCCAGTTCCTGCGAGTTCTGCATGGAAGTTACTGCAAAATAGCAATCGATATATTTTGCGTTCGTATTTGGTCATCTCCATTTCATCCTAGTATCAGGTTTCTCTTTGATGGATCATTTTCGACTTTATTTTTCATGTTGAGCGTGATTTGTGCCGGTTCTCATGACTACCTATTAGTTAACATAAGCATATTCTAGTCCCTGCCATGCGCATGGATGTAGGATCCACGTAACTTTAGTATACTCCGGTTGGGTTGGCTCCATTGTGGTCCACTTGTCTGCTTGGCATGAGACAATGCATCCACTTGCTTAATGCCCTTCTATTGCCGGGTTGGTACTTCACTTAGGGAGGTGTGCTGAAGCTCGATAATCAGTGAAGTAACCATCCCACTCCCTATTGCCTGGAAAAAAAATGTGGAAGTTCATGTTGGAGAAATGGATGGGGTAGGTTTTTCAATTGTTGACTCAAACCTGTATCTTAGTGGCTTAGCAAAATAGGGAGATACTTATGGTGCAACAAATCAGTGCAGCATTATGCAGTTTAAACCATCATTTTATAGCTTGAATTTGATTTGATTCATCTATCGTTTTACAGCTGAATACTGTAACTGCTTGAATGATGTTGTTTTCCTGTCAATTTGGACTTATAAGTCTTCTTTTTATTATCATTTACGTCTTGGTTGTCCAAATTATATATTTTCTGGGATCTACTCCCTTCATCCTTCACAAGGGCAGCCTCTGCTTCGTGCTACTTTTGGGTGTGCTTGGCACTGGACATGGCCCTTGGGAGAATTGTTGTACCTTCTTGTCCAATTTTTATGATCTTTGTATACGGTTCACTTGATTATGAACAGATTTGTCATCACTTGATCCTGGCGATTAACATCGTTTTGCAGATTTTTAAGATTGTAAACTTGGCCAATGTGGGCTTCTTCCACCTTGGCCCCTGGGAACGATATCCCTTTTCCATTTCATGTTCTATTCTTTGGTTGTGGCAGGATAGAGCTCATTGTCCTTTCCATCCGAAGACTTGATCTCTTTGGTTTGGTCAGCGATGCAGCAGATCCCACTCCTATTCTGATAAATCACGCATGCTGCTAATTAAGAACATGTATGATAGTCCTGCCCTAGGATGGGAGCAAGATGAGGGGATTGAGGTCCGTCAATGCTGCTAGTGGATTTTGTTTTTGTTTTGTATTTTAGTATGATGAAGCAAAGATGATAACATTGGCTTTCTTTTGCAAATGGTGAATTGACAAGTTGAGCATGAGGAGCAAAACTAGGATGATGGTGATGCTTGGGAATATGTGGAGGAAGAAGAAGGGCCTGCAGAGACCATCTAGGAAGGGAATGAAACAACAGCAGAGAAAAAATAACATCAGCTTTCCTAAGATGGGCTCGGACCTGCACAGGTAACTTATTATGACGGTATATGTCTAGTTATGTTTGTCTGGGACTAATTTCTTGTCTTTTTTCATTTCATGTTCTATTCTTTGCTTGTGGCATGATAAAGTTCATTGTCCTTTCCATCCAAAGACTGGATCTTGTTGGTTTGGTATGCATGGAGTCACAATAGACCAAGTAAATTGCTAAATAGGCATTAAATCTGGGAAGAGGCTTTGGCGAAAGAGTGAATTTCGTGTGGCGCTGGTAAATTGTTGATGTCATCATGCATGCTTGCGGGTGTTGAGTCAACAGTTTTTTCTGTTAGGGGAGGGAATTACGGTCTTAAGGGGTTTTCTGTTGGGGATAACCCCCAACAGAATCCCCAATAGAAAAGAGGGTGAGTGAATTTCGGTCGATGTCTTACGGGGTTTTCTGATAGGTGTGACAACTACGAATTACGAGGGAACAGATCTATTATGGGATTGAGGGCTGCGGGAAAGGAGAGAGGGCTGGAGAGGAGAGAAATTGAGATGAAAATGGAGTCGAGGTGGAGATCGTTGAGGGCGGGATGAATCGAGTTTTGATGA
Source organism: Eucalyptus guilfoylei (assembly GCA_016097605.1). Lineage (NCBI taxonomy): Eukaryota > Viridiplantae > Streptophyta > Magnoliopsida > Myrtales > Myrtaceae > Eucalyptus > Eucalyptus guilfoylei. Next base: position 2,544,652 of record CM027866.1, on the reverse strand, counting down.
AAATGCGACTGGAGCGGGAGCGGGAGCGAATTGCACGGCCGTCTTCGTCGCTATCAACAACATCGGGCCAAGTATGTCTCTTATGCACTTTATTTTCTCTATTCTTCAGAAATTGAGTGTGAGATTGCAGGGTTTGGGGGGAGGAGAGGGGTCGCAGAAACGAGATCTAGGAAATAATAAAAATGAGATAAGGCTAGGTGTAAGTGGGTCACGATTGAATAGATTGGGCCGAGAAAAGCAGTTGTGGGCTTAAAAACCCGGACCGATAGGGTCCACGTCAGCTTAGCTAGGCTTAGCCCGTCTTCCTCACTATCAACAACATCTAGCCGAGCATGTCTCTTCCACACTTTATTTTCTCTATTATTCAGAAATTGGATGTGAGATTGCAAGCTTTGGGGGGAGAGGGGTTTTTGCATAAACGAGGTTTAGGAAATAATAAAAATGAGATAAGGCTAGGTGTTAAGTGGGTTAGGATTGAATAGATTGGGCCGAGAAAAGCAGTTGTTGGCTTAAAAACCCGGACCAATAGGGTCCGCGTCAGCTTAGCTGGATTGGACCCTTTGACTCGATCCGATTTTCTTTTTGTTGATATTAAAAAATTAATAAAATATAAAAAAACTCATAATAAAAACTAGTGTTGTTCTTGGATACGCTTGCAATTACATCTTCTCGAAGATTGAATGGGTGGGGTGTCATGTTTTGGGAGGGAGTAACGTCGTTGACGTTGCTGGCCATTGTGTTATGTGCCATGCTAGAATCACCGCGCTGGCTCATATACACGCCACAAATATTGGAGAAGGCTGGAGTCATAAATATTAATGAGAAGGTCCTTTGGATTGTTCTAATTAACCTTCTGGAAACTTTATCCGTCCTTGTTGTCGCTTTCTTGCTTGACCGGCACGGTTGACGGCAATTGCTTTTGATCAGTACTAGTGGGATGTTAGTATCCTTTATTAGGCTTGGTAGTTGCCTGATGAAGATTGACCATATTAGTCTTGGCAACATCCAAACTAATGGGAGCCCACCAACAATGAATGGGGCAAGCCTAACCATCGGATTTGAGCAGACAAGCGGGTCGGGTGAACCGGGTATGGGAACAAATCCCTACTCGGGTTATTTCAACGCGGGTCATCAAATCGGGTTTAGGGACAAATCCCTAGCCAAATTTCTCGCTCGATTTCCTGCCCTTTCCAATTTGCCAAGACTAATATGGTCAATGTTCATTAGGCAACTGCCAAGACTAATAAGGGATACTACCATCCCACAAATACTTATCAAAAGCAATTGTCGTCGACCGTGCAGGTCAAGAAGCAAAGCGGCAACAAGGACACATACAATCTTCAGAAGGTCAATTAGAACAATTCAAAGGACCTTCTGATTAATATTTATGACTCCAGCCTTCTCCAATATTTGCGGCGTGTATATGAGCCAACACGATGATTCTGCCATGGCACATAACACAAATGGCCAGCAACGTCAACGATGTTACTCCCTCCCAAAACATGACACGCCACCCGTTCAATCTTCGAGAAGATGTAATTGCAAGCATATCCAATAACTACACCAGTTTTTATTATGAGTTTTTTTTTTTTTTTAATATTAACAAAAAGAAAATCGGATCGAGTCAAAGTGTCCAGTCCAGCTAAGCTGACGCGGACCCTATCGGTCCGGGTTTTTCAGCCCACAATTGTTTTTCTTGGCCCAATCTATTCAATCCTAACCCACTTAACACCTAGCCTTATCTCATTTTTATTATTTCCTATACCTCGTTTTTGCAAAAAACCCCTCCCCCCAAAGATTGCAATCTCACATCCAATTTTTGAATAACAGAGAAAATAAAGTGAGGAAGAGACATGCTCGGCCCGATGTTGTTGATAGCGACGAAGAAGGGCTAAGCCTAGCTAAGCTGACCTGGACCCTACCGGTCCGAGTTTTTAAGCCCACAACTGCTTTTCTCGGCCCAATCTATTCAATCGTGACCCACTAACACCTAGCCTTATCTCATTTTTATTATTTCCTAGATCTCATTTTTGCAACCCCTCTCCTCCCCCCAAACCCTGCAATCTCACACTCAATTACTGAAGAACATAGAAAATAAAGTGTAGAAGAGACATACTTGGCCCGATGTTGTTGATAGCGACGAAGACGGCCGTGCAATTCGCTCCCGCACCCGCTCCAGTCGCATTTTTATCAAAACTCGATTCATCCTCGCCTTCAACGATCTCCACCTCAACTCCATTTTCGTCTTGAAGATATTAATGAGAAGGTCCTTCTTGCCGCTTTGCTGCTTGACCGGCAAGGTCGACGGCAATTGCTTTTGATCAGTATTGGTGGGATGGTACTATCCCTTATTAGTCTTGGCAGTTGCCTGATGAAGATTGACCATATTAGTCTTGGCGACATCCGAAGCCACATCCAAACTAATGGGAGCCCACCAACCATGAATGGGGCCAGCCCAACCATCCGATTGGAGCAGACAAGCGGGTCGGGTGAACCAGATATGGGAACAAATCCCTACTCGGGTTATTTCAATGCGGGTCATCAATTCGGGTCAAGCGAATCGGGTTTAGGGACAAAACCCTAACCAAATTTCTCGCTCGATTTCCTACCCTTTCCAGTCGCCAAGACTAATATGGTCAATGTTCATTAGGCAATTGCCAAGACTAATAAGGGATACTACCATCCCACAAATACTAATCAAAAGCAATTTGGAGAAGGAATTATAAGGACTTAAATGAGGAATTGTCCTTATTAACTAAGATTGTGAAATGGGAAAGTGGAAAAAAAAAAAAGGAAAAGCTTCTAGAAAGGAGGTAAATTCGTATGAAGGCCTAAGGCATGAGATTTCATCGACATTTGAATTTCATTTGGAAGAGATAAGTGTGTTCAAGCGAGGTGGGCCTCATCAGAGTGATAAGAACCAAGTTTTCCATGGAAAAAAGGACCATGCTCGTGGAATTTAGGAAAGTGGTCCCCCTAGTTCTTTTTTCCTTTTTCCTCTCACCCCCCATCCGTGCGTCCCTTCTCCCCTCTCTTTTCTTTGGAATTGTGCGACACTTATCCCACCACTTTCAATTTCCTTTCTTTTTCTTTCCTTTCCTTTTGATAGCCATAAAAAGTCTTGTCTTCTTCTTCTTCTTTACGCTAGGATATTCGGCCTCCCTTGCTCCCTCTTAGACGACAAACCAGCAGCCAAGAAAAAACAGAGGAAAGCTCTGTTTTGACGTTACGAAGTTACTGGACCCACAGAAATTTCGACCCAACTACCCCATGTTTCGTTTTTCTTTGCCGTGGCCTTTAATTGCTGAGCAACCATCTCCACCAGCAAGACCACGACCCTCAAAAATTAACACCGCCATTTCCTTTGTTTGCAGGAAATTCTTCAATCCAGTTCACAGCTTTCACGGTTGCTGCTCTTACGTTACTCGACTTCCACCGGCCGAGAGCAAGACTTGTCAGCCCTATTCCAGGCTAACCAAAGCCACTCCGGCGTCCCCGGAGGTTACGGCTTGACCGTTGTTTCTCAGCCAACACCGGTAGCTTTGGAATTCTAGTTAGGTGAGTTGTTTTCTGAAAACGTGATTAGGGGTTGTATACCTCTATTTAGGGGTTTAAATGAGTTAAGAAAGGATTAGATGATGTCAAACGGACCTGTTTCGGACCCCGAACTAAGCTAATTTCGGAAAACAGACCCGCTGGAAACGGACCTGTTTCGGACCCCGAACTAAGCTAAGCTAACGTGGACCCTATCGGTCTAGGTTTTTAAGCCCACAACTGCTTTTCTCGGCCCAATCAATTCAATCCTAACCCACTTAACACCTAGCCTTATCTCATTTTTATTATTTCCTACACCTCGTTTCTGCCAAAAACCCCTCTCCCCCTAAAGCTTGCAATCTCACATCCAATTTCTGAAAAACAGAGAAAATCAAGTGTGCAAGAGACATGCTCGGCCCGATGTTGTTGATAGCGATGAAGACGAGCTAAGCCTAGCTAAGCTGACGTGGACCCTACTGGTCCGGGTTTTTAAGCCCACAACTACTTTTCTCAGCCCAATCTATTCAATCGTGACCCACTAACGCCTAGCCTTATCTCATTTTTATTATTTCCAAGATCTCGTTTTTGCAACCCCTCTCTGTTGACACCTAAATTTCGTTTTTTTATTATTAATTAGGTTTTTTTTTTAGTATTATTTATTTTGCCTTTTTCGGATAATAAATAATAAATAATAAAAACAATAAATAAAAGCAAAGAAAAAAAAAAAGAAAAGCAAAAGCCATCAGCCACAAGCCGGGCCTTCAAAGCCCAGCCCCCTCTCCTCCTTTCTTTTCCTTCGCGCAGGTCCGCGAGGCCCAACCGCGACCTGACCCGGCCCATGCCCCCTTGTCTTCTTCCTCCTTGGCTTCTCCCTTCACGCCTCTGTAACACACGCGCAGAGAGCGGCAGCTAGGGTTTCGGCGCGCGCGTAGGCTAACTGTTGACGGATGGGACGTGCCTTCAAAGCAAGCAAGTGGGCGGCTGAGGTGACGCCGGTTCGGCCGCGCCAAGGCCGGTCGGCACACGGAGGATTGGCGGCCAAACCTCTCCGTCGACCGGACTCCCTCGCCTATAAATAAGCCGGCACCACCTCCATTGAAGGACACAGAGAAGCGGCGAAGGATCGAGGGCTGCAGATCTTCGAAACCTCCCACTGAGAGACTTCAGAAAGGGGGGCCGAGGACGAGCAGGCCGAGATCTAAGAGCTCGTGGCCGGAGAGGGAGAGGGTCGGGTCTGAGAGAGAGGAATCGGAGGGAAAAGTGCCAGATCTGAGAAGCCGAGGACTTGCCGTCGCTGCCGTCCCTCCTGACGCCGTCGACCGCCCACGCTGAAACTCCAGTCAGCCGTTGTGTCGTCGTCACCCTCCGACGCTGTCCGCCGCAGCCATCCCCTGCCCTCAGATTTGGAAAGCAGAAGACCAGATCTGAGGAGGATCCACGAGATCCGGCCACCGCGACACGCCATCATCCACCGCCGTGCTGCCCCCTACCGATGAGCCTCGGTTGAAGTCCCCGAAGCCAGTGAGTATCTCTGACCTCCCCTCGTCTGTCACCTCGCTTCTGGGTTGGACACGCCGGAGCTCGCAGAAGCTTCGACTGCCGGTCGCCCCTTTCTTTGCCGTTCCGCCGTCTCCATCGTAGCCGCACCACAGTAGCCCAGACGCTCCCGTTCTTGCCATCTCCACCGTAGCCGTGTCGAAGCCGCTCCGCCACCGCTCCGGTGTCTTTTCCCCCGTCGCCCGTCACGGCCGTTGGACCACGAAGGCAGCAGCAGCTACGAAAATCGGGTCAACCGGGTCGGGCATGTGACCCGGCGCCCTAGGGTTTCATCAAATGGGTCGCGGATAAGGGACTGGGTCAGTTCGCGGACCTGTCCGACCCGATTCCTTTGTTTCTAGGCTAGGGTTTGGATTTAATGGGCCTATTTTGGTCATGGGCCTAGAGTTTTTTTTTTAAAAAAAAAAACAGAGAGAAAAGTCCCAGGCCGAGCCCGCAACGCGGGCCCGTCCGGTCTCGTGTCGTCAACTTTGTGTCGGACCCAACCCGGGATCCGACCCGGGTCTTTTTAATATATTATAATTACATTATATTATTTTAATTAAAAAATCAGAAAATTAATTTATTTTCCAAAAAATAAATAAATAAATCTCATATTTTCCCAAAAAAGTCAGAAAAAAAGCCAAAAAAGACTTATTTTCCAAAAAAATAGCAAAAAATCTAAAAATGCTTTTTATGTTCAAAAAATATGAAAAAGATCAAAAAATGTTTTTTTTTTCACAAAATGCATGGAAAATCCCTCAAACATCCAAAAGGCCTTAAGGTTTAAACAAGATTAGGTACCGAAAGGGCATTAGTGATTAACTAGTGTAATCAAGTCCCCGATCCTAATTTCTCTGGTTTCACTGAGAGCGAGTATTTCTCCCAATATTTCGCTTGGGTTTCTAATCGACCCACCCCAAACCGATTAGTGGCGACTCCTTTTAAAATTAACTTACAAGTTAAAAACATGGACCATTAAGTCGTGAATTGGTGGACTTGGGAGAGTTTGGGCATAACTAAATTCAGCCGAGCCATTAGCCTCCGCCAGCGCCCGTACCCGATCGCGGGCGCCGAAAAAAAGAGGTCGCGACAGCTTGGCGACTCCGCTGGGGACTTGAAGACTTAGGCCGTTTTATCTTGTTTAAATACTTTACTGACTTGTTTTTTTTTTTTTATGCAGGTCAGTACCTTAGAGGTTTATTTTAATTTTGGATTATTTTTGTGATTATAAATTGCTATGCATGCTTTACTGTTTTAGCATTACACATGACACACACAACCCGGCCGCCGGACCTAGGCCGCCATAGGATATCTAGGATGGTGTTAGAAAAGATACGGCCTTGAACGCGAGACTGCGATGTAGAGGTTGCCTTTCTTTTCCCCGAATTTCTTTAGCCGAGGTTAAGAGGGTACGCTGCTAACGCGAGACTGCGACGGGCGGATATCTTTTTAATTTCAACAAACCTTCTGAGTTAGAAATCGAGCCGCACGTCTCATCTGTATGTCTCTGTGCTTGCCATTTTCTTTAAAAGCAAAGTAATTTTTTTACTTTTACTCAGTCTTTTTTTATTGGCCCATGGCAATTTAGGGTAGGTTTTTTAGTCCCAGTTTATATGCGATGGGAGAAGACAATATCCAGTTTATTCCCACTCCCAAAGCAGAGCTCTTCAGATGGTGGGGTCAATTGGACCAGTATGCCCAAGAGCGCGTGAAAGCCAAAGTCGGTCATCTCCTATCGTTGATTCAAATCACTATTGGTCCTGAAGTCATACAACCATGGCGCATTTCTAGTGCCCGAAGACAACTACTTTTATGTTTGGTAGGTTTGAGCTAACCCCAACTCTAGAAGAATACAGCATCATCACTGGAATGCCTCTCGAGAATAAGCTTGTCATGCCTTCAACAGGCATCATCCCGTTACGTGGGTTAGCGCGACTTTTAAGAACTGAAGTTCATATTATGAGGCAAATTCTTGAAAACAACCATAATACCTGCCTATTAGAATTTATGAATGCCTATTTTCAAAATCAGCCTATGACCCAAAAAAGTGAGATTTTCCTCCTGGCCTTTTTTGGGTTCATTATTTTCCCCCATCAAAGAAATGTCATAAGTCCTAAGATGGCATGGATAGTTGATCAGATCTTGAGGGGGCAAAATTATGTCAACATGATTTTAACTGAAACATTCTTGTCCTTTAATCGTTTCAAAGAAGACACGGAAAAAATCATGCGAGTCTCTCCGGAAATTTTACAAGTCTGGTTCTTTTCCCACCTAAGCGAATTCCAAGGCTTCATGCGATCGTCTGAAACAAATGATTTTGAAAATCCATTACAAAAATTTATGGTTTTAGGACCATACATTCCTAATCAAAGCCGTTTAAATTAGATAAACTTCCTAAGAGACCCGGCTCCTGAGGCATTCCAATGGTGTGCCGGTTGGTTCCATGAGAAGAGAGCTCGCTTCGCTTACAAACACCACCATCCAATTCCGTTGCTCGGCCTCACTGGCGCCATTTCCTATTTCCCATATCGGGTGGCATGACAATATGGAGCCCTTCAGGAGACCCCACCACCTTTCAAAAGGAAGATCCCTCCACTCATTTTCACCCATCAAAGTCATGAATACGCATCCGAAATTGACATCATCGAGGAAGCATGGAGCAAGTGCCATCGTAAAAGAATCATGGTACCTGAAGGGCTTGAGGGACAGGAAAAAGTCCACCACGCCTCTGAGTCCTACATCCACAACCATCGTATTCCGACAAAACTGAAGCCATCGGTCCCTCACCCAATCAGCGAGATTAGCCAGCACGAGCAAGCAGAGCTTATGCAAAGGGATTTGGGAATAGACTGGATGCATATCTCAGAGCTAGTTCAAGGAAGCAGGCATCCTCACAAGTACAAGGCTCCCCGTCGCATATAAAATAGCAATCATGTGCCCCTTGGTGTTAATATCGTGAAAGCTTTGTCCCATTGTTTAGGGACTTTTGTTTAATATCTAGTATTTCCTTCTGTCATTTCAATTTCAAGTTTTAGATGTCAGAAGTCTGTGGTCTATAAAATCCTCTTTTGATAAATAAAAAAGCAGTTAGACCATTGCCATGGGTCAATCTTTATTTACTTTCGTGCTTATTCACTATTTTCACGCCGCCAAGTAATTATGAATCGCCGGCCACCAGTCACCCGCGAGTGGCCTCATGCAATAGGGCCTGATCAAAATGATGTACAAAATCACCTCGCTAACATTGAAGATGGCGTAGGACAAATGTCCATTGTCCTACGACAACTCTCAAAGCAAATGGAATCCGCTCAAGCCAAGCCCAACTCCGTAGCTGCTTTAAGCACCGTTATGACACCTGCAAATTTGCCAGAGAATAACCAACACCATAGACAATTTGAAAATATCATGAAAAAACTAAACCAACTGCAGGGGCAGAATCCCATGGACTTGTCCAATTATGCTGGCATTAAGATCCCTGAAGAGCTTAAAGCACCTGAATGTGAAAGGTATGCTGATACCTCTCGCCCAGAGACCTACTTGCAGGCCTACCTAGTCCGAAGGATGATTCAATCGTACCAATCAAGCTTGACTGGCCCCGCCTTGCGATGGTACATTGTCAGGAAGATTAGTCCCCTTAAGACCTGGGGGGAACTAATCCATGTTTTCCACCAAGAATATAATATTGACATCAGCCCTGACATCGCCTTGCCCTACAAAGAACCGATAGTCACGGAGCACGAGGAGCCGTTAGTCGCTGAGATAGGAGAAGAAGATGAAGCCTCGCATGATAAATGGGCGACTGAGCAACATCCTATTGCTGAGAAGCTTCCCACTAGGAAAGGCAAGGAGCCCGCAGACGAAGTCAACACTATTCAAAGCCAAAGCATGATGAGACGACTTCTCAGGCTTACCGCAAGAGCTAAGGTCCAAAGAATGCCTACTCCCAACCCATAAAAAATTTATCCTAAAATTTCAATAACTAATAAAAAAGAGGAAAAAACAGAGATTATTAGGTAGGAATGTGGAAAACGTTCTCTGCATTTTCTTTGCCTTCGAAATAAAGTGGACGTAAATTTGGAGTAAAAAAGTCAAGTCAAAAAGGGGATAATTGCCCAAATTTACTGGTGCCTGTAAGTCGTCAATTAGATCATGTAGCTATATTACCCAAATTATCCACACAAAAAAAAGAAAACAGAGAGAGAGAAGGATGTGAAATATATATTTAAAAGATAGAATACATTTGATTCATTTTAAAGCCAAATGAAAATGCACAAAGCACCACAGCGTCCATTTTGAATTTCTTCTTAAAAAATTAAAATACTCTAATCTTCCAACCATTGATAAACTCCAGTAGAAAATTAAAAGGAGTAAAAGTGCAGAATAGGAGCATATGGTTCATCTAAAAGCCATATAAGAACTGCCAAAGAAAAAAATTATCTGAGTGTCACTTAAATTGTCTAAATGTCACTTAAAATATTTACTTCAAATTGTTCGAATGCCACTTAAAAGTTGCTGCTACGCTATATCCTTCAAATGTACTTTTCAACAAAAAATTTAGGATATAATCGAACCAATTAAAATCTTTAAAGCTCAATTGCAATTTTTTTTATCATAAAAGCACAAAATCCTGTCAAATTAGAAAGAGTAGGCTTAAAGAGAGACTATTGAACCTTGAGAGAGAGAGAGAGGTAATCAAGAAAGAAGGAATAGAATAGTATTATCACCGGCTACATGTCGATGGCATGCAAGTCTAAAATGTAGCATTTCAAATTACCTTTAGACCTACCTTAGCCTAGAGAGTTTTTGATATGCAATTGCATCTCCCTAAAGCATTCCAAAACATTTTCTCGATAATTTTGCAACTTTTTTTTCCTCCACAAAAGAAAAATCACGTGAGGAAATTTTGTCAGGACATCTTCACAATTTGGCCATCTTTGCGAATGTACCAAAAGAAAATAACATAATAGAGTTTTATTCCTCCCTTCGCATGTATTTGCTCTGTCGCATGATTTGACCCTATGGCAACCTAATCTAGAAACTAAACTGCTTTTATCAAGAAGGAAGAAAACAGGGAAGTCAACGTCATTGACTGAACTAATGACTAAACTAATGATAGCATTTATTCCTAATAAAAAGACTAAAAATGAAAGTGCTAGCAAGCAAGCTCTACAGCCAGCATCTTGGTAATGGATCCACAAGTCGTCGACCCAAAGGTATTTTCTAAGACATCGATGGAACAATTCTGCTTGCTAACGCAAGCCTACAAGATTCCCAACATATACGAGTTTACGTTAGAAAAAAATATAATTGTATTTAAACCCAAGTGATTTTGCAACAAACTCTCAAAAATCAATGTGTCCACATTAATAATGAGCCATCATTGCAGACTATAACATCGAACACAAGACAATATAATAGTCAAGTTCTCAAAATTCAGGAGTTCGCTATCAAATAGAAGTTGAAGGAGACCGGAATACAAGAATTGAGCTGATTTTGTTGCTTTCCCCTATAAGGCAAATGGAAAGAAGACCATAAGTGACATAACTAAAGATTATATTTGTGGCGTAAGGCTTCTACATAAAATGAGTACATACAAGAAATGGAGAATCATAACTCTTCTCTGTAACTCTATAATCCTATGCAATGTAGTTTTATTTGCTTGGCATCCGTGAAGCGCATGTACAGGAAATGGTGATGATCACATAGAAGATAAGAAGGTGATTAGAACATTATTGAGGAAAACTAAGTTGAATGAAATTGAGATTATAGCAGGGGCTTAATTTTGGAATAAGACATGAAAATTTGTTAAATATTGCTCTTGTTGACATAAGGATAATAAATAGCTTTGATAAACATCATTTCATCAGCACATAACCAATGGTGGTCAATGATAGTTTGTGTGTCCTCCTCATAAAATTAGCCCAATTAACGTACATTGCTTTTTAATTATTTTTTTGAAAATTTTTAATTTATTTATTTATTTATTATTATTATTATTATTATTATTATTATTATTATTATTCGTGAATGGGTTGGACTGGTATACCTGTCCAACCTGTTGGCCGACCCATATACCCGGATCCGATCTGGTCGGATTAAAAAACGAAAATTTTCGATTTATTTTTATTTTTTTCAATGATTTTCTTAATTTCTTATATTCTCTCCCTTTTGTCTTTTTATCTATTTTGTCTTTTTCCCCTACAGCTTCTCATCAACATTGCACCTTCTTCTATCCCCGAATCTTTTCAAGTTCTGCAACTTAACCAATCCTGAATTATGGAAGACGAATCAAAACCTCTGTACGCGTCGTCGCCGGAAATACACAACACCAACGAACCAACACCAACCGATGGTCACCTACTCCGACCGACGGACACCAAGTCCGGCGGCTTACTCCACCGACCACAACTATCGATGGAAAATTTCCTGGTTTCCTTCAGCCCCTCCTCCAGCCCTGAGAATCTTTCTGGTTTTTTACTTCAGTCCAAGCTCCTTTTCTGTCTTCCATGGCCGACGTCATCCTCTCCTCCTCCTCGTGCGAGCCAACGTCTCTCGCGCGAATCTTGTCTGTAATTCTTTCTCTCTGATGCGCCAGCTCACCTTCTAGAACACCTAGGGTTTTGCTTACGTCACGCCCTGTTATTTTCCTTTGAAGCAAGATTAGAAGGAGGCTGGGCTGGGCTCTTTTTCCTTTTTAATTTTGATGTGGGCTTCGAAAACAATGGAAGAGGTGAGCTAAAGAGAAAGAAAAATATGGGCTAAAAAGAAAAACAAAAGATGGCCCCAAAAAGAAAGAACCAGACTAGGTGGGGGCGGATGGGGCTTAGAAAGCGGAAAATGCCAAACTGGGCTGGACAAAACCAGCCCACTCGATTTTCTTTCTATATTCCCCCTTTTCTTTTTTCTTTTTTACTTTCAATTACTTTATTTTATTTTATTTTTATTAAAATTTTGCTATCTCTCTCTCTCTCTTTTTTTTTTATCTTATCCGTCCTTTTTTTCTGTTTTTATCTTTTATTTTTGTAAAATAAAATAGATACCTAAAAACTCGATAAAAATTCAGATGTCAACAATATAATCTCGTGTTTTTAAAGGAAATCCCTCTTTTTTCCTTAATTATTGTCAAAGACGAAAAATAATAGAAAATGACATGAAACTAAATTAACTAAATTACTGATAATAAAAAAATATATAGTGCTAATAATTTTAAACTATAATTTGCAAAAAAAAATTGATAAATATAGCCACTTTAATATATTCAATGACGTATTTGAATAAAAAAGAATAGACAAGTTAAATGAAGAAGGAAAACGTCTCAATAATAAAAAGGTAACATGACAAAAATTGATTACTAGTCTTCGTAGTTTCTTCATGAAGCTTCCACCTTCTCTTTCCAGCTCCATGAAGATGAAAACCCTTCTCCGCACTTTCCTATGTGACCTCCCCAGGCTTGCCATCTCGAAGCCCTCACTTCTTGAGATATTTCCAAGGAAAGGGTTTTATCTGAACGTCATTATGAAGATGCAAGCTTCACTCTCCAAAGCCTTGATCAATGTCAACACCGTCATGCTCACTCGCGTCTTCCCATACGTGTTAGGATCCTGCACAAGTAAAACACACCCATTAAAATAAATAAATAAATAAAAAATACGTGCACATTGTGGGTGGTTGAATGAAGGGAAAAAATGTTTGAAAATAAGGTGTTTTTGAGCTCAAAATCAAAACTGGGCGAATAAAAGGGGAAAGAAAGCAGAGTATTTGTACAGTGTCAAGAGAAATGAACTTCAACGGAGAATAAAACACCAAGAGAATTTTGAGCTTAACAACGACAAAGGAGCTTTTCAAATGGCGGTGTCAAAACAAGGATACGGATTGGGCTAAAACAAGAAGAAATGTCTCCAAGAAAAAGCAAAAAAAAAAAAAATGGAGAAGCTTCTTCTTCGTCGCTTGATTTACCAAAATTCAGGTGAGAGAGAGGAGCGAAGCGCGTGCAAGGTTCACTCGAGCTCGTTGGAACCACCGATGGTGCTCCAAGAGGCAACAGCGGAGGCGAAGGCGGGAACCAACTGCGACCGAAGGAGCTCTTGGAGGAAGCGATGACCGGCGAGGCTTCTGAGGAGGCAGAGGCAGTGAACTCGTTGGAGAAAGAAAGAGGAGAAGTGTCTGGGCTGTTCTTCTCTAAGAAATAACGTAAAGAGCTCTGAAAATTGAAATTAAGAGAGAGAAATTTTTAAGCAAGAGTCTGAGCATTCAATATCTCGTCCTTTTCTAATAGCCAGCCTAAGGAACAAGAAAAAGAAAACTCACCTTTTAGACTTTTCCATTTCGTGGCTGGTCCATATTAGAGGCCACGTGTTGACCTTTCAATGGAGCCACTTCAGCTCACGCGCGCCACGTAGGATGAAGACCTGGTGGTTAGCAATCACTGAATATTTTCTCGTCAAAAGTGAACCGGCGGGTTGGGGCCGCCGCCACGTGGCCCTGCTCTCCTCTCGTCACGTGCCCGAAGTCTGTCCTATCCCATCCACGCGAAGAAAGAGAAAAGCAGGCGTCAAAGCTCGGGGAGAAAAGGAGGGGAAGGTACAATTTTTTTGGTACTCCCTCGTGCGCAGAGGGAACGCACCAATAAGACAGCCCTAAAAGATCCTAAAAACTGCTCGTTCCAACCAAATGGAAAATTTTCTGACCCCATTTTAAAAAAATGCAATAATGGCTCATATAAAAAATAAATCATTTATAAGAAAAGAGCCGGAGTAATGGGAATAAATATTTAGAAGTCAGCTGCGATTAACCGTGATATAAATGATCATTAAGCAAATTTGGAATGGATCTTGCAATTGGGTTTAATTCCTCGGTCTAACTTATTCATCCTAGCACGCACAAATTTTGTGTGGAACAAAAGCATCAAAAATATAAAAAATAAAAATAAAAACATCAAAAATAAAAAAATTGTGTGAAATGATATTTGAAAGACGAGGCAAAGGCACCAATCAAATCAGTAATTAAATTGAGGCAATCAAAAATGCCCTAATGATGTCTAAATCTCATTAAAGCAATTAGACAACAAATCTATCCGTAAATAGCCATCAAATATTGTGAAGTCTAATCGGATGGAATGGAGAGGGCATCCGGCGAACGGTCGATCTGGGGTTGCGGTGTTCACGGCGATGGTGCACATTGCGCGGCTAGAGTAGAGTGTAAAAGTGGACGATAGTGACTGGACTTGACAAAACTTTTGATGGTTCTCGGTGGCACATGGCAGCGGCAGGGACAATAACTTTGACAAGTCAAAAGCAGGTGTCCTGCAAAGAGACAGAGTCCCCCTCTCGTCTGTTTGTAGTGGGTCTGCTTTTTTAGGTGGACGATGGCTAGGGCTTTTCCAAGCTGATCACTCTTGCTTTTGAAACAGTAATTAATAGTGAAGAAGTGACATTTATTGCCAGATACTAATTAAGAGAAACACTGATAGACTTGCATAAACCGTAAGGTTAACTAAAATAACTTTTTTCTTTTAAGGTCCGTTTATTTCAAATAAAATTGTTATCATAAATTTTTTTCTCATTCTCGATATTTAAATAATGGAAAACTGACCTATTAATGGTAAATATTTTTCATGGATTGAAAAAATGGAGCTTATATTAAAAAAAAAAATTCCTTTCTAGTAAGAAGAATATAATTTTTCCTAAATTATCATACAAATGATAATTAATTATTTTTCATTGAAATATTTTCCATGAAAAATAATTTTCCTTTATTATGAAATTTTCAATGAAAAATGGGGGAAAACTTCATGAAAAAGGAAATTACATTCTGATAAATCATTTTTCAAAAAAATAGTTATTTTTTCTTTTGTTTGGTCATATGTGAAAGAAAATGTTTTTTGTATTTGGATCTCATTGGAAAAATGATTTCAATCTCGCGTGCCGCCCTCTCGCCCTGTCGCATGCCCGCTCGCCTGTCCGCACACCCACTGCCAGCCCGCCTCTACTCGGTCCCCCTTGCCAAATGTTATCGACCTACTTGTGGTGACCTGGCTTGTCTCGTGCACTTTGCAAATTTGAATGAGATCGAATTAAATCTCCTTTCTTATTTATTTTATTATCATTTAGTTTTTATACGTTGATTTGCTCTTTCATTTATTTATCTATCTAATTTTTTCTGTTCCTTTTCTAATGTTTATTTTCATTAAATTGTACGCTCAATTTGTCAACCAGACTTTAGTTGTCAAAAAGTATAAACGAATTGAAAATTATATATAGCAAGAACTTTTTCATTAAATACATACTCTAAAAATTTCTACAAGCCATAAAGTTCGAAACTTCTGCAAAGGCATGCATTGGATGCAATTCAACTCGAGAACTAGACCGAATTGGTCTTCATTGGCCGGTTAAAGGCCTGTTCAAGAGAGAAGTGGTTCGAATTCTAGGTTTTGTGAACCTAGAATGGTCTCCACGCCTTTCCCAAGAGTACCTTTGCATCAACGGAGAATTTAACGTTTTCAACATGGAAAAATGCCATCATAACCACTTAATTAACTAAGTTTTTGCAGTGATATGCCAATTTATGCGCTTGAATATTGAAAAACTTCATGTCTCATCATCACGTGACACGACACGTCCGCAAGTACCCTCTTCCTCCAATGCATACTCTCTAGGCACATGGGGAACAATGATATTGCTGTATCGCATCGATAGGCGAACGCTCTGTCGTGTGTCAAATTTAAAACCCTGCATTTTTTTCCTTGTCCAAATAATATTAACCTTGCTCTAAAAACTTCAAGGGTAATTAACCGGACATCGTCTCTTTACTTATATAACTTCTATGCATTTACAATACGTCGAGCTTGTTATTGATTGGTGGTATATTTACAATTTTTTGGTAATGTTGACAAAGAGGTGTAATCAGATAATTTAAATTTTCACTAATTTAAGGAGGCAGGTTCTAGAAGACTGTCGCAATGCAAGTAAAATCGAAAAAATTCGCATTCAAATGGATAAATTGTTGTCGGGCAATTTACTAGACAGACACTTTTTGTATCCTTCATTTTAATGGGGAAAAAGCTAGGCACGGGGTGAAATTTTTTTTGGGCGGAATTCAAGATCACAATCCCAAAATTGCCCCTCCGATGCTGCAGAACATTCCAGAATCCCCAGGGGGACGCCACGTCACACCCCTCCTCCAATGGAATAACAGCTCACGGAATTGGGATAGCATCTACTATTTTCCTTGTACCATTAGTAATGCGACATTCGTTGATTCTACCCGAGGTGAAGTGCGGCATATGTTTTGCCAAGAGGTTGGTTCATGTTCAAAAACATTTGATGGATTCGGTGGCTATCCAAAAGAATTAATTTATGATGCACTTGATAACGCTTCAATTTTTCGTTTCTTTTTTATATTTTTATTTCTCGAAAAAATATAAAATAGAAATCTTTGTAATTTTTCCATTATTAAGAACATATTTGAAACAAAAATAAAAATAAAAAATATTTTTTTGTCCCCAGAAATAAAAATAAAAACAAAATCAATTTCTCATCCCTTTACCTCTTGCATCACGAGACGTCTATCTCTTTCTTCTCTCCTTCTCTCTTAGTCTCATAAAATTTCTTTATCTCATGAAAGTTGTCCTCATCCTTCTTGCATTAATCAATCAACGCTCGCTGGAGACGATAGAGTCGCTAACGCCCTTCCTCCTCCGTCGCCGCAACGAGTCCTAAGAGACGGTAGGAAAAATATTGTAAATAAAATAGCAAGGCATCTCAATATGCCTGAGATTCCATGACTTTATATTTCCGACTTTTGTAATGTTGTTTATTAGTACTTGACAACATTTCTATTAATGGTATTAAGATCATTAAATTATGTATTATTATATATTCTCATTCTATTTATTAGGCCATGCCACTATAATAATTAGCTAATGACGGTATTATTTTTTTTTTTTAAATTTAAAAGCCTTGAGTTTATGATTCCAATTCCACATTCCTCTTTCAAGAACTTTATATAATCAATTATAACTGACATTTTATAAATTAACTTAAAAAATTGGGAATAAAATATTTTTGGGAATATAAATTTTTAAGGCCATACTAAATGTATTTATGTTCCTTTTTCTATTTCAGAAATATAAATTTTGTATAGTTACCATATGCATTCTTTTGCTCAAAAACTTGCAGGGAATACAAATAGAAAAAATTGTTTCTAAACATAAACTGTTTTGGGAACAAAAATGTTACCATATTTTGGTCTTTTTAGTGAATTCTGAGCTTGTGGCAGTAGCCAAGGTTATTTATAGAGATGAGCAAGTAAAGATATAAGATGGCTTCGTGCACGCGTAGAAGAAACTAAAGTTTCAAGTCCAGATTGCTTAACTCAACTCATAACACAATCTGCAGCAGTTCTTTGGTCACAAGGAATGGAGTTCTTTCAATTTTAGATGAACAATAGTTAATTTAGAGCACAGATGATAGTTTTGTATTATCATGGAACTTCAAGTGTACAATTACTTTCGTGAATATATACCATCATTCTTCATCGGTGGCTGATGTAATATTGACTTGAAAAGACTAGTCGTGCGATACTTCTCGCTAACCTTCCTGGAACTCTTCCTCATGCAAGTCCCATAGATGTCCACCCTTACTATTTGTTTCATTGATGGCACAAATGTTTCTTCAAACAAGCACCAAAACTATGTTCATGTTCACCTGGATTTTGACTCCACTCATCCAAACTCAACTTGAACTTGCTTAGGAAAAAATGTACCAAGTCCCTCATGAGATGACGGGCTTGGGCAAGTTTTACCGGCCTCATGTTGGGTCTTGCCCTGCCTCACTGTCGAGTCTAGTAACTCTAACCCGTGCTTGGCCCATTCATTGATTTGGTCCAGTATAGTCTATGCAGAAAAAAAAAAGGCTCTAGTTAAGTAAGACCTTGATAATTGATTCATAATGCTCTGATTTTGTTCATATGCAAGTATAAGCAGTGATCGTTTGTAGTCTGGAATGGAGATTGGCCCCTAAAGAAATCTTTTGTATGCTTATAGTGAAGCTGCACCAAATTGGACCGAACTCATGTAGATCAGAGAAAAAACATGCAACCGAAGCTTAAAAACTGACATCTCCTCATAAGCGCATGAAACTTTTCTTTGGACAGACAACAAACAGGAGGGTAATGACTTCTTATTTAGGACATAATTTCACCAATCTCATTCATAAATATATAGATTCACAGCAGCACATAAGACTAGTTATACCCATCAGGTGAAAAAAGAAAAAGAAATCGTGATACCCAGCAAGAAAGCACCGATCAAAACATGCAAACGTGGAAATTTGGTGACTTTCACTTACAAGATGCCCCTAGTTCTTTACAGTGGTCACATGCTTCAACAGAATCTGCACGACATCCTGAGATACTCTCGTGGCCTCCGTCTTCAGGTGTGCAATTTTGCTTCCGTTTCTTGGTCGAGCCGCTTGACATTAGTGCCAGAATCTCCACTACTCTGCGTGATTGGCACACCTGGAAATGGAGAGAGTTATTAATCAGTACAGACCAGCCTACGCCAAGCAATTATAAAGAGGAGACAATACAAGCTCCTATATTAAAAGATGATAGAATTCTGAAATTTAATTCATGCTGCATTACTATGGTTGTCATGTGCAGAGCTTGTCAAAATAAGAGTTTATGATGAATATATGCTAATTTGAACAAGTGCAGGACATTAAGACTCCACAAGCATGAGTACACAAGTAGCAGGTCACTGCTATTGTTTGGTTCCAACTGACATTTTTTTATCCTAAATCTTCATGACCCAAGAAAGCAACTTGAAGTTCCCTACAAGACAAAAACACCAAGTGCTTAACAAGTTCTAGTGGTCTGTTTAAAAAAAAACAAGTGCTAGTGATATTGCTCTCATCAGTAAATATTCTTGTAATCCCATTTTTTATTGATTAATAATTATTAAGTACCGTAAATCCAGAATCCTTGTGGCTACAGAGTGGTCATCAGATAGAACCACGTGACTACCATCATAAACTTATCTAGTACAAAGGCTTGTTGAATTTAAAGAAAGCAACCAACATCAATTGAGCTTCACTTTTAAGTACACAGAGCTACAAACCTTTGTCATTTTAAACTTCCAATTACATGCATTTCTCCTTCACAAACGGAAATACCAAATTAGGATGCTAGATGGAGTCAGAACAACTATTTTCCCCTATTCTTACCTCTGCAACCTTTCTTCGAAACTCAACCTCCATTAGAGCACGAAACGCAACAATCTCCTTCTCTGCCTCTTCTTTGGCTTGCCTTAGCCGAGCTGTTTTCGCTGTAAAGAACCAGTTGAGAGTCTATTTATACCAATCTAGCAACAAGCAAATACTAAAAGCAAGTAACAGCTTATGGGGTGATGTTACATGTTCATTATGTTAAACCAGATTCCAGTGCACAATAGTAACATTCAAAATATACTAATGCTAGTTTACTGCTCCTCAGACAATAATTGTGGGGCCACCGAGGTACTGTCTGGGGAACTGTACCAGGGTACTGTCACCTCTCTCGGATGTAAAGACACGTTCCCTTCATCCTTTTTCCTTCGTTAGTTTATTATTCTTTTTCCCCGAAGTTTTCTGGAAGAAAACATAGGCCAAGGCCAAATTAATCATACAAGGACTGTTGAACCCAAAAAGAAAAAGGAAAAAAATCAAATAATCATACAAGGACTAGATATGCTTAATCCCACAGGGTTGACTATGTGTTTAATAGCTAGTATGGCGAAACAAATCAATCACCGTAAACAGAGTAGTCTCGAAACAAGCGCCATTCGATAGGGGCCATCACAATTACTTGAAACGTGAGTTTAGACAAGATAATTTTCATTATCGCCAAAACAAGAAAAATCAATGATCAAATATTGATTGTCTTGCGCCTCAAAAAACAAGTTGTGTACTAATGGCTAACAATTACTTTGATGGGGTGGTTTTGTCGGGATAAGCAATGAGAAGATCTCTTTTTTACTAAATGGTATGGAAAATGGTATTGACATAATTTACCTACTAAAACATTGCCCATCTCTAACCAAGATTCCAGCATCACAAATTTCCATTTTTCGTTTAAATTGCGAGCTCTGATCAGGGATAACAAGCCATTTTTTTTTTATCAAGTCATTGAGTATTGAAAAGAAATTATAGCACTTACTCTAAGTAATTATATTTAAGCACAAAATTGCCACATAATATGCACAAACAACTATTTTTGAGAAAAATTATCTCATAAAAATCTTCAATTCCAAGCACTTTCCTCTATGACGACAGGCCTCATGCATGGAGTTGTTTCCCTTGAGATATTTTTCTGTTTCTTATTGGTAGAAGAAACAACCTTGTCAATTTACTCCAAAATGAGGTAGAGGAAAAAAACGAACGAGGATACATAAAAAAAAAAAAAAATTTCTCTCTAAAAAGTGTGGTCAAACTTTAAACATTAACAAAAGATAAACACAAAAAGCAAAAGTAAAGAGGAACGTCTTGTGGCTCTACTTTTTGCCATGCAAAGAGCAACTAACGTAAATTTTATATCATTCCAGTGGATCAAAATTTTAAGAAAAGTTCAAAAACTTCCTTTGAAATAATGTGATGTGAGTTTGTAAATGCTAGAGCTTCGGCCCCCAATATGCAATTTTGAAAAATAAAGTGAAAAGATCAAAGAAACGTACTATAAACGATTTTTAATAATTTTAAAAAATTTCAGTAATCACTGGTATAATTTACCCAAATAATAGGCAGTTTGGCCTAAAACCTAGACAACTAATTCTAGCCTTGCGATTGAATTTGAATTTTCTATCCGAAAATGAAATAAAAAGATAAAATAATAGAAGAAAGAAAGCTAGAACTGCCTTCGTTGATCATCATTAAGGTTGTTTAGGGAAAACGGACCTCGTCCAAAGGCAAACGAAGGTTGGGGGCGTTGCAGGACGTTGCGGATGTAGGCATTTAAGGCAGTTGAATTCGGAATCTTACAAACCATTAATTAAAATTGAATTAACTGAATAATAATCTTTAAGAGGAAATTGTAATTTTTTTATTTTGCTTATCAATAATTATAAATCGCTTGAAATATTCAGTCAATTAAAAATGTTATCTATGTAATGATGTGATTAACTTGTAAATGTTCCAGTTGAGTACTGAGTAATATCTGCATTTTCTTGAGAACAAGATCAATATCAATTCAGTTTCAAACATTATAATTGTGTCAATTAAGCCCTAAACATTTTCGCATTTTATCAATTGATTTTATTTGAATAATTTTGACCGGAAATTGTCAATGTATACATTGGTTGTCTTACGTGGCACAGTCGGTGCCGACGCGTATAATTTTTTTAATGTCTTTTGAAATTTTAAAGTTTTTTTTTTGAAGAAATAAATAGCGAGCTTCGCAGTAATGGGGGAGGAAACTGAATCTTGTGCATAAATTCTTGGAAAATGTAAACCTCTCTTGATTGTTTTTATTACGGGGATTATTTCATGATTTATTATTATTTTCGTCAATAACGAAGAGTCGAATGTGACAGAGCAGTGAAAAGCCAAAACCCGGAACACAATTTCCCGCGTGAGCCGACGCCACGTCGGTCAACATTCGGGGTTGCCAGCACAACACAGCACCTTCTCCGCCTAGGAGACTCCTGGGCCCCATCGAACTTGCACGGCTGAGGCGCCACGTGTAAGCGACGAGCCACACGGCTCCTCATCCCCTTCCTTCGCTTGTGTCGCCTCGCACGTGCGGCTCAGTGGACTTCAACGTTTCTTGGTCGTTTCAGAATGGATCTCTCTCTCTCTCTCTCTCTCTTCCCCCATGTATAGCATGTGCACATCAGTGTTTTGCTTCACATGTATGTTCAACTTTTCCTGTAATCGGAAACCATTAATCAGAATCGAGAATACTTGACGAATCGTCTAGAGCTTATTTATGTATCCATCGAGAGTTTTTGAGAAGGTAAATATTGTCTTACTTTGATATTTCCATAGAATGCCAATTTATTGTTCTTTTTCTTTGAATCAATCTGTAGGAATTTTTAAAGCATTTAGCATGACCAGAATAATCCTCCAAGTTTAATAAATTTTCACTCTTTGCCTAAATTTATGGGCAAACCATAATAAAACTACCACCACAAAAATCACTCTCCATAACAAAGAGATATATATATATCATGATAATATTAGATTAATAAATATAGACGAAAGAACAAATCAACGATAAGTGTGATAGAAATATCTATCGGCCTACCACAAAAATCCCTAAATTTTTCCAAATATGACTCCAATGACCCAAACTTTTTCAAGCCCATCTCTATCGAAACCCATAAGCCATTTTCGAATATATCCAAACTCAGCCCATGTTCCTCTCCAATCATTCTGAGCCCATTAACCTGTTATAAGCCCATTACTATTTCCCCTATGTTCTCTATTTTCCTAAAATGTGTTCACTACGGAGAACGTACCAACTATTGGCCGAAGCTTGCAAAACCAGGAAACCAACTGATCGAATCTCCTTACACCATAACACAACTCCACCATTGGCCTTTTTCATCCATCACCGCCGGCCATCCGGCGACGGAAACTTCAATATCAACGAACATACTAAAAGTACCAAAAACTCCCGAAGCTCATACATGGATTTTTGGATATTCTAATAAAATTTTGATGAACGTGCCTACCGGTGATCTTCGCTCAACTTCCTCACGGAGGACCATAGCGAGAAGATGGTCCAGTACAGAGATAAAGCAAACGCACAAGGAAACAAAAACACAAAGTCAAATGTGATAGGAATCATATGTATATACTTCAAAAAAATTATATATAATTGACCGATTTCATATCAACAAGCTCTTGGATCTAATGAAATCATGGACTATTTCTTAGTTGAGCCTTCGAGGCATTTTATCAAATGGTATATGTGTGCAACTAACGGATTGACTCTAACCATGATTTTAAGCCGTCATTTGATTAACAAAAAGAAAATAAAGAAAAATAAGAAATTTGTGAAAATTTTTTAAAAAATTGCAAAAATTATTCATGCCCGATGCCGGCCATGCCAAGAAGATGAGCTAATGCTAACTAAACTGTTATCAGCAATCCAGTCAAAATTAGTCGAAAAAAACTAAATTGATAAATCATAAAAATATTTATGATTATATTGATAAATCATAAAAATATTTATGATTATATTGATAAATCATTAAAAAATTTTAAGATTAAATATTCATAATTAAAATATTTAGAATTGAATTATTTAGATAAATACCCCAATTATTATCCTATCAATTTTCACATTTTAACTCAAGTTAGATCCCACGACCATGGGCAATTTCGAGGTCAAAGGTTTTGAATTAAATTGATTGGATCTTCCGGCAAAGCCAGTCCGACTGAATTGGGTGGTCGTACAAGTCGATGTCATCCTTGGTCAGGCAAGAGCGCAAGTCAAGCTGGTGGTCCTCGAAATGTTCATCTTTAGACACGCGAGGTGGGCCTGGATCATGGCTTCCGAGAAATCGGACAAATCAGTGGAATGTTAGGGGATATAATTTGACATGACAATTTAATATGCAATTATTAATTGCACAAGCACGCATTTGTATTTTTCTTAATAATGCGTTAGACCGGGTAACTCTCCGCCAATGATTGTATGTGTGTGTATCTATATAATTTAATGGGTGATCTTTCCTCATCATTAAATGTTTATTAAAAATAAAAGCATATAGAATTTATCAAAAGTTTGAAGGTACTAGGTTGGAAAACAAAAGAAAACGCCTCATTGTTGATTAAATTGGGTTCAATTTGACACTAATAATAAATTCAGAGTTTTTGGACAATTTCCCATATAATGTATTTCTCTATAATGCATTAATGTTTATGTGCTATTTTTTTTTATTGTTTCTCAAAAATCCTTTTTTTTTGTCTTGATTCCCATTTTCTCGTCTTAATAATTATGATCACATCCTATCTTGAAAAAAATAAGCTTCAATCTAGTATGTAAGCTTATCGAGCTATGATGAGCTCATGTCATTTATTTTCTTAATTTTCATATTATACCTTAAAAGTTAGATGCTAAAAAATGATTGAACGTGCATTGAGTTGATCAATGAACTAGGTATTAAATAGGTTAAGATAAGTTCCTAATTTTTTTACCTAGGAATTGGTCCCCATGTGAACTGACTTGAAACCAATAGGGTTGGTTTTTAGGTTGAACTGGGCCATTTGCTCACCTCAGGATTTGATCAGAAAAATAAAAAGTAGAGAGTCTTGATCATACAAGTGGCGAGAGTAAGGGGATAGAAAGTAGTTTTCCTACCCTTCTATGAGGTGATCATATCGTGATTTTCTTCTTTTCCTTTTTGAATAGAACCTCGGTTCTAGCTTATTGCCTTGTAGGACTTCAATGTTTGTCTCTTCTGAGCTTTCAATTTTTCAAGAAAAGTTTTTTACAAAAGGAGTAAACCCAACATTCCATTTAAAAGGCCAACTAAAAGCAAAACTTTACAGGATTAAAAGTATATATATTTTTGGTTGAACAAGGTTAAAAGTATAAATACGTAGGTTTGTCTTATCGAATGCGGCCACACATCTATGAGATGATTTTAGTTGGGCAATTAAAAACCAAGCTAGCCCCTCATCAACTAAGGTCCTAATGGCCAGAAAAACCATGAAAGTCCTTCACAGGAACTTGGGTATACATCAGCTTGAAAGTCTAGTATGTGTGCGCGCGCGTGTAGATATATGTATATATACATGTATTTTTGGTAAATTTTCTTTTGACTTATATCTGTTGTTTTCTTGGACCACCCACGAAGCAATCTGTCTGCTATTCAATTAATGCCATAAAAAGTGACCAAGGCTTGCACTTGCAGAGTTGAAAGTCTTTGCGCGAGACATTGTACTGTCGGGGATTTGGTAAGAAGGATGGATATAATGTAGGGTCAAAGTGCGACCGCTGAAAAAGCTCGTCGATTTTAAAAATAGACATCATTTTTCAAAAAATCATCATCACGAACTAACTCATAATGAAGTTGGTAATAGATAGGTAATTAAGATGTAATTTTTCAACGTTGAAGATATGTCATGATCGATCGAGTCGATAATTATTGGGATATGAGCACGATTATTGATCAGGACCATATAATTCACGCTTAGAGTGATCTTTTGCTCGTGAATTAAAAATGAAATGATATTGAAGAATTTGCAGTATTGCATGTGGATTAGATCTTTCGATAACTGACCTTTGTTTGCTTTGCTTTGTTGTTTTGGTACGCTGTAGAAGATCACATGGCTTGTTGCTTCGCTCAGGCAATGCAGCGCATATATAAAGGCTTCAATATTTTTTTGGCCAGATATAGAGGCTTAGGATCCACTTACTTTTATGATTTTTCGTCAATTTTTTTGTGCTAACATTTTCACGTACCATCTCACGTAAAAATATAAATCTTCCTAGGGATTTTGCCCCCAGTTTTCAAGGCCTCTTAACTTTTACGCTTTCTTGTGCGTGTTTTTTTCTTTTTAAATTTTCCAAAAATTATTTTTTGGTGACCACGCAAGTGCTCAGTGGTCAATAAATTTTCTCTGCAAGTCAAGTAATTCCGCGTTACGTATTATCAAGATACTTCAATATTTTGCTTAGAATATCCAACAAATACATGAAACAAAATTCTTTCGTAATACAAAAGTAGCATTCACTCAAAAGGAAAATAGAACGATAAATTTCGAAATACTTGAATAATTTGAATCTCGATTGTTCCAACAAAATAGATATTATCAAAAGAAAAAAAGTGTAAGCTATTTTTGCTTATTACTAATGATATAGCCATCACACGGTGTTTATGCCACAGTAACAGTATCTCCAAAAAATGATTGTTTAAAATAATTAGTTGATAAAAAAGTTTCATTATCAAAAACAATTCATATCTGGACATAAGTTCATTCATTTTTGTAAGTAATGCAAGCAATCACTTTTAAGAAAATGTTTTTTCGAACTATTTATTTTCCACAAAACAAAGGATTACTAAGGATATATCTTATTATTTAAATACCTAATTAAAATTTACCAAGCTATTATTCCATTTTTTTTCAATTTATAACACCCCAAAAAAAAAAAAAAATGAGAGGTAAGTCTCAAACTTTTTGTTATCGCTGTGATCCATTTGATATTAGGTCATTCCAACATGCCATCATTAAAAAAAAAAAAATGATTATTGTAGGCCAATGTTTGTGTAGGGTACATTTGTTTCACGACTCGCAAAAACATTTTCTTCATTTTTTGGCATTTGGTTCACTTAGAAAAATGAGTTGACTGAAAATATTTTCCTAGTCAATGAAAAACTTTTTCCTACCAAAACTTAAATTCGGGAAAATAATTTCCCCTTCGAAAAAATTGGAAAACATTTTCCAAAATATTTAATGATGGCGAGCTTGGGGCTCGCCAAATGTGGGCGAGCTCAGGCTCCGCCAAGATCAGAAAGGAGCGGTAGAGGAATGGAGAAAAAGAAAAGGAAAGAAAAGAGGAAAAAAAGAAAATTGAAAAATTAATAATTTGATTTTTTGAAAAAAATTAAAAAAAAAAAGAGAAAAAATTAAAAAATTAAAAATTTGAGCTTTTTTTCCCAATTCCTAATTCTTTTTTTTTCTTTTTATAATGATGGCATGTTGGAATGACCTAAGATCAAATGGATCACGGCGATAATGAAAAGTTTGAGACTTACCTCGAGACATATTAATACTGGATTTAAGTATAATAGGGGGAAAACATGGGCTCGACAAGCGGTGTGTGACTCTCACGCCTCACGGGCGAGTGGGGGTAGCCCGGGGGGTGGGGGGGGGGGGGGCGGGGGTGGGGGCGGGGGCGGGGGCTAGGGGGGGGGGAGGCATGAATGATGGTATTCTTCAACTGTGGGCTATCCGATTGGAACTGGGAACCGAACCGGTTTCCTCAAGAACCACCGGTTCCGGGCGGTTCCGGTCAGGTTCCGGGTGGTCCGGGCGGATCCTGGTTCTTTTGCACACCCCTAGGATGAAATGTCATGGGAATCGTACAAACTGGAAACACAAAATTCACGTAATATGGAAACTTAAAAGTTCATATCTTTATCAACAAACCTTTAAAACAGAGTTTCGTAGCAGCACCTTCAAACACAATATAGGATCTATTCAAGTGCATTGTTCTTGATTATATGAGCAAATCCAAAATTTAAGGGCATCTACCAAAAACCATTACAAGCTACCTTGACTTAAAATTGTTAACAGGAGCTTGGGATGAACTACCTTCGTGGGGATTCTTTCTGACTTTATTTTCAATCAAGGAAATGAGCTTTTTAACCGTTCCAAAAAAAAAAAAAAAAAAGAAGGGAGCTTTTTGACACTTCCAATTTGTTCACCGTGCCTCTGGAGTAATTTCAAGCAAGCCACTTTGTCAACTATCCATTGCAAAGTAATGAAATGACGGTGTTGCGTGATATGTGGTATGCTGATGATAAGCATTCCACATCACGTGTCTTGTTAGCTTTCTATAACTTTTTCTAAAGATATCCGATCAACTAAACCAGATTGAAATTGTTTTGAGAGTATAGTAAACTGTTCAAAGGTTCTGAAAGTGCTGAAAAAAGGACTCACGTCGCACTTGCGCCCCCATCAAAGGAAGACAACATTAAGTATTAAAGAGTATGCCTTCAATGTCCAATGATTCTCAATTTTGCACTCTTAAAACGGGAAGCCACAATCTCTAAATGTATGAACGGAGTTGTACTAGTTGTGAAATGACCAGAGGATTGGATATCACATGACTAAAGTTGCTTACCAAAAAAAAAAGAAAAGAAAATTAGATTGGATGTCACATGACTAACGTTGCTTACTTAAAAAGAAAAGAAAAGGAGACTGTTCAATTTTTGCAGTTGCAAGAAGCTTCAGACCATCCTCCGAATTTTCTTTCTACTAAGAAAAAATAGATTTAGATCTAGAGCGACATCAAGTTGATTTCCAACTACACCTTTTATCAGTTTGATCATAACATAGCAAATGACTAAAGCTCTTGATAAAATTAAAACACGGTGAATTAGCTCAATTCGGATCCAAATTATGCATTAATCGCATATTCCTATATGATTTACAGTTGAACACAAATGAGTCAAACTTGGTAAATATCTTCCAGTGAAACTTGGTAAATATCTTCCAGTTAGGAAATTGAAATCTAAATTCTTATCGTGCCTCCACCCACACCAAGGCCTTGTCTGCTCGTCATAAAAGTAATCCCCCTTCCATTTAGCAACATAGTGGACCTAGGCTGCATTTGGAAATTGCCATCCCAAGGGACTTTTGGGGGGTAAAGGCCTTTGGGCCAAATATTTTGGTGTTTGGCAAATTTTTTTTCACTTGCCTTTGCCAAAGGCAAGCCTTACCAAGGCTAAAAGCCCATGGCAGGTTAGGGGCTGCCTTGGGCTTTCTCGGCATCCTAGCTTTGAAGCTAATAAATTTTTTCTTTCGAAATTGTCCTCATTAATTTTTCATTTTTCCGACTTTACCCCAACAATTGTTCATCATCTTCATCTTCATCTTCTTTCCTTCTCTCTAGACTAGCATATACGCGTGGTTGCCGGCGAAGGGTAGGTTGTCCGGCGAACGGCAGGCTGTGCGGCGAAAGACAAGTGCTCTGACTAGGGTCCCACGACCCTCCGATGAGGGTCGCCACATGGTGAGGGTCACAACAACCTAGATCGCACGCAGATCTAGTCGCGCAGATCTGGGTCGCGGCGACCAGATCGCGGGCGTCGGCGACCTTCGCGGCGTGGTGGGTTGCGTGACCCTCATCGCGCCATGTCCTCCGCACGGCGACCCTAGCCGAATGCTGCCCTTTGCCGTGCCGCCTCCGCCTCGCCGGACTGCCTACCCTTGGCCGGCAACTAGTAGCTCTTCGTCGGCGGTAACCGGCCAAACCCTTGGCCGGCTATCTCTCATGTTTTTCCTTTTTTTTTTTAATAACAAAAGTCTTTTGCAAATTTAATTTATCCAAACACTATTTTGCTTAAAGATATTTCACAATGGACTTTCACAAATACGATTTACCAAACACAATTTGTATTTTGAAAAACTCCTTTAACTCAAGGGCCTTTACATTTTCTCAAGGATTTTCCCCAAAAGCCTTCCTAAACGCACCCCTAATGAAGCTTCAAAGTCATACGTAGTACGTAGTGATTCATTATTTGGTTAATCAGAAATGTAATTGAAGAAAGCATATTTTTCTACATTAACAAAAATGAATTAATGCAACATCACGTCGCCTTCTTCATAGTCGAGAATATGGAATTTAAAATTGCACGAGACTGAGTAAGCCTTTGAAAATAAAGGAGCTCATTGATTTTGAGGTTTGTCATGCCGTTTATCAAGCTGGACTGACAATGACGTTTCATTATAGTCCCATTTGTCATTGTAAGCCCCTCTTCCATCCAGCCATGCACCAAGAATTCCATTTTATTCAAAACATGAATGTGTATAATATGAATTATCTTTTGCACATACAATGCAAACTTTAACTGACTAAGATTTAAGACTACTACATTAGATATCCATACCATGCCAACAGCACCTTCAAAAATAATTCTCGCTAGCAGTTAATTTGAGTATGCTGATGAATTATTATGCAAAGTTTTTGTGGCTAATGTCGTATAGTTGAGAAAGTACAAAACAAGGCACAAGTTGACTTGTTGTGATATTACTGTTATTTAACTCTTGTAATAAAAAGCACGATCGAGTTTTTTCAAGAGACACGCTCAAAAGTGACATAAAACGAGTTCTAATAGCAAGTCTTTTTTAGCTCCTCTGCCATTATCAGTTACCGGTGATTGAATTTGTATAGGCAAAACTGTTGATTGAATGTACAAGCTCTCATCTCTTTTAGTGACATAGGCATGCTCCAATCTTGGCTTGGCCTAATCCGCCTCAATGGTAATAACTAGATTACGTCTTTGGAAATTGAAACTTCAAATTTGTTAACGATGAGAATGCCCATTGTAAAGAAGAGAACAAGAGGACTGGCTTTCTGATTTGTTCTTCGTTTATATTTTCTCCAAAAAGGGTCTTAAAAGGGGATAAAACCCTGCTTAGTTTATATTCATCAATGACAAATTTGGCTTTCGACTTCAATGATCATGACTCCTCCCAGACCAAAGTCCAGAGCTCAATGATGCCTGTCATTTATTTTAAGAGCGAAGACGGTATAGTGTAGTTACTCTCCCCTGCAAGACTTGAGCATAGGAGGGAAGAAGAAGAAGAAGGAGAGGAAGAGCAATAAATTTGATTCGAGCGTTTGGGAAAGATGAACAGCAAAGCGCTCTCTCTCTCTCCATGTCTGGTTTGGCGTGCCTATCGAGCAATCTCCCTCTCTCACCTCATCATTAGTAATCACGGTGCGTGAACGAGCCATGGGAAAATGAATGCGGAAGAAGAAATTTTAACTTTTTGTTCTTACGACGGCACCATTTATTCCTTTTGTCTTTATCAATGGATCGTATAGATAATTAGTTTTGACATATACCAGACGTTTGTCTATATAATCTGTCTTAGTAATCTGCTAATTCTAGCTAAAATACAACCTTGACATAATTCTTGAATTATTAAACTATTTGTTTAATCCTTTCTGTTCAAGATATTCCACAGCCACCGAATCCTTCTTGTTACTGTTGTTTTTAAATGTCGTGTCACTTTTGCAGGGGAAGGAATGAGCAAATTGTCATTGGCAGATCGTGCCACCACCGCTAAGATGTCACCCGAATATGGTGCCACTATGGGCTTTTTCCCTGTTGATCATGTCACTCTGCAGTATCTTAAATTGACAGGCAGAAGTGAGGAAACTGTAAGTAATCACAGAGATTTTCATCATAATTTGTACTGAGTACTGAGTACTTGCTTGTGTTAACTTAAGCAACTTCATAGGTTGCCATGATAGAATCTCACTTGTGGGCGAGCAAGATGTTTGTGGATTACAATGAGGTGAGTTTTATGAATGTTTTTTACTTTAAGAGTACATCATTATTTCTTGCTAAGAATCTTGTGTTGGAAGCAGCCCCAAGTGGAGAGAACATACTCCTCTTATCTGGAACTGGATCTTAAGGATGTGGAACCATGTATTTCGGGTCCCAAAAGGTAATCCCCAGTGGATACAATACTGTTGCCATGAAGTAGGTTTAGTTTTCCCCCCCTCACCCTTCTATTGGCTAAGAATCAACGCTTTCCAGGCCACAGGATCGAGTCCCACTGAAAGAAATGAAAGTTGATTGGCATGCATGCTTGGATAATAGAGTTGGATTTAAGGTGAGGCTTTCCGGAATCTTGTATACTCTTTATAAGTGATCATAAGTGTGCATGGTCATGGGGCTCTTTGTTGGTTCCAAAATTTGGGAAGTGAATTGCCCTTCGCATGCAGTGCTTGTACTCTGGTAAATATACTAGAACAAAATAGTTAACTAACTATGTGTTGACTTGTGCTTACTACTGACATTGATTCTACCAGCTTTTTTTTTTTTTTGCTTTGTGCTGCTTTAACTGTGCAGAAGTTGATTGATGAGCAACTTTGTTTGTCGAAATCTTAATGCAAGCTCCTCTTACGTACATTAAATATTTGAACTATGTTGTTGAAGAGTTTAGGAGCCTTTAGATGGGCAAAATGGCATGCTTCATGGAGTATTATTGATATTGATTTTTTTTCTGTGTCTTAACTTAGGATTTTGATTGATTTTTATCCATGTCTTTGCAGGGTTTTGCTGTGCCAAAGGAATCACAGGGAAAGGTTGCAGAGTTCACATTTCATGGGACTCCAGCTCAGCTTCGGCATGGGGATGTTGTTATAGCAGCTATTACTAGCTGCACAAATACTTCAAATCCTAATGTAATGCTTGGTGCTGCTTTGGTAGCAAGGAAGGCTTGTGAATTAGGATTGGAGGTTGGCTGACAAAAACTCTTCTTCTGACAAAGTAGAATATATTAGGCAATACGTTTAGATGTTCATATGGATTTTGCTACACCCGTCACCTGATAGTATAGGCTCATGTGCATCTGCATGTACCTCTGCAAAAGTTTACTCGATCTGCTGTCCACTGAATTGATTCTTCGCTCATGTATAATATCTTTAAGCATTATACAGTTGCAGCCGGAATCAATGCAGCATATTTTAAATTTTTAACAGAAAAATTTGATGAGTTGCTACATTTGGTTGTAGATGACTTAGTTTTTTTTATCTGGACAAAATAAATCTTGTGTCAGGTAAAACCATG
This sequence comes from Eucalyptus guilfoylei, assembly GCA_016097605.1. Lineage (NCBI taxonomy): Eukaryota > Viridiplantae > Streptophyta > Magnoliopsida > Myrtales > Myrtaceae > Eucalyptus > Eucalyptus guilfoylei. The sequence goes on along the minus strand of CM027866.1, from coordinate 2,512,284 downwards.
GATTAAGACAAGTCTTGCTCCGGGCTCTGGCGTTGTGATCAACTATTTGCAGAAAAGGTGTCTTTAATCGACTCAAGTATTCTTCCCATGTTAGCAACCGTGGATCTTCTTGCTAAGCTAGACGTGTTGTTTTTGCAGTGGCTTGCAGACATATTTGAACCAATTAGGATTCCATATTGTTGGCTATGGATGCACTACATGCATTGGAAACTCAGGAGATATTGATGAATCAGTAGCATCAGCTATTACTGAAAATGGTAGAGATTAATTCATAATCCTGCATAATATCATCAAGAAAATGTTATAAGCTCACTTAACTGTTGAATTTGCACAATGTCAATTCTTGTAGCTGCAGCTGTATTGTCTGGAAACAAAAATTTTGAAGGACGTGTTCACCCCCTAACTAGGGCTAACTATCTGGCTTCTCCTCCTCTCGTGGTTGCCTATGCTCTTGCTGGCACGGTGTGTAACATGCAGTTGTATTTGCAGTTGTTGGTTCTTTATTAGCGATCTACTCCAACCTTGGTATTATCCTCGGAATTCACTTTTCTTTGTGATTGCAAATCTAGTTTTTGGCACATTCCTCATGGGAGACAACCTTTGCAGGTAGATATTGATTTTGAAACCGAACCCATTGTGGAAGGAAAAGATGGAAGAAAAGTATACTTGAGAGACATTTGGCCATCGAATGAAGAAGTGGCAACTGTAAGCCAATAACTCTGCTAGGAGATTTTGGAAATCTTCACTTTGACTATTAATTATAGAGATCGTAATTGGTGATTCTGTTTTTTTCTCTCGTATAACCTGTCTTCAGGTTGTCCAATCGAACGTGCTTCCAGATATGTTTATGGCAACATATGAAGCTATCACTAAAGGAAATCCTATGTGGAATTAGTTATCTACACCTTCTAGCACTCTCTATGCTTGGGACCCAACATCAACATACATTCATGACCCACCATATTTCAAGAGCAAGACAATATCTCCTCCTGGCCTTCATGGCGTAAAGGATGCCTACTGCTTACTAAACTTTGGGGACAGCATTACGACTGACCATATTTCTCCGGCTGGTAGCATTCACAGGGATAGCCCCACTGCAAGGTATCTAATGGAACGTGGGGTTGATAGAAGGGACTTCAACTCTTACGGAAGTCGCCGTGGGAATGATGAGATCATGGCAAGAGGAACCTTTGCTGACATTCGCCTTGTCAACAAGTTTCTTAAAGGAGAAGTTGGACCTAAAACAATCCACATCCCCAGTGGCGAGAAACTATCTATTTATGATGTTGCCATGGTAATTTTCTTCACTCTGCAGACCCAATACAGACACCGCATCACAAATGACAGTGTCGTGAGTGATGGGGCCTCAGTATTCATAGTTGTTGGTTGGATAAGCCATTCTATTTAGATTGGCCCTGAGAATTATGCTACTTACCATGTCTATTGCTAGTTCTTTTCTGCAAATTTTTGTTTAAATCTGAAAGAAGCTGATTTTTTGTTCAGTCCATTAATGCCAGCTAGATCAGCCTCCTAGCAACATCCTTCTGGGTCATCCCACTGTTAGTTGAGATTCATTTGACAGGTCAATGTGATATCCTTGGAAGATTCATCATCTTTTCATCTCCTTGCTAAGTTTCGGTGGCTTCCATATGTAGGTTGAGCTGGCCTATTTCGATCATGGGGGCATCCTGCAGTACGTCATCAGGAACTTGATTGGAGGTAGACATTGAGCGAGCAGGCAGGTTCAACAGCCGACTCTTCTCGGTGTTCCTAGCATTTCCATCCCATCCGGTCAACATGGCTTGAGTAAATCTCGATGTCGGAGAGTTCTTCCTCCAGCTGTTGTGGGAATAAATTGGGGGGAATAAATGGGACGATTTCTGCGTCCTTGGATGATTATCATTCTAACTCTGTGGGCGGCAGATAAATTAACATTGCAAGGTCTGCGATGGCGTTCATGATATGTGGACAAACCATTGTTGGCCTCTCATTTTGTTCAAAAACCTTTGGATTCGGTTTTCATCGGACAAATGATTTGGATTTTAGAAATCTGCAAGATTTTTCAACTGTGTCCCGAAATGTGATTTACTCAAGCAGTTTGCCTCTTTCTAGTGCAAGATGGTGGTGTAGAATTTTGCCTAAGAGAGGATCTCTTTCAAAGCTATAAAGACAAACGCATTTAGAGAGAGAGAGAGAGAGAGAGAGAGAGCATGAAATTCATTATTGAAGCGGTGGAGTCCCATATTCACGTGTACTGGGAGTCGCGTGTCGGGGTTGTCCGTGTAGAAGTTCCAAATGACAACCTGACCACGTGGCCATTCGTCTTGCTAATAGTCGAGTGAGAACAAAATGAGATTCGTCGTCTCATTGGTTTGGTTTGGGTCGAAACCGATCAAACCATTACAAGGCCAAATTCACAGACTTTGTACAATGTGTGGAACGCTTTTTGTAGAGACAATTTCATATGGGAATGGCTATTTGGATCATGCCGATCCCGGCTCATGCTATCATCAGGTCGTATCTTGGCTAGAACAGCAAATGACTATTCACAACTCGTGATGATATCGGACTTAGTATATAAAGGGCAGGTGGGGAATGCAAAATGCGCCACCCATAGCTTTCAAAAGTTCATGATAATAGCACTCATCAGCATCCTCATGTTCTAATGCTCATCTGATTCCCAGAAAGAGGGGAAGGAAGTGAGGAAGAAAGGTGAACTGCTGTACAGCCGATCATTCTGTACTATGGTAGAACTACAAAGACAACACAAAATTGCGAGTCATGGCATGCTGGTTGCTGACGTGAAAGGTGGACATGAGACCCGGAAGATGGGGCCTTCACCAGAGAATTCAGACATGTTACAGCAGTAGGAATTTACGAACTTTTGGACCTGCAAACGAAGGCGGGTGCAAGATGGAGTAGTTACGGGCAACAATCGGCACTGATATTTAAAATCTACGTAATTTCAGGAAGGAAAACCAAGAGACCAATAGTTCAGTTTTACTCGGTGCTATATTTACCGAACTGAAAGTACATCTAATCAGGAAATCTTCCTTATCTGTAGCATGACCAACATACTAAATGAATGAACTTATCCAGCCAACGGTTACCTGAACCATTTCTGAACATTCCTAAATGTATAAGGACAACCTCAGCAAACTTTACACCTTCCAGACAGTAAACATATTGGACTCATTCAACCTAGAACTGAACATAACATCAGCTATAAACTGACGTAGCCTGATATCTGTCTTTATTAAATAAAGTCACATAGGTGTAAAATAGCGCAAGAGAGACCAGAAATATTTCAGCCATCATGCAATTAACAGATGGTTAGACACTAGTAATGAAATTTCTATTACCTTACTAACGTCCAGGGTGAGACACTTAGAGAAACTATCACTAAATAATATATTGCTAATGATTGCTACTGCAAGGAAACACGACCATGAACCACTTCACATTGAAAATGACAGTTATACTAAAACACAGCATTTGTATCCTAATCATCTGTTCCCAGCAGAAAAAAATTTACCTTCTGCTCAGTATCTCAAACTTTGTATTCATGCACACACAGCCACTTAGTAGATGACCATTTGTTCCCCTTAATAACAGGGCAACCACCTGACATGAATCAGAATGGCTAAGTGAATGGTGACAGAAACTAGAGAATAAATTCGATAACTCATTTACAAGATCGACATATAATTTTAGTAAAATTGTACAGACTTTGACATGCTATCATATTATGAACTCTAGGCATGACCAAGTACACATAACAGCTGAATAGAGAGCACAACTAACCATGCAAACTGGATTTATCCAGAGAACCATCAGGTTTCATACTCCAAAAAAGAAGTGCATCACCCATTTTCGGTTTAAAGGAAATTCCTATCTGTCTGTTTCGCAGGAATATTACATACACTAATTTATCAGGAGGAAGCTGCTCATTGGTACATATCATGCTCTCTCCAGAAACGATAAAGCACATTTTTTGGCGAAAGGAATGTAATCACCAATTCCAATATTAGTATTTTCATGTGCTATTCAGAATCAAAATGGGCAGGCATTTGCGTATATGACAGAATGCCTATCCCCCCTCCTTTACGAGACACTTTTTTTTGAATCGTAGCCTAACTATTTCCCATTTCATAGATGGATATCTAGGGACTCAAGTCTAAATAAAATTGACTGTACACAATTGTAATTTGTACCAGACATATTTTACTCGAGTAATTATGAAAATTGAATCTGACAAGAAGATACCTGGTAAGTCCAGCTAACTTGGTGCGGAAGTCATTAAAGTTACTAGAAGGATTCTCATCACTAAGGAACTAGTGAAGTTCCTTCTCTTCTGTGACATCCCGAATTTCAACCCGTCCCGAACATATGAAATGGGCATTTCGCCGGCGCGCCTATGGTCCTTTTTCTCTGAGCTGATCACTCACGAGTTAACCAATCTAATGGGTGAAGCCATTAAGGGATATAACCGCGGTAAAATCCCTAAAGCTACCCGGTAGGTCAGATTGGACTAAAATCGCGTTCGGTCGATTTTAACCACGAAATTGAATTCGGTTTCGGAAATCAGACGTTCGAGCATGTCATGGTTCATTTATAGGACGTCGTATTGTCTTTTGGAGAAATTCCATCGAGTTCGGGATTTTTACGGAAAATCGTTCGGACGTCGCGGAAAATTAACAGAAATTCGTATGGACCGAATTTAAGCGAGTTTGGACTTTCAGGCCGAGCCTCTGGGTATTGGGGACTTACAAAAAATCATATGGGCTTTTTCCTTGGCTAAATTGGACGTCGAACGGAGAATTAGTCGAAGATATTGAAGTCCGAAAATCGAAAATTCGGAGCTTGAGATAGAGCTGGAATTTTGGACTTTTAAATTGGATATTCTTGTGAGAATTTAAGCAAGAAAGAATTAGGGACAAGAAGATAATTATGGAGAACATTAGATATTTTTGTGTGGCCTTAAAGGGAGACCAAGCATTCAATTAAAGGGATAGATCTTTGACTTTTGTCCAATTTTTCTTCTTGCCGTGCACGCCTCAGCCATTCTTCTCCTTCGCGCGGTCATCATTACCACGGAACCAGCTGATTTTGTTTTTCTTTCATGTTCGGTTCTTCGAAGCCCACAGCACCCAACTCATTTTCTCCTGCTTCCATCTCTCTGCCACTTGCCAATCTCCTAGCCTTCTTCAGTCAACATTCATCTCCACGAAGCAATTCCACCGAAACAGTCTCCACGGCTTCTCTTTCATTTTCTCTTTTTGCTTTTGCTTTCATTCAGTTATGTTTCCTTCGAATCCACGCTGCCATCGCCCCTCTCCACCATCATTTGTCGCCAAGGATTCTTCTCTCTGCCACACGTCCACACTTTGAACCCCACCAGTCAACTAACTCTCCTTGAAGTCCCAAGTGTTGACTGCCTGTGAGAAAATGAAGATGCAGATGATGATGAAGAATAGAACCAGAAGAAGTAGAATCTGTACAAGAAACGCTCTATCTTTCTTTATATCAGAAGCTTATTTCTGTACAATGTATCAACTACAACAATCAATACAAATACTCTGTTCTTCCTCCTCTGTTCTATTTACTCTGTATCAATCTAACTAGTTTACGAAGTTCACTTTCTCTCTATATATATAGAAGGAGAGAAGCTGACTTTCTAGTAACAGAAAAACTGAACTACCGAACTTAGCTAACTGTTTAAAACAGAATAACAACTCGTTGACTAAGATAGCTTGGCGATCCGTGTCTTCTTCATCACAAGCTCTTCTCCGTTGATTAGTCAGCCAGCTTGGCAATCCATGTCTTCTGTATCAACTCATGTCAGTCTTCATCACAAGTTTTTCCATGTTGATCATCAACTTGTTTTTGTTCTTCTATTTCTGTTTTTTTTTCGCAGACTTGATCTATCTTTTCCTTTCTCACAGTCATCTGCTGACTTTATAATAAAAGGGTGAGATGATCCTGTTCCTTTAACATCCCCCCTCAAATTGGTAAGGGTGAAGAATCCCATTCCCAATTTGGTTCGAAGAGTAACATGAGCTAATCGTGAGAGAGATTTAGTAAAGACATCAGCTAATTGAAGATGACTAGGAATATATTGAACTCGAATAGATCCAGAAGAAACTTTCTCACGTACGAAGTGGAAGTCGACTTCGATGTGTTTAGTTCGAGCATGCAGTATTGGATTTGCTGTGAGAGAAATTGCTGATCTGTTGTCACAGAATAAAGATGTAGCAGATGGAAGAGAAAGACCAATATCACGTAATACAAAGCTTATCCAAGTGAGTTCAGCAGTTGTTGATGCAAGTGCCCGGTATTCTGCTTCTGTGGAGGATCTTGAAACAGTGGGTTGTTTCTTGGCTGACCAAGAAAGCAAATTAGATCCAAGAAAAGTACAAAAACCAGTTGTAGAGCGTCGTGTGACAGTACACCCTGCCCAATCAGCATCTGAAAACCCGTAGAGGTTTATTGAACTTTGAGAATGGAGATAGACCCCAAGATGTATGGTGCCTTTGACATATCGAAGGACTCTCTTTAATTGATGAAAGTCTCGCCACATCGTAGGATGTTGCATCTTTTGACAAAGAAGATTTGTGGCAAAAGCCGTGTCCTGGTCGAGTAATAGTTAAGTGCGAAGACCACCTACCAAGCTTCTGTACTCAGCGGGATCTGTTAGTTGATTTGTAGCATTGATCATGGGAAGTGATCAAAGTGGCAAGGGTGTTGAGATTGGTTTGCATTCAGCCATATGAGCTCGTTTCAGTAAGTCAGTGGCATATTTGGTTTGACACAGAAATAGATTCTGTGAAGTACGTTTGGCTTCAATGCCTAAGAAGTAGTGAAGATATCCAAGATCCTTCATATGGAAGTGGAGGCTGAGATTCTGAATCAAGGTAATTAAAAGTTGAGGTGAGCTACCAGTCAAGATGATATCATCGACATACAGCAGTAATAACACTGTATGTGACTCAGCATGAAGAACAAATAAGGAAGGATCTGCTGTACTACAAAAGAAGCCAGTTTCGAGGAGAAATGCGCTGAATTTATTGAACCAAGCTCTTGGAGCTTGTCGAAGGCCGTATAAGGACTTTTGGAGCAGATAGACATAACTTGATTTTTGAGGTTGTATAAAGCTAGGTGGCTGTTCCATATATACTGTCTCATTTAAATCTCCATGGAGGAAGGCATTTTTAACATCAAGTTGATGTATTGGCCACTGTTTCATCAGAGCTATAGACAGCACTATACGGATTGTTGCATGTTTTACAACAGGGCTGAAGGTCTCAGTAAAGTCAAGTCCCGCCTCTTGGTGGAAACCTTTGGCTACTAGTCGAGCCTTTAGTCTGTCAAGACTACCATCAAGGTGCGAGTTTGGTCTTAAACACCCACTTACGACCCGATTACATTCATCCGGTCGTTCGGGAACTAATATCCAGTGTTTGATTTTCATATAGTGCACGTACTTCTTCTTCCATTGCACTATACCAAGCTTTATCGCCTAAGGCTGATTTAATAGATCTTGGTTCCATAGGAACTTGATACTCGCTAAACAAGCATACTTTGGATTTGGTTTTCTAATCCCGCATTTGATCGAGTCCGCATATGATGAACAATAGTAGTACCTTGAGAAGAAGAAAGACTAGAATTGTGTTGCTCTTGATCAGTAGAGATATCTGTAGGCACAACATCTGTTGAAGTAAACACTGGTTGTGCTTTTGTTGTGAATTCATTCTGCATCGGTGCTAAGGAAGTAGTCTGTGGTTCCTGTCCACTATAGAGGTGATGACTATAATAGTCACCCATATCAGGATGAGACTGACTTTTGGCTGTCTGATGAAAAGGACTATTATCTGTTGAGCCAGTACTTGGAGGTTTGAACAATTGAATTTCTCCAATCCACTGTTTATGTAAAGTTGTAGACTGTCCATACTCATTGATCAACCTCTTTGTGAATGGATAAAAGGTTTCATCAAAGACTACATGTCTACTGATATAAACACGATTATCAGTAGGTACAAGACATCGGTATCCTTTATGCAGTTCATCAGCCCTTAAAAACACAGGGAAGGGATCGAGGATCAAATTTGTGGTTTGTATATGGTCTCAAACAGGGATAACAGGCACAGCCAAACACCCTTAAATGATCATACCTTGGCTGACTATTATGGATTTTGTTATGGGGTGTATTCATCTGTAGTGTTGGTGTGGGGAGTATATTTACAATGTAGTTAGCTGTCACAAAGGCATCTACCCAAAATTTCAGTGGAACTTTAGAGTGATACAACATGGCTAATCCCAGTTCAACTATGTGTCGATGTTTTCTTTCTGAGACCCCATTCTGTTATGGTGTGTGAGGACAAGATATGAGCTGTTTTATCCACGTTCTTCGATGACTTTGAAACTTGTTACTTACAAACTCTCCTCCTCCATCACTCTGAAAAGTTTTAATTTGATGATTGTATTGTCTTTCAACTAACTTATGGAATTGGACAAATATATCATAGAACTCAGATTTCAACTTCATAGGATATAACCAGCTATATCGAGAAAAATTGTCAACAAAAATCACATAGTATCGGAACTTCGAAATGAGCTTCGGTGAGGGTCCCCAAATGTCACAATGGACCTTTTCTAATGGAAAATTCGATGTAGAATCGACAAAGAAAAAGATAGAGCTGTACTTTTTGCTATTTGACCGCTGCATACATTCTTAAATGTTGAGTTGTAGTGGATCAGCTTGTTTCTGCAGATGTTTCACTATCTGTGAATTTGTGTGAGCCAATCTCTGGTGCCAAGTGTCTTCATCCACAGTCCTTTGCCTCTGAGTGAAAAAAGCTTCTGTGGTCTGTGTATTTACTTGATAGAGCCCTCTAGTTTTCCTTCCGAGCTTCATCATGTTACTTTGGTATTGTTGTCCTTTACATAAACACCGGTTTATCAAAGATAAACGAGCAAGGATAGTCATGTAAGCTTAGATGCGAAAGAAGATTCTTCTTTATTTCCGGAACAATCAGAACATCATTGAGAGGTAATGTATTACCCTTTGTATTCAGCCAGGTATTACCAATGTATGTAACAGGTAAACACGATCCATTACTGATCATAACAGTATCAGATCCTTGATATTTAAAAAGGGTATGAAGCATACCAAGATTGGCACTGATGTGGGCTGTAGCACTAGTATCAGGATACCATTCACTTCCTGTTGAATCTTCAATATGTATTGCTGTTAATGCTGCTGGAATGCCTTCTGCTTGATAAGAGTTGTCAAAACGATACCAGCAACGAAGAGCATCATGTCCAGGTCGTTTACATATTTGACATTCCAGTCGAGTATTGCTTGTTTCTTTCTCATCCTGTAAGTTCTTATTAGAGTTTACAGAAGGATAAGTTTTGGTGTTTTGGTACCTTTGAGAATAAGTGGCATAGGGTCGAAATCCCTGATTAGTTGCAGAGAAAGTATTTCTCTGTCTTAGATGCTGATCTCCTTGTCCTTGGATTAAGGCATCATTGTAAGTCGATTTCTTTCAAGCATAACCAAAGCCTCGACCTCTATTATTAGTAGCTCTACCACGACCATAGCTTCGGCCTCCTCTGTAACTTCCTCTTTGAGCTATAAGTCCAGAAGTTTGAGAGATGTATTCTCCATTAATATTTTCTTTAAGCTGTATACGAGATTGTCTACGCCCAAAATAGGCCAAATTAGGATTGAACTGATTCTGGAATAGGTCTTCAGCCTTGATTCAAACCTTTCTAATTGTGCAATAACCACATCATAATCATTTGAGGCTTTAAACAGTATATGGTGGTTCGAAAATTTTCATATTCGGGTGGCCTAAACCTTCCAATACACCAAACATTTTGGTTATTTCATCCACGGGTTTGCCTATTGCATTCAACGATCACATATGGACTTATATTCTCCGAGATAAACGAGAGAGGGCTTGATCATGCTTCGACATGATTGTAGTTTCCCTCTCGATTCGAATTCCCTAGCAATTGACTTCTGTGTAAATCTTTTTAGAAGTGTTTGCCATACTTCAAAAGATGTTTCTAATCCAATTATTAAGCTCAAAATGTTCTCGTGACAGCCCCACCTTGATCCAAGATGATATCAAGCGATCGTTCTTGTCAGTCGTATAATCTGGATTGACAAGTTCGATTCACAGCTTTCAACCTCATTTTGCAGCATTCGAGGAGGTGAAGGGATATCGCCATTAATAAAACTAAAGAGGTCTTGACTTTTTAGAAATCTCTGAATTTGAGCTTGCCACAACAGGAAATTGTCTTCTGTAAGTTTGATTGTGACAAAATTCGAGATGTTCACATGTATTGGAAAGGGATACTTTGGTGTTCTTATCGCCATTGTTACAATCCTTCAGCTTGAAGAAGAAGATAACAGTAATACTATGAATTCTGATACGATTACCGTGATACCAAAAATTGCTGGTGCTTTAGATCTTCCATCTTGATGTGATGATCAGCTGCTGAATGAATCTTTTCATCAAATACGGTAGAACCTGGCTCTGATACCATGAGAAAATGAAGATGCAGATGATGATGAAGAATAGAACCAGAAGAAGTAGAATCTGTACAAGAAACGCTCTATCTTTCTTTATATCAGAAGCTTATTTTTGTACAATGTATCAACTACAACAATCAATACAAATACTCTGTTCTATTTACTCTATATCAATCTAACTAGTTTACGAAGTTCACTTTCTCTCTATATATATAGAAGGAGAGAAGCTGACTTTCTAGTAACAGAAAAACTGAACTACCGAACTTAGCTAACTGTTTAAAACAGAATAACAACTCGTTGACTAAGATAGCTTGGCGATCCGTGTCTTCTTCATCACAAGCTCTTCTCCGTTGATTAGTCAGCCAGCTTGGCAATCCATGTCTTCTGTATCAACTCATGTCAGTCTTCATCACAAGTTTTTCCATGTTGATCATCAACTTGTTTTTGTTCTTCTATTTCTGTTTTTTTTTTTCTCAGACTTGATCTATCTTTTCCTTTCTCACAGTCATCTGCTGACTTTATAATAAAAGGGTGAGATGATCCTGTTCCTTTAACATGCAAGCCGCCCATCTCCATGAAGCCACTCCACCGAATCCCAATCCACCGAAACTTCGGCCCATCTTGCATCTCTTCAAACGGTTTACTGACCCAGCAGACCCACCGAGCGAAGCTCCTCCATGCACGTGTCTTCAACCGAGCAAAACCTGAAGCCACTCCATTCTTCGCCTGCGTCTTCCTCATCTCGTGCCTCCCGCACGTGACGCCAGCGAAACCAGCCGTGAATTTCAGCACCTTCGGCCCGTCAGCAGCCCAGCTCGTTCGTGACTCCAACAAGTCTCCTCGAAGGAGCCCAGCTCACCGAAGCCCATTTGAAGTTCCAAGCCCGTGCAGCCCAAGTTAAATTTAGATTATTTCAGCCCATGAGAAGGCAGCCCATCTCGAAGTCAGCTCAGCCCAGTCCAGCAGCTCTTGAGTCGGCAGCCCATTTTCAATTGATTTGAAGCCCAAGTTGGTTAGAAGCGGCCCAGTCCAAAGTGAGCCCACAACTTGAAGCCCAAGAAGTTTTAGCAGTTCAGCTCGCGAAGCAAGTCGGCCCAAGTTTGGCCCAAGTTCAGTCTGAACCCAGATATTTCTGTGGGCTTGCAAGGCTTGTAGGCCCGGCCCGAGTGCCCGTCGACGCCGCCGCCGAAAAGCCGGATTTCGGCCGCCGTCGCGCCGTCGCGTCGCCATCGCGGTGTTCCGGTCTTCGCTTTGCCAAGTCAGTAATCTCACTAATCCCTGCTTAGTTTGCTAATTATGCTTAGGGGTTGGTTAGGTTTAATTAAATGCAATTAGGTGGTTAGATTAGAATAGATTAGTGATTATTAGTCAATTGTGATGCATATTAGACAAATTGATTGGGCATTTAGCATGTAGACATAGTCTACTATTTATTAAATGTATCTTGGGATTTTTCCCGACCCGATTCGGGCTTCAATTAGGCAATACGGGCCTTTTTTAATAATTAATTATTAATTTTCGAAATTAATTATTTAATAAAATAATTTTTCCGAAAATTCAACCGGGATGGCGGTGATCGGAATTTTATGCTGATGACCGTGGTGAAGTCCGATTATTTAATTGAGCTCCGATTTGAGCTAAATTGGATTTATTGTAATTAATTATTAATTTTCGAAATTAATTATTTATTTATTTATTTTTCCAAAATTAAGGCTGAGATGGCTGACGACCGGAATTTCGTGCTGATTGTCGTGGCGCAGTCCGTTTATTTAATTGAGCTTCAATTTGTATGGAATTGATTTACATTGTAAATGTTTGAATATGTTCCTATTGAATTGATTTGAGTAATTGATCGTTGGACAATTGAGGGTTGATTGTCAGTAATAGAGGCATGGTGGTAGACTACCAGATGCAGTAGAAATTGTGGAAATGAAAGGGAATATGTGAGTGGTATGCTGGCTTGATGACCAAGTATGTCATCTAGGAGATGAACATTTTGTATAGTGGTTCAATGTGGGTTCTACATCACCTCGGAGAATGCACGTGGCTCGGTAAATTAATGTATTACCTCGGAGAATGCACGTGACTCGGTGATCGGTTCCATCACCTCGGAGAATGCACGTGGCTCGGTGATTAAGGAATGACATCTAAAAGGGCACGTGGCTCGATGACTTGATGTACCACCTTGGCGAAGAGGTCGCCTTAGAGAATTCACGTGGGCCCAAGGTTTGAGGCACGTGACTCGGAGACTTGGGATGTCGTCCTGGAGAATGCACGTGGCCTGGCTTCTAGATATTCCATCGTGGGGAATGGTTTGGGGTGACATGTAATCGACTAGGTCGATTTGATCGAGATATCGATCTTTGATGTGATTGCTTGGGTGCCTATTATGGATTGTACTGACTTGCAGGTGGGATCTGAGGCCAAGGTAAGTCTTCTGACTTATGCGTGTTTAGGCAGCCTATAGTATAATGGTTTGCTAATCGGGCCTTAGTGGGGTAGAACTCGCTGAGACGTAGTCTCATCCCGGTTTGGGGAAAACATTTCAGGATCCCGATGAGGAGCTGAAAAGGAGGAATCTGAGAAGGAGAACTCTGAGGTGAAACCCGAGGAGAAGAATTTTTTGGAAGAATAAGATATTCCTAAGAGGGATTTGAAGTACGACTCGGATGGGGACTGAAGTCCCATCCTCTTTTGGGAATTCTATTTTGATGTGAATAGAGTGAGACTAAAAAGTTGTGAATAGTTTTGTGAAGTACTCTGGTTTGTGTTTTGTGTAAAAGTTCGGTTGTGGATTTCAATATGAAAAATATGGCCTTACTTTTCTATCCCATTGTGTTATTGTCTGGGGATTTATAATTGCTTCCGCATGTGCTTAATAAACGAAAGGGTCGGCGATACTTAGTCCTGGGATATCGCATTATAAAATCGACCAAAGGTAAGGGATATGCGCGTGCCTGAGGATCGGGGCGTGACATCCCCCTTTTTGTGGTATCAGAGCGAAGTTCAAGATTGGAGTGATAAGGAGTGTTGACCATGGGATAGTTAGTAGGAAAGGCCTTTAAATTCATGCTGGTGCATGTCTGTGTTAGCTGAATGCTAGAATTGTTTCTTGTGTGTGGATCGCTCACCTTCTAATCCAGTGTGGATTTGGAAGACGGGTTTCAGTGTAGAGACTGAACCATGAGTGATCAGGAGCTGAGGACTCCTAGTAAGAGGACAGTATCCTCTGTAACTCGGGGTAAATTGCTGAGAAAGGTCAGTACCCGAGGTGGTTGTGGTAGAGTGTCAACTCTGGCTAGCTCGAGTGTAAGAGTACCACTGTAGGTTGGTACTAGTGTAGCAGCGTCGAATGATCCTAAGTTCGATAGGATTGTTCTGATGCTAGTGTTCCTTGGAATCTGGATGAGCCGGCAAGCTCAGGATCAAGTTGTTGTTGTTGCCACCTTTGCTGAGGTCCAACCTGGAAGGATGATCAGGGAACGGATTTCGGTGTCGGAGTCAAGATTCAGCTCAAACAGATATGGAAATCGGTCAAGGAAAAGACCAACGTGGAGAGAAGAGTATTTTACTCCACCCAAGGAGGAGGGTGTGATAGTTAGGTCAGCACTGAGTCAAAATGGAACATGATGTTCCTGTGCATGACGGCAAAGATTGGCCTTATGTTTTCTTAGGACAAGAAATTGTTTCGAGTATAGCCAACATAGTTACCTGACCGGAGACAGTCCTAGAAAGCCGATGGGACATGTCGCGACCAATTTTTTCGGGTGTGAACCACCTAGGATTTGGCTAATGGATTGTTAAGCTTAGACTTAACTCGAGCTCTCCCAAGCCCATACCAATTCGCGACTTAGGTTCAAGTTCTTAACATGCAATTGATTTTTCAATTAGGAGTCGCCACTAATCTATTTTTGGTGGGTCGATTAGAAACCCAAGTAAAGTAACGGGAGTTTTACTTTACTCCTACGAACCGAGATCATGGGTACGAGGATTTGGTTACACTAGATTTCTCTAATGCCCTTTCGGTACCATTCTTTTATTTTCCAAAAAAAAAAATGTTTTTGTAGGCAGCTTAAATTGATTTTAAATCTATTTCCCTAACATGTGATGTCATCATGCGAGTGCACAAACCACCAATTAAACACCCAAGTAAAGCAATAAATAAATTGCAAAACTTACCTTAAAGCAACGAAAGCATCTGCAATGTTAGACCAGAATTCACATCAACAATCCTTGATATGATTTCTAATTAACACATAAACATTTAATTATTGTTTTCATTTTATTTAATGAGAATCTAATCTATATGCAATGCAATGTTACTAACCTAACATGAAATGACATGGCATAAAAATATGACTTAAACTATATGACATGAATAAGCATGCGAGTCTATCCTAAAAAATGACGTGCAAAGAATGCCCTAATTCTAATTTTTTTTATTATGAAATTCGAAATTTGAAATTGCCAAATAATTAAATGTGCAATTTAAATTAATGGGAAGAAAATATGATATCCTAAATTAATGTTTTTGGTCTTTTTATTTAAGAAATTCGAAATAAATTTCCTATCCTAAACATGCAACATAACCTTAAAACCAGTAATATCCTAACATGCATTTAACCTAACTCAAATATATTTTTTTTTTTTGTTTTTTCCTTTACGGGAGCAATCAAATAAAGGTATCGAGAACAACACGGCAACAAATCAAGCAAGATATCATCCATGTCCATTTAATTTTGGAAATAAATTGACGAATCGTATCTCGCGCATGAGATCGGATTGGCCAATTTTAGACAAAATCACGAATCGTATCTCGGCGTGAGATCGGATTGGTGATTTTTCCGTGCGATTGGAATGATCGTATTTCGAGCATGAAATCGGACTGTCAATCGTACGCACGTTGTGAAATTAGGGATTGATCCCTAATTTAAAAAGATACTCAATATTTTGTGGATACGATAGCATCGTTTAAAGATTCATACGAGATAGCGATTTTCACAAATTAGGCAATAAAAATATATGAAAATCAATCTGATGAAAATTATTACCTAAATTGCAATATCGCTCGGATACCGTTTCCAAATTTGAATGACGGAAGGTTCGCAGGGGGTGACCGGGATCGAAACCAGCTCCACGATGCGGCATGACCAGCAATGAGCGAAACGGCTCACATCGGGGACGTCATGGCGGAGATCGGGTGTGAGGTGGGTTTTGCTTCATTATCGTCGAAGAGAGAGAACCGCCAACGTGGGATCTGGACTTGCGAATGAAACCTGGTAATTGATTTGGCGACGGACGTGCTCTTGATTTGCAAACGTCACGTTGCTTAATGCAACTGAGATCTCCAATTTCCACCTTCCTTGATGCTGTCTTTTTCTTTGGAATTCACTGCTCTGGATCACGTGGCCATGAATTTCAATTGATGCTCCTTATTTTGGCCGACAGGTTGTGATGATGGAACTAAATTCGCCTCTTGGACTCACGTGATGGCTCGATGGTTCCTCGGTCAATAAGGATTCCCGACCAATGGATCGACGTCGTAGTGATCGACCAAGGAAAGGCTAGGGTGGTGGCCCTGGTAGTGTGCCCAGAGTGACGGTCGGCTAGGTGAGCTTCTCGGAACAGCAAGAAATCACGGGGGACCTGGAAAAACAGAGAAAAAGGTTTTATCGTCGTCTACGGGATGGCAACGATTGACGTCGGGCAGCAAGGCGTCACGGCTCGCGTTGGCTTGGAACAGCAGTTGGAATCTTTAGTGACCTGGACAAGACACCAGCTGCAGAAAACTCGCTGGATCTCCTAGTATGAGGATCAGGAACGCTTGATTGCAAAAGGTTGACCAAAAGACCACATGGGTCTACTGATGTAATCGTCGAACCCTTGGACTACTTGATAATTGCGAAGTCTGCTAGATCACCAAAGTGGATGAAAGCCTTTAACTCAAATCAGTAAGTGCAAGCTCTTCACAGGTCACGCCAATGTGGCTATCCGGGGGCTATGCGATGGAAGGAACTGCCGCAAGCTGTTCTCGTCGAAAGAAATAACAAAAGGAACGGTGTCATGGACGATGAGGGCGTGACTGTGACGGCAGCATAGTGGGGTGTCTCACGAAAAACCTGGCCTAGGGCACTCTCTCTCTCTCTCTCGTATGGTCGTGTCTCTCAATCAATGGTGGCCGTGTATTCAATGTCCGTGGCCTCTCTTATTCTTCGTCTGCGAAGGTCCTTTATAGGGAGAGGGTTTGAACTATCATGGAAAGAAAGCATATTTTGTTTCCTTATGTGCATGCTTTGAAATATATTCTATTTCCTTTTCTTTTTCTCATTGACCGAATGCCTTCTCTGCAGGGATATATCTTTTTTGCAAATCCGTGTAGAACATGCCCAACATTCCCTTCTCATGCTGATCTTTCGAATTTCCTTTGTGCATATTGTATGAATCGGACCGGATAAATTCTTTCCTCTTAAAATAATGCTGGTCAATTTCTTGCTCCCCACGTTGACCGAATTATGGCTAAGCCCATAATTTTCCTTCACGTGGATGGGCTTCTCCATGTACGAATCGGTGGCCGCTTACACACTGTCCTTCCTTTGCATTCGTTCCCTTAAATGCACAAATATGTCGGTGCCAATATGCTGGAAATTTCTTAATTGACTTTTAACAATTTAGGACACCCATGTAATATCAATCACCATGGAGGAATTATCGACTTATCCAAAGTTTAATGCTCTTGTGGGCTTCAATATTCATAGCCATTCACCAAAATCCATTCACCGCCGGCCTAACAAATATGCAATTAAATGAAATATGCTCCTAATGACCATATGTTGTGCAATTAAATTATATTTTTTTTTAGGGGTTAAAATTAATCCCTAATTTTTTAATGTGATAAATGAATAAATGGGTCGCCAAAATTTAGGTGTCAACAGGACAGATTAGAGGAAATGTGCCATAGAATGCACAGTGGAGTTTTGGAATAGGTCTCTGGTACTAGAAAGAGTGCATGCTTTCACCTGATAGAAGATAGAAGACGCACCAAATAGGTGTTGGAATTGTAGAAGAAAGCATGGATAAATCCAGTGTCCGAGTATGACTAGAACATGTTGTGATGATGACCAGCATGGCCATCAGGTGAAGGACTGTCAGTGGAAGTCTAAAGTAGCATAGACATCGCTACTGCGGCCAGAACGCCACTAGGATGGCGAAAGGAATGGGAGTAGAATTGACCTTGCACCGATCAGAGAAAGAATGTGTTGGAGGTGATTTTATCAGAGCAGCGCAGCAGAGTTTGGTGCTAAGTTGGTAGAACTTAAATTGTTGAAGTAAAAGTGAAAGAAAGGGGAATCACTAGCAATAGTTGTACTTGACTAGTTGCTGAGGTGTGAGTTTGACGCCACGTGAATAGTGTGGGTTCATGGAGCATCTTGTGATAATGAATCATGGTCATGGAGTAATCCGGTTTAGTCCATTAGCATGTGAAAGTGTCGAGGTTATTGGGAGTCGAAAAGAATCTTCGATTTCATTAACCTCGTTGGCTGAAGGCAACTTGTTTGTTAGACGGAGGTTGCCAAGGTTGCTTGGCGATTGTCTTGGGTAGGATAGATTGGAGAACTAGAGATGGAGGACATCTCAGTGGTCTAAGAATTTCTAGATGTGTTGTCACAAGAACTATCAGACTGTCGTCAGAGAAAGAGATAGAAATTGCGATCGAGCTAGCACTAGGATAGAGCCACTCTCGAAGGCTTCTTACCAGCTGTTGTTGTCTGAATTGGTAGAACTGAAGATGCAGATGTGAAGATTGATGAATGAGGAATTCATGCATATTAGTGCATCACTTTGGGGAAACATCAGTTTTGTTTGTGAGAAAAAGAAAGATGGCTTGTTGCGAGTATGCATCGACCATCGTCAACTCAATTAGGTGACGATCAAGGACAAGCATCCATTGTAAAAGATTGACGATTTAGGTGACCAGACATCAAGAGTGTCGATGTTTTCAAGGATAAACGTGAGAACAAGATGTCATTAGTTACGAACCAGGAAGGAGGTTATACGAAAGATGGCTGTTCGTACTTGATAAGGTCTTTACGAGAGTATTGTAAGACCGTTTGGCCTGGTAAACACTCCAGCTGCTATCATGGATTTGACAAACCGAGTGTGCAAGGAATATCTAGATCGGTTGTGCTCGTGTCTTTTAATGACATTCTGGTGCATTCGAGGAATGCTAAGGAGCACAAGAGACATCTGAGAATGGTGAAAGAATTTCCATGGACCCGATGAAGACCGAAACAGTTATTAGTGAAGCGAGATCTATAGTGAGGTGTTGTGCGAAGGACTGGGTGCGTACTGATGCGGCATGATAAGATCATTGCATATGCGTCCTGCCAATTGGGACCTAATGAGTTGAATATGAGACGGTATCGTGAACCAGAACCTTGGCAAGACTAGGATGGTGCTATTTGGTATCACCCTAGGGGAAAGAAAGAAGTCACTGATGCGTTGAGTCAAGAGTCTTTAATGGTGCATGTACTGGTTAAAGTATAAAACTTACTTGAGAAAGTTCGAAATTTGGTTTTCAAATTTGAGGTAGGCTACCTTTTGAATTCTATAGCCGCCCTCAAAATTGAACCGGATATTCAAGTTAGAATCATACGCTTCAGTTGATAGACCAGGATGTTCAGAAAATCCCGTAAGAGGATATCGGTAAGGGAAAAGTTGACGTTCAGATTTCGGGAGATGGGACGTCGAGGTATCGTAAATGGTGATAGGTGTTAGACGGTATAGAACTTGAGGGAAAGACCTTGTTAGGAAATTCACTATAGTATTGCAGTATGTGACAGATTTACTCAAGGAGTTAAAAGAGTAATGTTTCCATTTGGGAGAATGGTCAGGAGATGGATGAAGCCGACTCACATCGTTGGTGTGTGAAGGGATCTTGATTTGATCAAACGTGAAGAAGTGTACAGAAGTCAAATAGTTCGTCTTCGTGGAGTACTAGCAGCAGATCTATATCAGATTTAGAAGCAAGGATTTCTAGTTTTAGCAGAACGGTCAGATAGTTCTTTTGAGGCAGAACAGAGTAGAGTGTACAGAACTTCAGTTTGTTGAGATGAGATCAGAGAAAGAAATATCACAGGCCCAGAGTCAGTTCAGCAGTTAGTGATCGTAATTGCTGTGACCAGTGCCAGAGTACAGACCGCTCAGAGCTGTATCGTTGAGCATTGAATGCCCTTAGAGTTCCAAATTGGAGATTTTGTCTTCCTAAAGGTGTCACCAATGAGGTATACCTTGCACGTCGGTTAGGAGGGAAAGCTGGAACCGAGGTACGTAGGTCCGTTTGAGATTCTTGAGAGAATCGGGAACCTAGCGTATCGTCTTGCATTGCCGCCAAGACTGGCGCAAGTGCATGACGTCTTTCACGTGTCGATGTTGAGGAAGTACGAGTCTGACCCGACACACGTGCTCAATTTTGAGGAATTGGACATGGATGATAGAGTGTCATACGTGGAAAGACCAGTCCAGATTGTAGACAGAAAAGAGCAAGTACTGCGTACAAAGACCATTCCGTTGGTCAAAGTGGTCTGACAACGCCACAGGAATGAAGAAGCAACCAAGAAAAGTGAGACTAAATGAGACGACGATACCCCCACCCTTTTGTTTAAGGATTAGTAAAGGTTTAAATTTCAAGGACGAAATTTTTATAAAAGGGGAAGAGTTGTGACATCCCGAATTTCGACCCCGTCCCGAATATATGAAATGGGCATTTCGCCGGCGCGCCTATGGTCCTTTTTCTTTGAGCTGATCACTCACGAGTTAACCAATCTATTGGGTGAAGCCGTTAAGGGATATAACCGCGGTAAAATCCCTAAAGCTACCCGTGAGGTCGATTGGACTAAAATCGCGTTCGGTCGATTTTAACCACGAAATTGAATTCGGTTTCGAAATCAGACGTTCAAGCATGTCATGGTTCATTTATAGGACGTCGTATTGTCTTTTGGAGAAATTTCATCAAGTTCGGGATTTTTATGGAAAATCATTCGGACGTCGTGGAAAATTAACAGAAATTCGTATGGACCGAATTTAAGCGAGTTTGGACTTTCAGGCCGAGCCTCTGGGTGTTGGGGACTTACAGAAAATCATATGGGCTTTTTCCTTGGCTAAATTGGACGTCGAACGGAGAATTAGTCGAAGATATTGAAATTCGAAAATCGAAAATTCGGAGCTTGAGATAGAGCTGGAATTTTGGACTTTTAAATTGGATATTCTCGTGGGAATTTAAGCAAGAAAGAATTAGGGACAAGAAGATAATTATGGGGAACATTAGATATTTTTGTGTGGCCTTAAAGGGAGACCAAGCATTCAATTAAAGGGATAGATCTTTGACTTTTGTCCAATTTTTCTTCTTGCCGTGCACGCCTCAGCCATTCTTCTCCTTTGCGTGGTCATCATTTCCACGGAACCAGCTGATTTTGTTTTTCTTTCATGTTCGGTTCTTCGAAGCCCACAGCACCCAACTCATTTTCTCCTGCTTCCATCTCTCTGCCCCTTGCCAATCTCCTAGCCTTCTTCGGTCAACATTCATCTCCACGAAGCAATTCCACCGAAACAGTCTCCACGGCTTCTCTTTCATTTTCTCTTTTTGCTTTTGCTTTCATTCAGTTATGTTTCCTTCGAATCCACGTTGCCATCGCCCCTATCCACCATCATTTGTCGCCAAGGATTCTTCTCTCTGCCACACGTCCACACTTTGAACCCCACCAGTCAACTAACTCTCCTTGAAGCCTGATAACTCTATAAAAATAGAGTTATTTTACCTATTTTAGGCAACAATTAATGCATTATCTATGAGAAAATATTTGGATTTCCTTCTGATTATTCGAATTTTCCTTGTTTATGCAGAATAATGAGATATGGAGAAGATAAGGAAAAGAATGGCAAATATCAGGAATTCAAATAAAAGCAGCAATGGAAGATGGATATCAAATCAGGAAATTCTTGATTTTGTTCCCTAATATTATCTGCAAGCATTGGGAGATAGATATTTTCGATCTCCTATAAATAGGAAAAAGAGAGAGCAGTCAGGTTTTTTAAGTTAGATCGTTTTTTTATTGTTCTGAGAGTTTTTTCAAGTATTTTGAAGAGAAGACAAAAGTGGTGACAGAATTCTTGCTCTTTAATTCAAAATGCTGGGTTTGATTTATATTTTTATTTCTTATTCTACTATGTTCTAATTTTCTTTTGTTAGGGCTACGATGTAGCCTAACCATGATGATGTAAATTTCATAATTTTTATGTTCTACAATTGATTTCATTCATGTGAGTTATATTTTATTGTACGTAATGCTTTTGAGTGACTAGCCACCACTTGAATGATCTGATGTGCATGTTTGAGACTAAAAAGTGATAATACGCAATTGCTCATTATAATATATAACCATGAATTAAACATGGATAGAGATATACCGCGTTATTTGTGTAGCTTTCGGTGATAAGATGATCCAAAAAAACTCATTGTAAGCCGGGAATATTCATAGTTTTTAATGCATTCATGTTTATTTTAATTCACATAGAGATATAGTGGATTAATAAACTGAGTAGGTTTGCTATACCTAGAGATAGGATAGTAAATAGATTAGGAAATTCCGCTATCACATGTTTGATATCGTTCTTGTATTCACAATAATCTAAAATTCATATCTAGTGGTTATGGTGAAATCGGATGCTCTAACATATTTATCTTATCGATTTACTGCATTTAGTCTACAAATTTCATTTTTAATTTATTCTTAATTATATTTTGATCTATTAGATAAATTTTAGAATTAGTCTATTTTAGTATTTAATTAGTTTATTAATCATCGATCTCCGTGGGACGATACCTTTTATCATCATTATATTACTTGTTCGACACGTGCACTTGCGTTTAGAATTTTGCGAACAAGTTTTTGGCGCCGTTGCCGGGGATCATTTGTTTAATACTAATTAATATTGATACTAGATAATTCTAAGTTTAATCTAGCTTTCGTTTTGTTTTATTTTTCATGGTGTACATCGATTTATGACACGTAGCCAACAAGGGGAACTTGTTGAACTTGATCCAGAAATCGAGCGTACATTCAAAAGGCGACTAAGAGAACAGAGAAATCACGCTAAGAAGATGGCAGACGGTGATAATGAAAATCCACGTAGACTCTTAAGAGATTATGCTGCGCCAACAGTTCAAGGCACCACATCAAGTATCAGAAGGAGATTTTGGCAAACAAAAGGAAATTAGAGGATTATGAAACTGTGAAGTTAAATGAGGAGTGTTCGGCCATCCTACAAAACAAATTGCCTCCGAAATTAAAAGATCCAGGGAGTTTTACTATTCCTTGCACTATTGGGGATTCTTACTTTGAAAAAGCATTATGTGATTTAGGTGCAAGTATTAATCTGATGCCTTATTCTGTTTTCAAGAAATTAGGATTGGGCGAGATAAAAGCAACTACAGTGTCACTTCAATTGACTGATCGATCAATTAAATATCCGAGAGGTATTGTGGAAGATGTTTTGGTAAAAGTTGACAAATTTATCTTTTCTGCAGATTTCATAGTTCTTGACATGGAGGAAGATTTTGAGGTACCACTTATCTTAGGTCGACCTTTTCTAGCAACAAGAAGAGCTCTTATTGATGTACAACAAGGGAAGTTGATCCTTATAGTTCAAGATGATCTTGTTTCATTTAATGTTTTTAAAGCAATGAAATATCCATCGGATGATAATTCTTGTTTTAGAGTTGAGACAGTTGACAAGTTGGTGAATAAGGTTTTTCAGGAAAATATTTTTGAAGATCCACTTGAAGCATGTCTGATTCAACCAAGGGATAAAGATATTCAGAATGAGGAGATAAAGGAATACGCAAATTTCATGGAAGCAATTCCACCATATTCAAGGCAAAAGACAATTAAATTTGAGGAGTTGGGACAACACATAACAAAGCCTAAACCATCAATTGAAGAGCCTCCACTTCTTGAACTCAAACCTTTACCTTCTCATTTGAAATATGCTTATTTAGATGGAATTTCTTCTTTACCAATAATTATATCGTCTTCTTTGACAGATTTGATGGAAGAGAAATTGCTCAGAGTATTAAGAGAGCATAATGGTGCAATTGGATGGAAAATAGCTGATATCAAAGGAATTAGTCCTTCAATTTGCATGCACAAAATTTTGATGGAGGAGCAATATAAACCCACTATCCAACCTCAAAGGCGTTTGAACCTGAAGATGCAAGAAGTAGTGAAAGCTGAGGTAATTAAGCTACTTGATGTAGGTATCATCTATCCTATCTCTGATAGTTCTTGGGTAAGTCCTATACAAGTTGTGCCAAAGAAAAGTGGTATGACTGTTCAGAAAAACGACAACAATGAATTGATTCCAACTAGAACAGTTACTGGGTGGCGTGTGTGTATGGATTACAGAAAATTGAATGATGCCACTAAAAAAGATCACTTTCCTTTACCATTTATTGATCAGATGTTAGAAAGACTTGCAGGGCATGAGTTTTATTGCTTTCTGGATGGATATTCAGGGTATAATCAGATTCCTATTGCACCGGAAGATCAAGAGAAAACTAATTTCACTTGTCCCTATGGTACTTTTGCTTTTAGAAGAATGCCCTTTGGTCTTTGTAATGCACCAGCTACTTTTCAAAGATGCATGATATCTATTTTTTCTGATATGGTTGAAAAATATATTGAGATTTTCATGGATGATTTTTCCGTTTTTGGCCTATCATTTGATTCTTGTTTAAATAATTTGGCTTTGGTCTTACAAAGATGTGAGGAGACTAACCTTGTTTTGAATTGGGAGAAGTGTCACTTTATGGTGCAAGAAGGAATAGTGCTCGGTCATAAAATTTCTCAAAATGGAATAGAAGTCGATCGAGCCAAAGTGGAGGTCATTGCAAAATTACCTCCACCAACATCTGTGAAACTTGTCAGAGGATTTTTGGGACATGCAGGATTTTACAGGCGATTTACAAAAGATTTTTCAAAAATTGCTAAACCTCTTTCTAATCTTTTGGAAAAAGATGCTCCTTTTAATTTTTCTGTTGAATGCATGCAAGCTTTTAACACTTTAAAGAAAAAGTTAATTTCAGCACCAATTATGGCAGCACCGAATTGGGATTTACCTTTTGAACTGATGTGTGATGCTAGCGATTCTGCAGTAGGAGCTGTTTTGGGACAAAGGAAGAATAAAATTTTTCAAACCATATACTATGCCAGTCGAACCTTGTCAGGTGCACAATTGAATTATTCAACAACAGAAAAGGAACTTTTGGCGGTAGTATTTGCTTTTGATAAATTTCGTTCTTATTTAATTGGCTCCAAAGTTATAGTTTATTCGACCACTCGCTCTTAAGTATCTCGCTTGAAAAGAAAGAATCAAAACCCAGGTTGATCGGGTGGATTCTATTCTTTGGAAGAATTTGATTTGGAAATCAAAGATAAGAAGGGGACTGAAAATCTAATTGCAGACCACTTATCAAGAATTCCAAATTCAAAGGAAGAGATAAGTCCAATTTTGGAAGAGTTCCTTGATGAGAAAAATTTTTCCATCAAGTCCTCAAAAATTCCCTGGTATGCCGATTTTGTAAATTATTTGGTAAGTGATGTTCTTCCTCCTGAATTATCATATCAACAGAAGAAAAAAATTCTTTTCTGATGTTAAATATTATTTTTGGGAAGAACCTTTCTTGTTTAAAGTATGTGCAGACCAGATCATAAGGAGATGTGTTCTAGATGAAGAGAAGGTAAACATTCTACATCATTGTCATGATGGAGAGGCGGGTGGCCATTTTGGTGCCACCAAAACTGCAGCTAAGATTTTACAATCTGGATTTTATTGGCCCACACTTTTTAAAGATGCATACTCCTATGTAGCTTCATGTGATAGGTGTCAAAGAACTGGAAATATTTCAAGAAAAAATGAGATGCCTTTAAACAACATTATTGTGTGTGAATTATTTGATGTTTGGGGTTTGATTTTATGGGACCCTTTACACCTTCTTATGGAAATTTATACATTTTAGTGGCTGTGGAGTATGTGTCTAAGTGGGTAGAAGCTGTAGCATTACCAACTAATAATGCTAAGGTTGTGGTTAAATTTTTGAAGAAAAATATTTTTACTCGATTCGGCACTTCTAAGGCAATCATAAGTGATAGGGGGACACATTTTTTAAACAAACAATTTGAAGCACTTTTGAGTAAGTACAGTGTCACACATAAAGTTGCAACCCCTTATCATCCTCAGACTAGTGGTCAAGTAGAGATTTCAAATAGGGAAATCAAGAGAATTTTAGAAAAAACAGTGAATGCCTCTAGGAAAGATTGGTCAATAAAACTTGATGATGCACTTTGGGCCTATAGGACAGCGTTCAAAACTCGAATTGGGATGTCTCCTTTTAGGCTAGTGTTTGGAACAGCTTGTCACTTACCAGTGGAATTAGAGCATAAAGCATATTGGGCATTGAAATTTTTGAATTTTGACATGCAGTCTGCAGGTGAAGAAAGATTATTACAACTGAATGAATTGGAAGAATTTCGCAGTGAGGCCTATGAAAATTCTAAGTTGTACAAGGAGCGTACAAAAAGATGGCATGACAAGCACATATTCAGAAGAGAGTTTAAAATTGGTCAAAAGTCTTACTTTATAACTCTCGTCTTAAACTTTTTCCAGGAAAGTTGCGGTCTCGATGGTGCGGTCCTTTTACAGTTACACAGGTATTCCCATATGGAATAATTCAAGTTGCGCATGACACTGAGGGTACATTCAAAGTGAACGGTCAACGTTTGAAGCCCTACTTTGAAGGTGGTTACAACAAGCAGAAGACCACCATTGAACTTCATCCTCCAAAATAGCGACATCTGAGATAGTTTGGCTGAAAACTATAAAGCAAGCGCTTCTTGGGAGGCAACCCAAGCATTTTAATTATGTTTTTTTTAATTAAGTTTATGTCTTTCAAAAAAGGAAAAAAAAAAGATTAACTTTTATCTGTTTTATCCAGGTTAATTTTTTAGGGAGCACCCTTCAAGAGTTTAATCATCAAGGTCATCTATGAACTTATCCTACAACCGGGGAGTTTTCATCTTCCTATTCTAATTTTCGCATTGAGGACACTTGCTTCATTCAAGTTTGGGGGGAGATAAATTTATTTTTTGGATAAAAATTTTTTCATGATTGCTTTCCTGGTTGTGAATTTTTACGATTCTTAGGAAAATTTAAATTTTATTTAAACTTGCAATTGATATGTGAGTTAATCTTAATTCTGATTATGTTGATCCACTTACTGAGCACTAAAAGTCCTTAATTTTTGAATTGTGTGTAAATCTAGAGAACATTCATGTGAAGTATGTGATTTTCTTAGATTTCACCCAAATCTTAGAATTTGTTTGATTTTCTCTTGAGGCGAAATCCTAAGCTAAATCTAACTGAGAAAATGATTTAGGCAATTTTTGGATCGATTGAGCCTTTCAAGCTAACCCTGTTTATTTATCCCTAGTCACCCCGTTGAGCCTTAATTACTACCCAATTTTTCATTGGCACCCATATATATTTAGCCTAGCCGTTATCAAATTATATCCTTGTCTCATGCCCTATGAACACGTTGATTTTCTTTTGGGATAAAAAATTATTTGAGCTTGATAGAAATTTGGGAGGAATGATGGAGTATGAAAAAAAAAAAGTGATTACAATGGTTGTTTGGGGTGTATTGTCAAAAAAAAAAAAAATTGCTTTTATGGTTCCCTATCCAACTTTCAATTGAGTGAGCCTTTTGGATACTCAATGGGTTGGAAATTTTCATGTTATATTAGGAGGGACTTTGGGAGAAACTCCACCATAAAGCAATTCAAAAAAAAAAAAGAGAAAAGAAAAAGGAGAAAAAAAAAGGAATTGTGATATATGGTGGCAGAAAAATTATCTTAAATGAGTGAAATTGGACAGTGACATTGGCTCTAATTAGATCCTAGAAATCAACGTGTTGATGGGTGATTTGAGCTTAAGATTTCTGTTATCTCACCTTTAGCCCAGCCTTACATTACAACCGAGAAAAGTCCTATTGATTTTTGGTTGGATAATTAGCTTACATTAGTGGAGAGAGGAATGAAAAGCAAACCTATAAGATTTGGTCATAATTATTGAGAATTTTTGAGAGATTACATGTCAATGTGAATTTATCCGGATTGCATATAATTCGAAAAAGATGAGGACTCTCAAACACACTTGGATCATAGAGTTAGAATTGATCTTAACTTATAAATCAATTTTAATGTTTGGATGAAATTTGTGTTTTTCTTTGAATTGTGAATTTGAGCAATTATGGAAAATTGTCATGGAGAAGGTTGTTAGGTTGAGTATGTGTTATGTTTTACTTTTGCTCGAGGACTAGCAAAATGTTAAGTTTGGGGGTTTGATAACTCTATAAAAATAGAGTTATTTTACCTATTTTAGGCAACAATTAATGCATTATCTATGAGAAAATATTTGGATTTCCTTCTGATTATTCGAATTTTCCTTGTTTATGCAGAATAATGAGATATGGAGAAGATAAGGAAAAGAATGGCAAATATCGGGAATTCAAATAAAAGCAGCAGTGGAAGATGGATATCAAATCAGGAAATTTTTGATTTTGTTCCTAATGTTATCTGCAAGCATTGGGAGATAGATATTTTGGATCTCCTATAAATAGGAAAGAGAGAGAGCGATCGGGTTTTTTAGGTTAGATCGTTTTTTATTGTTCGAGAGTTTTTTCAAGTATTTTGAAGAGAAGACAAAAAGTGGTGACAGAATTCTTGCTTTTTGATTCAAGATGCTGGGTTTGATTTATATTTTTATTTCTTATTCTACTATGTTCTAATTTTCTTTTGTTAGGGCTACGATGTAGCCTAACCATGATGATGTGAATTTCATGATTTTTATGTTCTACAATTGATTTCATTCATGTGAGTTATATTTTATTGTACGTAATGCTTTTGAGTGACTGGCCACCACTTAAATGATCTGATGTGCATGTTTGAGACTGAAAAGTGATAATACGCAATTGCTCATTATAATATATAACCATGAATTAAACATGGATAGAGATATACCGCGTTATTTGTGTAGCTTTCGGTGATAAGATGATAAAAAAAAACTCATTGTAAGCCGGGAATATTCATAGTTTTTAATACATTCATGTTTATTTTAATTCACATAAAGATATAGTGGATTAATAAACTGAGTAGGTTTGCTATACCTAGAGATAGGATAGTAAATAGATTAAGAAATTCCGCTATCACATGTTTGATATCGTTCTTGTATTCACAATAATCTAAAATTCATATCTAGTGGTTATGGTGAAATCGGATGCTCTAACATATTTATCTTATCGATTTACTGCATTTAGTCTACAAATTTCGTTTTTAATTTATTCTTAATTATATTTTGATCTGTTAGATAAATTTTAGAATTAGTCTATTTTAGTATTTAATTAGTTTACTAATCATCGATCTCCGTGGGACGATACTTTTTATCATCATTATATTACTTGTTCGACACGTGCATTTGCGTTTAAAATTTTGTGAACAAAGCCCCAAGTGTTGACTGCCTGCAAGCCGCCCATCTCCACGAAGCCACTCCACCGAATCCCAATCCACCGAAACTTCGGCCCATCTTGCATCTCTTCAAACGGTTTACTGACCCAGCAGATCCACCGAGCGAAGCTCCTCCATGCACGTGTCTTCAACTGAGCAAAACCTGAAGCCACTCCATTCTTTGCTTGCGTCTTCCTCAGCTCGTGCCTCCCGCACGTGACGCCAGCGAAACCAGTCGTGAATTTCAGCACCTCCGGCCCGTCAGCAGCCCAGCTCGTTCGTGACTCCAACAAGTCTCGTCGAAGGAGCCCAGCTCACCGAAGCCCATTTGAAGTTCCAAGCCCGTGCAGCCCAAGTTAAATTTAGATTATTTCAACCCATGAGAAAGCAGCCCATCTCGAAGTCAGCTCAGCCCAGTCCAGCAGCTCTTGAGTCGGCAGCCCATTTTCAATTGATTTGAAGCCCAAGTTGGTTAGAAGCAGCCCAGTCCAAAGTGAGCCCACAACTTGAAGCCCAAGAAGTTTTAGCAGTTCAGCCCGCGAAGCAAGTCGGCCCAAGTTCGGCCCAAGTTCAGTCTGAACCCAGATATTTCTGTGGGCTTGCAAGGCTTGTAGACCCGGCCTGAGTGCCCGTCGACGCCGCCGAAAAGCCGGATTTCGGCCGCCGTCGCGCCGTCGCGTCGCCATCGCGGTGTTCCAGTTTTCGCTTTGCCAAGTGAGTAATCTCACTAATCCCTGCTTAGTTTGCTAATTATGCTTAGGGGTTGGTTAGGTTTAATTAAATGCAATTAGGTTGTTAGATTAGAATAGATTAGTGATTATTAGTCAATTGTGATGCATATTTGACAAATTGATTGGGCATTTAGCATGTAGACATAGTCTACTATGTATTAAATGTATCTCGGGATTTTTCCCGACCCGATTCAGGCTTCAATTAGGCAATACGGGCCTAAATTGGATTTTTAATAATTAATTATTAATTTTCGAAATTAATTAATTAATAAAATAATTTTTCCGAAAATTCAACCGGGATGGCTAGTGATCGGAATTTTATGCTGATGATTGTGGTGAAGTCCGATTATTTAATTGAGCTCCGATTTGAGCTAAATTGGATTTATTGTAATTAATTATTAATTTTCGAAATTAATTATTTATTTATTTATTTTCGGAAATTAAGGCTGAGATGGCGACGACCGAATTTCGTACTGATCGTCGTGGCGCAGTCCGTTTATTTAATTGAGCTTCAATTTGTATGGAATTGATTTAAATTGTGAATGTTTGAATATGTTCCTATTGAATTGATTTTAGTAATTGACCGTTGGACAATTGAGGGTTGATTGTCAGTAATAGAGGCATGGTGGTAGACTACCAGATGCAGTAGAAATTGTGGAAATGAAAGGGAATATGTGAGTGGTATGCTGGCTTGATGACCAAGTATGTCATCTAGGAGATGAACATTTTGTATAGTGGTTCAATGTGGGTTCTACATCACCTCGGAGAATGCACGTGGCTCAGTGATCGGTTCCATCACCTCGGAGAATGCACGTGGCTCGGTGATTAAGGAATGGCATCTAAAAGGGCACGTGGCTCGGTGACTTGATGTACCACCTTGGCGAAGAGGTCGCCTTAGAGAATTCACGTGGGCCCAAGGTTTGAGGCACGTGACTCGGAGACTTGGGATGTCGTCCTGGAGAATGCACGTGGCCTGGCTTCTAGATATTCCATCGTGGGGAATGGTTTGGGGTGACATGTAATCGACTAGGTCGATTTGATCGAGATATCGATCTTTGATGTGATTGCTTGGGTGCCTATTATGGATTGTACTGACTTGCAAGTGGGATCTGAGGCCAAGGTAAGTCTTCTGACTTATGCATGTTTAGGCAGCCTCTAGTATAATGGTTTGCTAATCGGGCCTTAGTGGGGTAGAACTCGCTGAGACGTAGTCTCATCCCGGTTTGGGGAAAACATTTCAGGATCCCGATGAGGAGCTGAAAAGGAGGAATCTAAGAAGGAGAACTCTGAGGTGAAACCCGAGGAGAAGAATTTTTTGGAAGAAGAAGATATTCCTAAGAGGGATTTGAAGTACGACTCGGATGGGGACTGAAGTCCCATCCTCTTTTGGGAATTCTATTTTGATGTGAATAGAGTGAGACTAAAAAGTTGTGAATAGTTTTGTGAAGTACTCTGGTTTGTGTTTTGTGTAAAAGTTCGGTTGTGGATTTCAATATGAAAAATATGGCCTTACTTTTCTATCCCATTGTGTTATTGTCTGGGGATTTATAATTGCTTCCGCATGTGCTTAATAAACGAAAGGGTCGGCGATACTTAGTCGTGGGATATCGCATTATAAAATCGACCATAGGTAAGGGATGTGCGCGTGCCTGAGGATCGGGGCGTGACATCTTCACACTGATGAAGCCTTTCCAATCCGGACTCTGCCTCACCTGGTAAAGAAACCTTGCAAATACTCAAAAAATTGTTTCTTAGCATGATCATATTCTGGTAGATAATAACCATATGCATATGTCCCACTTGAGCACTTGCCTACACTCAACTATCTGCAAACATCAAAGGAGCCTAATTTAATTTCACAGAAGCAGGTCAGGATAATAAATCAAAAACACTCCATTAGATTTTAACCTATATAACAGTTGTATTTACATTCCAAACTGAAAATCACATAAATCATATTTAAGTTGAATTAAGTAATAAAACCTGTTGCCAAGCCTCTACGATGAACTTCAACTATGACTCCGGCTGGCATTGTGTGTCACTAAGCTTATCGAACTGACAAGAAGAAAAGACAAAACCTTATTTAATCAATAGCAAAGGGTCAGGAAGCATCAGCAGCACAACATAATTAAACCAGATGAATAGAAAAGCCACCTATCACAAGAAAACAAAGATCAATCTGTTAATTTAACATCATAAGCAGTTTATTGCAACTGAACCTGCCCAGTTGCCACTTAGCATCAACACATTTACCCAGTATAGACTCTTCAGACACAACTGCTGTACTCAATATCCATGACTGTCAGACTAAAATGTTAGCCCAAGTACAGAGAGGCAAACACATACAGAAACATAGATCTTCCTGGTCTTGTAGCACTCCTTACACTTGGCCAATGCCTCTGCAACAAACCGTGGCCCAAGAGCTGAACCTCTGATTCCAACTGAAAGTACCTGAGTAAAGCGATCCACGTGAGAAGTAGGAGGGGGCTTAATCTGCAAATTAAGTGTCAAACATAATCAAGTCAATCAATCCATCTGTGTCCAATGTAATTAGCTAAGCACACTAAAAAAAAACCAACGATCAAAAACCGAATTTCATGCTAACATTAATCGGAAAACTTGAAGAAAATTTTGAAATTACTGCGTCTCAGAGTCGGAAATTTCCATACATGGTAATTTCAAGTGAATAATACGTAAACGAGCTCTCCATCTCTTTGACCAAAGACCAATTCAATTTATCCTCGGCCCGTGCTTCCTGAAGACTAAGACAATGCTGGCATTTACTAAAAAGCTGACACAGGCATCTATGACAGCAAACCAATTCCCAAGACAAAAAAAAAAAAAAAAAGAACGCAGGGAACTATAGACTCTCTTACCACATGGAGAGCAACAACGACTGGAATTCCAGAATTGACCTTACTGCTGACCACGTCGGCAGCAAAATTGCAGACGGCGTCAAGCGCGCTCTCAATCTACGCCTTCAGGAACCGGGCTGGTGCGAGTTCCGACTTCCTCAACCAGTAGTGCCTGACCATGTGGCCCTCGTTTGGGCCAGGTTCGCGATGTCATCTGCCAATGACAATTTGCTCATTCCTTCCCCTGCAAAAGTGACACGACATTTAAAAACAACAGTATCAAGAAGGATTCGGTGGCTGTGGAATATCTTGAACAGAAAGGATTAACGATGCAGGGGAATCAGAAGATGTACCATAAAACTCAACAAATTTGCCCACAACGCCATGCTTCCTCAGCATTTGTGTTACGGTCAAGACCAGATTGGTTGCTGTTACCCCATCTTTCGGCTTCCCAGTTAATTTAAACCCAACCACACCAGGAAGGACCATGCTCATCGGCTGCATCAAAATAAGAGATGAAAACAGGTATGCTAAGAAATGACTGAAAAAATTAATGGATGTATGTTCATAGTTCATAACATCTTGAAAAGGACATACTAGTGTCAAACGACACTACTTTATCAGCCATCCACAGTAAAAATATAATAATAATAATAATAACAATATATTGAATTTCTCTTACCTGGCCAAGCATTGCAGCTTCTGCTTCTATTCCTCCAACTCCCCAACCAGCAGCTCCTAATCCGTCTATCATAGTTGTATGTGAATGAGCACCAACAACACTATCAGGGTAAAGCAAGCCGTTTGTGTTGAAGACCACTCTGCCAAGATATTCTAGATTAACAGGCCAATATTATGGTAAAGCAATAAAATTGCATATTCTCATAAGACACGGCATGTAATAGCTCCACCACGGGTATATACAGTTTTTTCCACTTCTTATGCTAAAGTCATGCATATAAGTATATATGCACTATATGTTTACTACCTGGTGGACAATCCCCGATCCAGGCGGAACAACAAGCATATTATGAAATGCAGTTGAACCCCACTTGAGAAAGCCAAATCTCTCCTTGTTCCGATGAAACTCAAGTTCCATATTAGCCTGGACAGCATTTTCTGACCTTGCCACATCAACCTGAACGGAGTGGTCGATAACAAGATCCACTGGAACCTGCACGATGATTGACATGTTCACAAATGACAGTTCAACTACGTGCACACACAAAGATAAAGTTCCTTCACCACCAACGAGTAGCTGGAACGAGCGACATGCTGACATATAAAGCTCACCAGTGGGTTGATTTTATTCGGATCTCCCCCGAGGCTATTCATCGCATCACGCATGCAAGCAAGATCAACAACAGTAGGCACCCTAGTAAAATCCTGATACAAATGACGACGCATCATCAAATATCAAACATCGCAACTCTTCAAAACCCCAATCAGCATCAATGACACACGATGCGCAGCTCCATGTACCTGCAGCAGCACTCTAGCCGGGCTTAAATGGGATCTCGACTTGTCTAGGAGAAGTGTTTTCCCAGTCGATGATCTTCTCGACATCCTTGCTCTTGACCTGGAACTCGTCGCAGTTCCCAATGGCCGACTCCAGAAGAATCCTAATAGAGTACGGCAGCCTATCTGAAGCATAAACAACGGAGATTGAAATTGAACAGGTAGATTCCGCTAGAATCCTGACAAGAGTACGGCACTCTGCCACTCTTATCCGCAACAGAGGACCATCGAACTCAAAAACTACTAAAAAATGTGCTTTATCGTTTCTAGAAGGATGGCAACCTACAAGTTGTAGGCAATCAGGTCACACTATGCATCCTTCCATGTAAAGAAAAGACACCCTTATGTCATTTAAGCAGGCTTTAATGCAGTTACCATAAAGGAAGAGTTGCAATTTGTAATCAGGGCTTTGTCAAACCTTTGAAAAATTGCAATGTCAGCAAGCATGTGGAGATTGGGAAATAATTGCACAACTTAAACAAGAGAGAAACGGACTACAAGAGCGACGAGCTATTTAGTGATGCAAGAGCAGACGATCTTAACTCAAAAACACTAACCCTTTCTGGTACGCTTTCTTCCTTAGCACAGCATTCGATGTGCACATGATGACGTTCGCAATGGCGCCCTTCCCCAACTCCTCCATCGCCTTGAACGCGGCCTGGAACCGAGGCTCTATCTCCTCCACGAACTCGTCCGTGAACCCGATTCGGCTCACGTCCAAGGAAAAGCCCTAGCTCCGGTGCTGGTGTAGCCAGTCCGCGTACCTCGTCCACAGCGAGCGAGAATCCCTCTCCAACCCTCTCGCCCGCGCCTCTCCTTCTTCGCCGCGCCGTCGGCCCTGCCCAGGTCTACCGAAATCTCCCTCGCGACCAATCGGGCTAGAAACATGGACAACACCCGATCGACGGCGGGGAGCCTGGCGCCGCTCGGGAACGAAACCGAGTCCGCCTCCCTCCTGCCGGAGGCTGACGGCTTCGCGGCGGAGGCCGGTGGTGTCTTCGGCCTGAGGGAGGGGGAGGACGAGCATATGCCAGAGATGGAGGATGCCATCGGCGGCGGCGGCGGCGGCGGCTCGGAGTCGGAGTTGATGACGAGTACGTCGGAGGGAGGCAATCTGACGGAGGAGGAGGCGACGTGCCAGAGGTAGATGACCGGTGAGGCTTTTTGGGGAGGCGGAGGCGGAGGCGGAGGGGGTGGATGCGCTAAGAAGGAAGGAAACAGAGGAAGTGCAGGTCGTCCACGAGGAGGGAGAGCGCCTAGAAAATAT
Organism: Eucalyptus guilfoylei; assembly: GCA_016097605.1. Lineage (NCBI taxonomy): Eukaryota > Viridiplantae > Streptophyta > Magnoliopsida > Myrtales > Myrtaceae > Eucalyptus > Eucalyptus guilfoylei. Next base: position 2,476,756 of record CM027866.1, on the reverse strand, counting down.
TCAAGTGAGGAGAGAAATTTTAAGCAGGAGCGTTGCATTTATTACTCGCTGGACATCCTTTCTTATGCCAGCCGAGCCGAGCCGCTCAGCTGAGACGAGAGTTATTTGGGAGAGAGTGAGAAGAGAAAGGAGAGAGAAAGAAGCGCTGAGTCGAGGAGCAGACGCCTAACTTTATGGGTCCTACGAGGACACGTGTCGCGCTCCTACCGCCTTCTTGTTTGCCACGCTGGAGCATAAGACGTACCTAATATTTTCTCCCCTAAAAACTGCTCGTTTCAACCAAATGAAAAATTTTCTGACCCCATTTAAAAAATAATGCAATAATCGCTCATATAAAAAAGAAATTATTTATAAGGCAAGAGCCGAATCTTACAATTGCGCTTAATTTGTTCATCCTAGCGCTCACAAATTTTGTGTGGAATGATACTTAAAAGACGAGGCAGAGGTGCTTTTCGGGCAGGCTTTATGGATCAAATCAGTAATTAAATTAAGGCAATCAAAAATGCCTTGATAATATCTAAATCTCATTAAAGCAATTAGACAACAAAATTTATCAGTAAATAGCCATCAGATATTGTAAAGTCTAATAGGATAGAATGGAGAGGGAGGCCGGCGCACGGTGGATTTGGGGTTGCGGTGTTCACGGAGATAGTGCACGTTTTTTTTTTTTTTTGGTCAACAAACGAAGGCGACGGTGCATGGTGCGCGGCTGGAATAGGGTGTGCAAAAAGGGACGATAGTAACTGGACTTGACAATACTCTTGATGGTTCTCAGTGACACATGGCATTGGTGGGGACAATAATTCGACGAGTCAAAATCAGGTGTCCTGGAAAGAGAGAGGGAGATAGTCCCCCTTTTGTCTGTAGCGGGTCTGCTTTTTTAGGTCGACGATGGCTAGGGCTTCTCCAAGCTGATCGCTCTTGCTTTTAAAACAGTAATTAATAGTGAAGAAGTGACATTTATGCCAGATACTAATTAAGAGAAACAATAATCAGACTTGCATTGCCCGTAAGGTTAACTAAAATAACTTTTTTCTTTTAAGGTCCGTTTGTTAAAAATAAAGTTGTTATCGGGAAAGTTTTTTTTTTCTCATTCTCGATATTTAAGTTACGAAAGACTGATTTATCAGTGGTAAGTATTTTTCATGGACTGAAAAAATAAAAATCAAGCTTATATTAATAATAAAAAAACTTTCATTTCTAGTAAGAAGAATATCATCTTACCATACAAATGAAAATTAATAATTTCCATGAAAAATATTTTCATTTATTATAAAATTTTCAATAAAAGAATGGGGGAAAATTTCATGAAAAAGGAAAATACTTTCTGAGAAATTACTTTTTAAAAAAATTGTTATTTTTCCTTTGTTTGGTCATATGTGAATAAAAATGTTTTTTGTATTTGGATTTCATTTTTTGAAAAATGATTTCAATCTCGTGTGCCACCCCTTGCCGCCTGCCCACCTGTGACCCACCGCCTGGCCACCCGCCTACTAGCCTGCCAGCCTGCCAGCTTGCTCGCCATCCTCCTAGCGTTGCCTGCTTGCTGCATGCCACTCCCCCATTTGCGTGCTTGTCGCCAGCTCACCTCGTTCTGTTGCCCCACTCGAACGCCATCCACCTACCCGCCCGCCCGCCAAGTACTGACTGACTCAGTGTGTAAGATTAGGGGATCGAGCTCGTCTAGTGCACTTTGCAAATTTGAACGAGACCAAATTAAACCTCTTTTATTACTTATTTTATCATTATTATTTAATTCTTATATATGTTGATTTGCTCTTTTATTTATTTATCTATCTAATATATTTTTTCGTTCCTTTCCTAATGTTTTTTTCATTAAATTGTATGCCTAATCTATCAACTAAACTTCAGTTGTCAAAAGGTATAAATGAACTGAAAATTATATCTAGCAAGAACTTTTTCCATTAAATACATACTTTGGAAATTTCTGCAAGCAATCATGTTCGAAATTTTTGCAGATGTGTGCATCGGATATGATAGAACTGGTTTGTAATGATCGGTTCAAGGCCTATTCTAGAGAGAAGTGGTTTAATTCTGGGTTCCGTGAACCTACCTTTCCGACAAAAAGTACCATTGCATCAATGGAGAATTGAACATTTTCAACACAAAGAAATGCCACCATAACCATTTAATCAACAAAGTTTTTGAAGTGATATGCTAGTTTATGTGCTTGAATATTGAAATACTCTACGCGTCGTCATTACGTAACACGACATGTCCGCAAGTACCTTCTTCGTCCAACACATACTCTCTAGGCACACGGGGAACAATGATATTTCGAAGACTTTGCCTTATGCCAAATTCAACACCCCGCATTTTTTTTTCTTTGTCCAAAAAATATTAACAAATTTTCGTTTTGAAAACTTCAACGGGAATGACCGAACGTCTCTTTACTCACGTGACTTCTATGCATTTACAATACGTCAAACTTGTTATTGATTGGCGGTATATTTACAATTTTTTGGTAATATTGATGAAAGAGGTGTAATTAGATAATTTAAATTTTCACTTATTTAAGGAGGTAGATTCTAGGAGAATGTCGCAATGCAAGTAAAATCGAAAAAATCTGCATTCAAAGGGATAAATTGTTGTCAGACAATTTAAATAGACAGACAATTTTCATATCCTTCATTTAAATGTGGAAAAAGTTAGGCACGTGGTGGATTTTTATTGGGTGGAACTCAAGATCACAATCCTAAAATTGCCCCTCCGATGCCACGGAGTTTCGGCAGCGGATTAAGGGAGGCCTGCGCTCCCCGGTCCCCACTCCCACAACAGCAGCATCCCTACAGCACGCGCCGTTTTAGCACCCGATGACGTCAGCGAAACTGCGTTTTCAGCGCCCTGCCCCTCGTCCGATGGAACAAAAGCTCACATAATTAGGACAGCACCTATTATTTTCCCTGTACCATTAGTAATGCGACATTCGTTTATTCGACCCAAGGTGAAGTGCAGGATATGTTTTACCAAGAGATCGATTCATGTTAATAAACATTTAATGGATTTGATGACTATCATAAGTATTATTTTACGGCGGGTTTGATGACGCTTCAATTTCTCAATTTCTTTTCTCTTTTTTTCAAAACAGAAATATAAAAAAAAATTCTTTTTGTAATTTTTCTATTCTCGAAAATATATTTGGAACAGAAAAATAAATAATTTTTTTATTTCCCAAAACAAAAATAAATAAATTAATTAATTTCTCATCCCTTTACCTTGTGCGTCACAAGACATCTTTCTCTCTCTCCTCTCTTTCTTCTCTCCCTCTCTCTATCTCTTGAAATTTCTCTGTCTCATGAAAGTTGTCCTCCTTCTTCTTGCATCAATCGATCAATGGTCATCGGAGACGATGGAGTCACTGACACCTTTCCTCCTCCTCTGTTGCCGCAATGAGTCTTGAGAACGGGGAGAGAGAGCAGAGGAGGGGAAGAGCAAATGGAAGCACGGTTCGTTTTTTGTTCTCCCCCCGCAATGGAACGGAGAACGGGGAGAGAGAGAGGAGAGAGAGGACGCTGCGACAAGTCGCAGAGGAGAGCAGAGGAGAGAGAGCATCAGAGTGGTGGGCCCCAGGAGCGGCGCGCGCAAATTTTGAACCTCTGACGCCATTTACACGTGGAGCCACGTGTCGCCTTCTGAATGGTGATACATTTAGCCTACGTGGAGGGTTAAACCCAGCCAATATTTTCTCACTGTCCTCGATCACAGCCAGCACTGTGGTGTAAAGGAAGAGGAGGGTGGCAATGAACTCGGCGATGAGCACTTGCCCAGCTCCACCAGGTCTTTCAACAACGCCGGCAGTGGGTCGTGGTAGTCCTTGGCCGAGAATAAGCCATGCTCTGCCATTTCCTTCGTGTTGCTTGACGGCAAAACGAGATTTCTCTTTTTCTAATTGTTGATCCCGTGAAGTGTATTCTGCTACAAATTGCCCCTCAAAAACGCCAATCAACCATCTTTTTTTTGCGTTTCGGTTTCCCACACTGACCCTACTAAGAATCTACCAGATCAAATGTCCTCGAGACAGCTTTGCACCAGGAATCCACCTTCTTCTGCCTCAGCTCCTCATCTAATTTAGGATGAAAAGTAGTTGTATTACTGCTCCTTGCTCCAGAATAAAATATAGCATCCAAGTGCAGCTGTCTCTATGTCAGCCGATCTCACAACTGGGTTTCACAGTAGATCCTCCTAAAAAGCACAAAAAACCACATTGAGAGGCACAAATAATAGAGATGAACTATCACCCAATTTCATAGAAATGAACAACAAGCAACTTGATAAAGCAGCATCTACAATCGCCTCATCAACATGATTCGCCATATCAATTTTCAATCGTCACTGCTGTTCTTGTTCAACTGTTTCTACACAGAAAAAAAATATAGTTGATTTTAAAATGGATTTTCTTCAATTGGAAATTCCTAATAAGAATAATACTAATTAGAATCAGTGACTAAGTTTAGTCTCAATTGGGGAATACTTTGTTTGTTGTAATGCACTCTAAAAAAGAAAAGAGTTTCATTTGCTAAAATATTGATATAATTCCTCATCCTCAAATCCATTCATCCCAAGGGTTAATGTCTCAACGAATAAATAACTATAGGAGTAAAATATTTATATAATTCGAAAAAAAAAAAACAAGGAGCAAGCCTCGACCATAAAAATAATAAAAAAATACGTATTTTTTATATTTATTATATTACATAAATGGATTTGCAAATAAAAGTGCTAAGGTTACACCAATCCATAAATTGTTAACACTTCCGTAAAAAGCCAATCTAAGTAATAAAGAATCTCATATTTTTCCCTCTGGCTTGAGTTGTCTTGCAATACCCTAAGAAGCACCGACACCGACACGCAACACGTTACACAACACGCCGACACGTCGTTTCTCAAAAACAGATAATTCCGACACGTTGGGACACGTTAGATATTAAATATATATTTTTATATATACATAATAAATTATCATTTTTATGTTTATTTCAATCAAAATAATTTGATTCAAATTCATAAATAAATAAACAAATAAGCCTATAATGAATTTACACTAAAAACATTAATCCACCATTTATTAATATCATTCATTGTTTCAATTTGACATATTCAACTCTTTTAATAATTCGTAAAACTTGAAGAAAAGACAAGCAATCCACATTTTGGACTCACATGTTAGATATGTCAGAAGAGGAGAAAAAACATTTCAGGGATGAATTGTGTATCGCAAGAAGTGAGAGTCAAAATAGAAGAGAAGACCAGGTTTTTCTTCTTTCTTCATTTATTATTTTTTTTATCGTGTCTTATTTTTTCACATACATACATTTTGACCTCTCATTTATTAAATTTTTTTAAAATGGACCTTAATATCGAAATCACGTATCGAAACTCGTATACTGTAATTCCGACTCAAGTGTCGGGAAAGTTGACCAGGTGTCGGATTTTTCGACACGTGTTGTCGAAGTGTCGAACACGTGTCAAAGTATTCGACACAACACGAAGGCTCTTGAGAGTGTCAGTGCTTCATAGGCAATACCTTCTATAGCTTGGCCCGTAGCAGTATCTTGACCAACTCCAGCTCCAATAGAAGTAAGCCCAATAGCTTACTTGGTAGCAATAACGGAAGCGGTAGAAATCATTGCATTTGTGGTAAGTTTCTCACAAAAAGAAAATGGTTAATGATGCAATCTTCCAATGAATTATGACTTAATTATTCCATCACTAAGATTCATTCAGACGAAGTAACTAACAACTCCGAATTAAAGTAATGAAATAATATTATTGAATCATCTGAACTACTTTTATATTTCTTTCTTAGTTCTTATTGATAAGATTTTTGCAAGTCCATCTAACTTATGTTCTTCCATTTCTTTCTTCCGAACTACTGGTCAAATTCTTCATTCTTTTTCTCGATTTCATCTTTTTAGTCATTCAATTCATAGTCAGACGAAAGGGATAGTTTTATTAAAATACCTATCAAAATTCATAATTCATAGTAGTGTGGCACAGATTAGATCGGATTTAATTTTAGTTCATATATAAGTAGCAATATCTAATATCACATACACATGGGTTTCTTCCATAATGTAAACTAACAATTTGTATATTTGATTAAATCAGTTTTAGAATTATTTTTTGATTTTTGAAACAAGAACATCCAAGAGTTGGATTCTAGCCTTCCATTATATATACCCGATTTGTACCCATCCATATTAACTAATTCATTTTTTTGAATCGCGTCAATTCTACTCTTCCTTTTATTTATCATTATTTTGCATGTATACAATCTACATGGACAAATTCATTAGATCAAATAACTAAACAACATAGGTAGAAATATTGATATTTCATTAATGTAAAAGTAAAAGAAAAAGTCCATACCATATTATATATATATAATTATTTTATTTTTTGTTTCTATGTATAATTTATATATACTTCTTTTTGTTATTATTATTTTCCTTATTAAATAAAATAGTAATAGAAAATATTTATTGGGGGTAAGTATTATGTAAATTAAATGGGCCAAGCAAGAATTTTAGGAAGAAGATCTTTTAGATCTCTTTATATATATAATTCCCTACATCAAAATATCATAATCTCTTTTTTCTATTCCTTAGATCGTATATACCTTATTTGTTTATTTTTATCTTGCCTAAGTAGATTGTCCCGAGTTACACATACATTACCTTGAGCTAAACAAAAAAATGACTATTTTGAAAACGAGTTAATGGTGATCCTCCGTCGATTCACCTATATAAGCTGCGGCTAAATTTGAAAAAATAAGAGCTTGAATACTTCTCACAAACAATCCAAGGAACATCACAGGTATAAGAACCATTAAAGGTACTAAAAAAACAAGAACAACAACTATTAATTCGTCGATTAATATATTTCCGAAAAGTAAAAAACTAAGTAATAAAGGTTTTGTGAAATCTTCTAAGATGTTAATGGGCAAAAGGATTGGAGTTGGTTGAATATATTTATTGAAATAACCTAATCATTTTTTTAGTAAGGCCTGTATAAAAATACGCTATTGACATGAGTAAAGCTAAAGCAACAATCATATTTATATTATTCGTGGATGTGGCCCCATAAGGTAACTCAATGATTTTCCACAGTGTAAGAGCCCCTAACCAATTCGAAACAAAAATAAATGAAACATAGTTCTAATAAAAGGAACCCATGGACATATTCTTCTCCAATTTGAGGTTTGCTAACATCTCGAATGAATCCAATGACATATTCGAAGAAATTTTGATTGTCATTTGGAATGGTTTGTGGATTCATAACATCTATACTAGTTGAACCTAATAAAATGGCAATTACAACCCAGTAAGTAATAAGGACATGGCCATAGACTTGCAATCCTCCTATTTGCCAATAGAAACGTTGGCCTACTTCCACACCTGATATGTCGTATTACCCTTTAGTGTGTTGGTGGAACATGATAAAACATTGATATTGCTCTCCGATAGAAATAGAACTTTAAAGTTTTGATTCAACCATCTCTTTTTCAACTTGCTTAGTTGAATTCTATTTTGGATACGACTAATCACATAATATCTGCAATAATTTGGATCTCTTTTATGCAATTCAAGAGTAGTAACTGATTCTAGAAATTTATGAAGTTCAAAAAATAATTTATTTATCTTATTATTAATCAAGGATTTTGTATATAGCTAGAACCACCCTCACAAATTGCAAATACTAATTTGTTAAGAATTAATCTAGTTGAATCTATAGAGTCATCTTTTGTTGTAATTGAAATATCTAGAAGATCCAGGTCACAATTTGATTCAATTAAGCAAAATGTTGGAATTCCCAAAGTGATATAGTCTCGAAGAGCCATATATTCTTCTTGTTAATCAACGATAATTACAATATTAGGTAACCCTGTCATATATTTAATCCTACCCACATATGTTTGCAAGTGAGATAATTGTCTTTCCAACATAGCTGCATCTCTTTTTGAAAGATGATTAAGTCTCCCCACTTTTTGTTCCATTCTCAAGTTCTCAAACTTATAAAGTCTCGTTTTTGTTCCATTCTCAATTCCTTAACATACTATCGATCCACTTTTTATTAACATAATGACACTAAGCCCTTATTATAGCATATGCCATTGAATCAATTGCTTTAATTTTGGTACCAACAATAAAAACCATTTCCCCTACTTGCTATATTAAAAACTAAATCACAACTTTTTGATCAAAGACGAGCAATTTTAATAAGATTTGTGATATGAATGCCTTTATGCTTGGTAGAAATATGAGGTGCCATCCTAGGATTCCATTTTCTAATACCATGGCCAAAATGAACTCCTCCTTACATCATCTTTTCTAAATTGATATTTCAATATCTTATTATCATCCCCCCCCCCCAACACTTCTAATTTTTTTTAAAGCAACGATGTTGCCCTAAACTAAATGATTATTCCGATGGAACCCTTTCTTCTACCAAGGATTGGCCATTGATGTCGATACACGATCCAAATCCCTGCCCTCTATTCGTCATTATCTTTATTTCGTTTACTACATAACATGACCACAAATAAAGAGTTTTATTAATTAAAATTAAAAAGTATGAATCCACTCTTAGGAATCATTAAATCCTCTAAATGATTATTTTGATGTATCATGAAACTTCTTGGAAATGGAAGAATCAGATAATTCTCTATAGTGGAACAATATATCTTTTATTTCCTAATTCTTCTTTTTGGTTTTCCAAAAAATGTTTTTATGTTGCCTTGAATGATGCACTAATCCTTTGAATTCGGTATGAACGGGTTTCATCTCTCCTATAACAATGTTCTCTTTTTGGCATTTCAACCAATCGATACGGCTCCAGAGAGTTGCTTCGGCCAAAACTCGAGTAATTTCTTGAAAACTCGCTTCAGATGTTAAACTTTGGGTATTCCAAGATGCCTTTGTTATTCCAATAAGATGGCATAGTAACAGATCGATTCTTCTAAAGCACACCCTATTCACGCCACTCACAACCAATTCCATTAGTTCTCGAGGTTAGAAAACATTAGACATTCCATCCTTTGAAATCAACACCTTTGATGTTGCTTGGCATACAATAATTTCTATTTGCTCCTCTACATCACCATCCACCTCAGGGCCTTCTAATTCTTCAAGACTTTCTGCCAACATATCTACTATGGCACGGCCTTTAACCGACTTTTGACCCAGGCTTTGTACGTCAAATTCCAAGATTAAGATCTACCACTTGTCCAATTTCCCGACCAAGGCTAGCTTTTCCAGGAGGTACTCGATAGGGTCATTTCGGTCACTCGTAGGATTTGGTAGTGGAGGGTATATTGTCACAGTTTGTGCAACACCCAGATGAGGGCCACACAAGTCTTCTCAATCTCAGAATTATTCAACTCAGAAGTAGTGAACTTCTTACTTAAGTAGTATATTGCGCATTCTCTTCCTTCATTTGGTCTTTTTTGGCCTAGCATGGCTCCCAGTGACTCATCGTGTATTGTCAAGTGCTAAATCAAGGGAATTTTGGGAATCGGCAGGACCAAAATCGGCGGATGCTAAAGGTAGTGCTTTATCTTTTCAAAAGCATTTTGGCATTCGTCATCCCACTTAACCCTCGCATTTTTCTTCAAGAGCTTGAAAAATGGTTTTGTCGTTTCCGACAATTGGCAAATGAACCTCGCCACGTAGTTTAGCCGTCATAATAAACTGTGGACTTCTTTGACAGTAGTCGGAGGCCGTAAATCGCAAATAGCCTTGACTTTTGGTGGGTATTAAGTTCTCTTTTAGGTGAATGAAGTATGATTGCCTTACCAATAGTGGAGACCCAGTTGGGAGATGTTTCGGCTTATATTCCTACTAATGTAATTTCCATTACAGATGGACAAATATTCTTATCAGTCGATCCATTCAATACTGGAATCAGACCTGCTATTAATGTGGGTATTTTTGTTTCCAGAATAGGATATGCAGCTCAAATTAAAGCCATGAAACAAGTAGCTAGAAAATTAAAATTGGATTCGAAGCCCTAAAAGTATTCCGAAAATAAAACAAAATATGAAACCGAACAAGACAGTCTCCACGTTTCCAACTTTAAAATCAAAGGTTGACAATAGACCGTCCATTTCCGTAAAATAACGAACCGTTATGTGCTCATTTCACTATTTTGGGTCTTGGAGAGTGGTGTTTGGAATCCCGAACAAATGATAGAGAGTGAAAAGAATTAGAAACCTGTCAAATTACTCTCCCATTTTCCTTTATTAAAAATTGTGGCTGGCATCAGACCGTCAAAAATTTATAAGTACGGCTTTGCAATGCTAGGCGGGCCCCTAGACAAATTCAGCTGATTTCTCAACATTGAAGACAAACTGATCCTTTTAAAGGTTTTGAATTGCTCTCTTTAACATTTGAACAAAACAAAGCAGATTTCACCCATTAAGGAGATTTAAGGAGAGGGTGAAGAATAAGGCAGAGAGCACCAACAGGAGATAACAACAAGACAAAAGGGAGAATTCAGATATAAATGTAGTAGAGAAATTTGTCCAAAAAGTTCTAAAGCAACAAATTATCACATGAAGGTTGTCATGTAAGAACAAAAATGCAAGGAAAATTATCAAAAAAATCCTAAAACTTTGATAGTTGTGTCAATTTAATCCTAAATCTATTATTGGTGCCAGTTTAGTCCATTTAGTCATAAACATTTTAATTTGGTGCCAATTCAGTCCTTTTGATTAATTTTGGCTAGATTTTGATAACTGGTTGGATGTTGGTCGATTGACATGACACGGTCGGATAACTTTTAATAATATTTTGATATTTTTAAAATAAAAATTATTCTTATTCTTTTTCTTTTTCTTTTGTCCTTCCCCTCTTTCTTTCTTCAGCCGAACCTCCTTGACCTTCTTGGCCACTAGTGACCCTCACGGCCATTGGCAATGCTTGAGCTCTCGCTAGAGGCCCCGAGAGCTGCTCGTGCCAGGTAGCGAGGCTCGACCTCACCAAATCCGGTGAGGCTAGCTTGAGGCCACCCAAGCCACGATAGTGGCCTCACGGGAGGCTTGCCCTCATTGGATCTAGTGAGGGTCAAGCCTCGCCCAACCTCTGGCAAGGCAAGCTTGAGGCCACCCTTCGTCAGCCATGGGTGAGCAGCCCTCATAGCCTCTAGCGAGGGCTTGAGCCTCGCCAGTGGTTGTGAGACTCACCAGAAGCAGGCAAGGTCGAGGTTCGACGATCGATTAGAGGAAGGAGGAGGATAAGGAAAAAAGAAAAAAAATGAAAATGAAAATGAAAAAGTAAAATAGAATAAAAAGTCGAAGAAAAGAAAAAATATTAAAATATTATTGAAAATTGTCCACGTTAGCATCGATCGTGCTATGTCAGTCAACCAGTGCTCAGTCAGCAAAATCCAGCTAAAATTAGCTGGAAAGAACTGAATTGGTATCAAGTGAACTAAATTGGCACAAATGTAAAGTGTTTATGACTTTTTTGACACTTTTCAATGTACCATCGTATTCTCCAAAAATAAAATAACAAGAGTGTATAGGCACGAGCCTAGACAATGCAAATGGTGGGAATGAGAATTTCTCTTTTTACCAATAATTGAGAAATTGGCATGAATAATGCTAGCCATCCAATTTGATAATACAAACTAAGTAGCACCAACATTAACACCAACACACAATTAGCAACATGCAACACGACATGACACAATATGGCGATACATCATTTTTAAAAAATAAGAATTATAATACGTTAAGACATGTTACATATTAAATGTATATTTTTATATAAATTATCATTTTTATGATTATTGTAATCAATTTAATTTGATTCAAATTCACAAATAAATAAATAATAGTAAATGATCCTAGAATGAATTTACACTAAAAACATTAATCTACTATTTGTTAATATCAATCATTATTTTAATTTGAAAAATTCAATTTCATTCCAATAATTCATAAAACTCAAAGGAAAAAAACAATTCATGTTATGGATTCGCGTGTAAAAGTGTATCAGAAGAAAAAAAAACAAACTTGGGAATGAATTGGTGATCCTGCAATACTAGAAATCACTAGCCAGTAGCTGGCCAGCGATGACTAGTATCAGTTGAACCAAACAATCGATGCCGGATTGCAGCCCAGCAGTGGCCTGAGCGTCGACGAGGATTCCTCAGATTATTGGTGCTTCAGGTGACGATGTTGGCAAGGGGAAGGCGTCGTGAAGAAGAGATGGCTTCACAAGGAAGAAGACCACGTGCAGGGAAGAGAAAAAGAAAAAAAATGAAAAAACAGAAAATAGAAAACAAAACAAAAGAAAAAGAAAGTGAGAAAAATTAGAAAATAGACAATAGAAAGGAAAACAAAAGAAACGGAAAAAGAATAATTAAAAAGAGAGGAAACGAAAAATCCATGGGCTTAATAGAGAATGGGCTGGTTTAGGATTAGATATGGGTCAGTTGTCATGGGTTTGAAGGTCAGGAGTTGTGGGCTTAGCAAATGAAATAGAAGTTGGTTATAGTTGGACTAGGCCAGGGGGCTGGTCTGAATTCCAGACCCAACTCGGACCTTAGGGTCCGGGTCAGACCCATATCCACCTGGTCCAGAGTCCATTTTCCAGAATTAAAAATAGGAAATATTAAAAATAATTAGAACCCTCAAGAATTTATAGTGAGGTCTAGCTATTTTGTGTTGATTACGTGGTGATTGACTATTAATTGAGTTCTCTGTCCGTTTTTGCTTAGAGAACTAGAAAGTTCCTCGGGACAAAATGTCCGCCACGTACACTGACAAATAGAAAGTAGGAACTCATCAAAAGTAATTTGACTAATCTATATCTGCTACTTCATCAAAAGAATACTACTCAATCAAAGACAGACCAGGATTTGAGAGCATCCTGTAAGAAACTACTGTACTTGGTTGCCGCCAGAAAATTCTTGATATTGCCGTTGCTAATCGCCTTCAAATGGATGCCAAAAAAAAATCTCCATATCATCCTGCCCTAGTCGACTATGAAATCATTCCGCACTACTTAACTATGAACACATAACTATGAACATATGAAGAATCCAGGTGATATTCCTTCCACAAAAAAGTTGCATCATGTGTTTGAGCTCCAAACACCGCAGAAAACACAAACAAACCGGAAACCGCCCATTCAGTTTCTTATGAGATTGTCGATAAAACGACCAAAAGGAATAAGAAGAGAACTTGGACTGCCTCAAAGAAGGTGAAGCTTCTTGCCTTCACAGTAATGTACACGTGCAAAAATTGCCATAATATACCTAAGTACCCCAATAAAAATAAACCTTAATTGAACTACCTCAAAGAAGCTTTCAGGTGATGGAGACTTCTCATTCACTTAAATAAAATGAGAGTATGAAGTCCAGAGACTTGGTGAGAAGGGTACGAAATCTGGTTAATCTATACTTTTGATAAATGAGATTAATCATGGCTCACGTTTTAAACCTGCCAAGTAATTTAGATAGAGACATACTGTTTGCTTCGTGGATGCAATTGGAAAAAGTCTTGTACAACATACGAAAATATAGATGTGACCCCCTAAACATCTTGTGTGATCCACAGTATTTAAAAATGAATCCGCTAATCTGCCAGTTGGCCTAGCGTGCCTTGCTTTTCCCATTCAAGGAAACCTCCGGTCCTGAATAGAGGAAGGTATGTAGGAAGGTATGTAGCAACCCAGGTGGATATGAGTGTTTTACAACAACATACTTCCAATTTGCACTTAGGCCCATGGAAAAAAGATGAGCAGCAAGAATCTACCTAATCTATACAACTGACGCTACATTTAAATGATCACTAATAAACAAAAAAAAAAACCATTATGGCCAAATACCTTAATAATGATGGATTTAGTGATATGTGCATGATGGAAGATTAACAGACGGATTACCACCGACCTTAATGCCGGTTACTAAGCTTCCCTTCGTCGACGATGAGTTCGCAAACGCAATACTCAGGTGGTTACAGCGTGCTTCAATAAGCACGCAGTCCCCCTTAAACAACGGGCCAAACTCATTCGTCCCTAGCATCCGCAGGCCAAACCCGACCACCACCATCCCTCGAGACCTCCACTCTAGATCCATCTTCCTGATCATCGACCCCTCCGCCTCCTCCTCGGACCTCTTTGTCCTCATGGTCGCCTCTATCACAATACTGCCGGGTGACGGCAATACGAGTTGCTCCACCGAGGCCACTGCAAAGGGCTGCGCCGCGTCCCAACTGTAATATAAGAAGCACTCTACTTGGTTAAAAGGGTAGGTCCCACGAATGCCCAGTCTCTCCGCCAGTAGTGTGGCTTCCTAGGTGGCGTTGGACACCCTCAGCCCAGTAACCTTTAGGGTGGGGTATGAAAGCCCAATCAGGAAGCACACGACTAATGGGAGGACCACTAACACTACCCCACCGTCCGCCACGACAACCATTATGAAGCAGAACACCTCCCCTTAGGAAAGGGCGGCATGCCACTGAGGCGGGTGGGAGCGTTTGACCGGCCCAGCTTGACGACGGAGGTTACCGACGGCCAACGCTGCCGAGCACGAAGGACCTACCGCCGAACGCAAAGGATGTGCCATGGAATGCGAAGGACCTGTCGCCGAACGCGAAGGACCTGCCATGGAATGCAAAGGACCTGCCATGAAAATAGGGTTTTAGTTTCTAGGGATTCTTCAGTTTGGAATACGGCGGAGACCACCTTTGGAAGAGGAAGTCTCCAAGACGAGTGAATATTAAAGTTGCAAAAAATTGATTAGAAAATCATTCTGGAGACCTTAATCCAGAATCAGTTGGAAAATTCTAGAGAGCCTAATCCAGAATCGGTTGGAAAGTTTTATCATATAGAGACTTTTATGTATTGACGTTGATATTCTTCTTCTAATGCCATAATCAATTGGAAACGTTTATCTTTATTGATTTTATATTTCATAACACCATAAAATTCCAAATTAAAAATAAAGAAAACACTCAATAAAATGTAAGTTGACCGTATGTGTGCGAGAATAATTTTTTATAATGTTCTAACTATCGAAATATTAGACATCGGCTTACTTAGACCCATACAGCTATTTAATGTTGATCATTAACTGAAAATAAGCTAAGACTTTTAAGGCCTTGGATTATTTTGATTGGCCTACTTATATTTGACTATTATGCATATATTGGTTGTGAACTGAGTGTGAGATTTATTTTGGGATTTTGATGAGTTTAGACTGAATCTAAAACTCCTAATACTTATTTTGATTTGTTGATCTAAGAACAGATTCATGATAAGAATGATTCACTTATTTGAATTGCAAATGATGATTGAGTATAGTACTTTACTGCTGAAAAAAACTCTTTGACCGATTCGAGTTAATGGTCTTGGACTAAATGTGGATTATTCATGTTGTCTGAACATTACACTGACCACCTTATTGGATTGTGTTGTATGATGAACATAAGAGGAGATTGTTGGATATATTGTTGATATAATCCTAAATAATATGCTCACATACAAGCCCAATAGGTGAAAGCACGGTTATTTGGGTCCATATGGGCTGGAGCCCAATAACTTGCATATATAAACTCCAAGGTTCCCCTACGCTGGACGTAACACTGTTGAGCGTTCCAAACTTGACGTCTCTTGATGTAATACTTCAACCAACCGCTTCTTCTCTCTCAAACCCATAACCTCCAACAATGTACACTCGCAAAAATTGCCATGATATACCTAAGTACCCAATAAAAATAAACCTTAATTGAACTACCTCAAAGAAGCTTTCGGGTGATGGAGACTTCTCATTCACTTAAATAAAATGAGAGTACGAAGTCCAGAGACTTGGTGAGAAGGGTACGAAATCTGGTTAATCTAAACTTTTGATAAATGAGATTAACCATGGCTCATGTTTTAAACCTGCCAAGTAATTCAGATAGAGACATACTGCTTGCTTCGTGGATGCAATTGGAAAAAGTCTTGTACAACATACGAAAATGTAGATCTGAGCCCCTAAACATCTTGTGTGATCCACAACATTTAAAAATGAATCCGCTAATCTGTCAGTTGGCCTAGCGTGCCTTGCTTTTCCCATTCAGGGAAACCTCTGGTCCTGAGCAGAGGAAGGTATGTAGCAACCCCCCCGGGTGGATGTGCGTGTTTTACAACTACATACTTCCAATTTGCACTCAAGGCCATGGAAAAAAGATGAGCAACAAGAATCTACTTGATCTTTTGATACAGACTAAAACAATTCTGTGCAATCACTACGACCTCATTCTACTGGATACAATCAGCTCCTCAAAGAGCTTCACCGCTTTTAACTCCAATTCATCTCATAACCCCACTCGGCGCCCTATAGAAACACTAAGGCTCTCTTCACAAGCAACTCGGAATGCCAATTTCCCTTCTACCTTATATACAAGTTTCTTGACCTAAGGTACTAAGCACTCCCTTCTTCTTATATCGATGACAGAGTTCTCTAATCTAAAAGATCAGGAACATTTGTCATGGACTTGCAGTTGCCTATACATATAGTGTAGACAAGCTAGAGGGAAGTTAAATAAACGATTGCAGATCTACACAGGATAAACCAGTTTCTCAAGTCTATAAAGCGAACCCACATTAGTTGGTAATGTCGTGATTTTCGAAAGTAAAAGCTGCAATCTCTCCAATTTGATAAACATTCCAAGCCATACGGGTTAGGATCTTGGACCAGCTTGGTTGAATCATTGGTGGGAAAGGAAACCTTAATCCGACATCAAACAAAATGTGGTATTAAATTCCCAAGCAATACACTTCACATGCAATACATACTCCTCTATATAATTGACGCCACATTTAAATGATCACTAATAAACAAAAAAACCATTATGGCCAAATACCTTAATAGTGATGGATTCAGTGATATGTGCACGATGGAAGATTAACAGACGGATTACCATCGACATTAATGCCAGTTACTAAGCTTCCCTTCGTCGACGATGAGTTCGCAAACGCAAGACTCAAGTGGTTACAACGTGCTTTAATAAGCACACTGTCCCACTTAAACCACGAGCCAAACTCATTCGTCCCCAGCATTCGTAGGCCCAACCCGACCACCACCATCCCTTGAGACCTTCGCTCTAGATCCATCTTCCTAATCACCAACCCCTCCGCCTTCTCCTCGGACCTCTTTGTCCTCATGGTCACCTCTATCACAATGCTGCCGGGTGTCGGCAATACGAGTGGCTCCACCGACGCCACTGCAAAGGGCCGCGCTGAATCCCAACTGTAATATAGGAAGCACTCTACTTGGTTAAACAGGTAGGTCCCGCGGATGCCCGGTCTCTCCACCAGCAGTGTGGCTTCCCAGGTGGCGTTGGACACCCTCAGCCCAGTAACCTTCAGGGTGGGGTATGAAGGCCCAATCAGGAAGCACACAACTAATGCGAGGACCAATAACACTACCCCACTGGTCACCACAGCAGCCATTATGAAGCAAAACACCTCCCCTTCGGAAAGGCTAGCATGCCACTGAGGCGAGTGGGAGCATTTGACCGGCCCAGCTTGACGACGGAGGTTACCAATGGCCAACGCTGCCGAGCGCAAAGGACCTACCGCCGAACACGAATGACTTGCCATGGAACGCGAAGGACTTGCTACCGAACGCGAAGGACTTGGCATGGAATGCGAAGGACCTGGCATGGAAAGAGGGTTTTAGTTTCTAGGGATTCTTCAGTTTGGAATACGGCGAAAACCACCTTTGGAAGAGGAAGTCTCCAAGACGAGTGAATATTAAAGTTGCGAAAAATTGATTAGCAAATCATTCCGGAGACCCCAATCCAGAATCAGTTGGAAAATTCTAGAGAGCCTAATCCAAAATCTGTTGGAAGGTTTTATCATATAGAGACTTTTATGCATTGACGTTGATATTCTTCTTCTAATGCCATAATCAATTGGAAACGTTTATCTTTATTGATTTTATATTTCATAATACCATAAAATTTCAAATTAAAAATAAATAAAACACTTAATAAAATGTAAGTTGGCCGTATGTGTGCGAGAATAGTTTTTTATAATGTTCCAACTATCGAAATATTAGACTTCGGCTTACTTAGACCCATATAGCTATTTGATGTTGATCATTAACTAAAAATAAGCCAAGACATTTAAGGCCTTGGATTATTTTGACCGACCTACTTATATTTGGCTATTATGCATATATTGGTTGTGAACTGAGTCTGAGATTTATTTTGGGATTTTGATGAGTTTAGACTGAATCTAAAACTCCTAATACTTATTTTGATTTGTTGATCTCAGAACAGATTCATGATAAGAATGGTTCACTTATTTGGATTACAAATGATGATTGAGTTTAATACTTTACTGCTGAAAAAAAACTCTTTGACCGATCCGAGTTGATTGCTTGGACTGAATGTGAATGATTCCTGTTGTCTGAACATTACACTGACCATCTTATTAGATTGTACGGTATGATGAACATAGCAGGAGATTGTTTGATATATTGTTAATATAGTCCTAAATAATATGTTCACATACAAGCCCTATAGGTGAAAGCACGGTTATTTGGGTGGATATGGGCTGAAGCCCAATAACTTGCATTTATAAACTCTAGGGTTCTCCTACGCTGGAGGTAACATTGTTGAGCGTTCCAAACTTGACGTTTCTTGGTGTAATACTTCAAGCAACTGCTTCTTCTCTCTCAAACCTATAACCTCCAACAATGTACATGCGCAAAAATTGCCATAATATACCTGAGTACCCCAATAAAAATAAACCTTAATTGAACTACCCCAAAGGAGCTTTAGGGTGATGGAGACTTCTCATTCACTTAAATAAAATAAGAGTATGAAGTCCAGAGACTTAGTGAGAAGGGTACGAAATCTGGTTAATCTAAACTTTTGATAAATGAGATTAATCATGGCTAACGTTTTAAACCTGCCAAGTAATTCAAATAGAGACATACTGCTTGCTTCGTGGATGCAATTGGAAAAAGTCTTGTACAACATACGAAAATGTAGATATGACCCCCTAAACATCTTGTGTGATCCACAGCATTTAAAAATGAATCCGCTAATCTATCAATTGGCCTAGCGTGCCTTGCTTTTCCCATTCAAGGAAACCTCCGATCTTGAACAGAGAAAGGTATGTAGCAACTCAGGTGGATATGTGTGTTTTACAACAACATACTTCCAATTTGCACTCAGGGCCATGGAAAAAAGATGAGTAGCAAGAATCTACCTGATCTTTTGATACAAACTAAAACATTTCTATGCAATCACTACAACCTCATTCTACCGGATACAATCAGCTCCTCAAAGAGCTTCACCGCTTTCAGCTCCAATTCATCTCATAACCCTACTCGGTGCCCTACTAAAACACTAAGGCTCTCTTCACAAGCAACTCGGAATGCCAATTTCCCTTCTACCTGATATACAAGTTTCTCGACCTAAGGTACTGAGCACTCCCTTCTTCTTATATTGATGACATAGTTCTCTAATTTGAAAGATTAGGAACATTTGTCATGGACTTGCAATTGCCTATATATATAGTGTAGACAAGCTAGAATGAAGTTAAATAAACTGTTGCAAATCTACACAGGACAATACCAGTTTCTCAAGTCTATAAAGCGAACCCACATTAGCTGGTAATGTCGTGATTTCCGAAAGTGAAAACCGCAATCTCTCCAATTTAGTAAACATTGCAAGCCATACGGATTAGGATCTTGGACCAGCTTGGTTGGATCATTGGTGAGAAGGGAAACCTTGATTCGGCATCAAACAAAATGTGGTATTGAATTCCCAAGCAATACACTTCACAAGCAATACATACTCCTCTATTTGGATGGCAAATGATGATTGAGTTTAATACTTTACTACTGAAAAAAACTCTTTGACCGATCTGAGTTGATTGTCTTGGACTGAATGTGGATGATTCCTATTGTCGTAACATTACACTGATCACCTTATTGGATTGTGTTGTATGGTGAACATAAGAGGAGATTGTTGGATATATTGTTAATATAGTCCTAAATAATATGCTCACATATAAGCCCAATAAGTGAAAGCACGGTTATTTGGGTCCATATGGGCTGGAGTCCAATAACTTGCATATATAAACTCTAAGGTTCCCATACGCTGGAGGTAACACTGTTGAGCGTTCCAAACTTGACGTCTCTTGGTGTAATACTTCAAGCAACCGCTTCTTCTCTCTCAAACCCATAACCTCCAACAATGTACACGCGCAAAAATTGCCATGATATACCTCAGTACCCCGATAAAAATAAACCTTAATTGAACTACCTCAAAGAAGCTTTCAAGTGATGGAGACTTCTCATTCACTTAAATAAAATGAGAGTATGAAGTCCAGAGACTTGGTGAGAAGGGTATGAAATCTAGTTAATCTAAACTTTTTATAAATGAGATTAATCATGGCTCATGCTTTAAACCTGCCAAGTAATTCAGATTAAGACATACTACTTGGTTCGTGGATACAATTGGAAAAAGTCTTGTATAACATACAAAAATGTAGATGTGACCCCTTAAACATCTTGTGTGCTCCATGGAATTTAAAAATGAATCCGCTAATCTGCCAGTTGGCCTAGCGTGCCTTGCTTTTCCCATTCAAGGAAACCTCCGGTCCTAAACAGAGGAAGGTGTGTAGCAACCTAGGTGGATGTGCGTGTTTTACAACAACATACTTCCAATTTGCACTCAGAGCCATGGAAAATAGATGAGCAGCAAGAATTGTCGCGACCAAATTTTCGGGTGTACCACCTAAAATTAGGTTAATGGATTGTTAAACCTAGACTTAACTCGGGCTCTCCCAAACCCATACCAATTCGCGACTTAGGTTCAAGTTTTTTTTTAAATGAATTTATCTAGGAGTCGCCACTAATCAGTTTATGGTAGGTCGATTAGACATCTAAGTAAAATAACGGGAGAATTATTTTACTCCTACAAACCAAAGATTTTGGGTACGGGGACTTGGTTACATTAGAATTCTCTAATGTTCTTTCGGTACCATTTTTTTTATTTTTTTTAAAAATATTTTTGCAGGCAGGTTGAATTGATTTTAAATCTATTTCTCTAACATGTGAGGCGATCATGCGGGTGCGCAAACCACCAATTTAACACCCATATAAAACAGTGAATAAATTGCAAAAACTTACCTCGTGAGCAACGAAAGCATTTGCAATGTTAAATCAGAATTCACATCGACAATCCTATATATAATATTTAATTAACACGCAATTTTTGTTTTTTTTTTCTTTTTCACTTATTTAATGAAGATCATGCAATATGCAATGCATGCTACTAATCTAACATGAAATAATATAACATGGTAATATGGCTTAAACTACACGACATAAATAAAATGCAGTCTATCCTAAAGAATGAAATTGATTTATTCTAAGACAATTTTAGGTATTTTCCATGAAATTCGAAATTAAAAAAAATGTGAAAATTATCTAGTTAAATTAAG
The DNA here is from genome assembly GCA_016097605.1 of Eucalyptus guilfoylei. NCBI lineage: Eukaryota > Viridiplantae > Streptophyta > Magnoliopsida > Myrtales > Myrtaceae > Eucalyptus > Eucalyptus guilfoylei. Next base: position 2,455,277 of record CM027866.1, on the reverse strand, counting down.
ATTCTATCCAACTTATATCAAGGATTAGGTCAGGCTAAACCCTGATTTAAACCAAGATATTATCTTAACTTAGCAATCTCTAACCTAAGATGCAATCTTCCTAAATCAATCTAAACTTAAAATGAAATATGTAATTTTATCCTAATGTGCAATGACGTACAAAGGATGCCCTAATTCCACCTCGACATATGGATGATGATTTTTGTTTTTTTAATTAATTTCGAAATTTAAAAAAATGTCAAATAATTAAACATGCAATTTTAGCTAATGAAACAAAAATCTAACATCCTAAATTTATGTTTTTTCATTTATTTTTTATTTCGAAAATTCATGATAAAAAAAATGCTTAGTCTAAACATGCAAATAACCCTAAAGCATGCAATATTCTAACTCAAACATATTTCAAGATAAATAAAGCAATCAAGACAAGACAGACCATTCAAAATCATCAAAAATAGTACACATCGTTCAAGTCAAGGGATAATACTTCGCTAATAAAATCGGTAAATTGATCTTAAGCCTTAAAAATGAAAATATTAATTTTATTCCGCTGATTAATTATTTCATCTAAAGCCTTATAGATGAAATAAAAAACCCAGCGATCGCGAATCAGGTGGTATGTCAGAATTTCCAATTATGTTTAGGGAAATATTTCAAATAAGTAAACAATAAATAAAATAAAATAAAAATAAGATAAACTTGCCTAATAAAATAAAGCAAATATACCTAATTTGATTTTTTTCTTTTCTCTATTCTTTTTTTTTTTTTTTACGCAAGGCTTGGCAAGGGTGTTGACCGATCACCGTCGGTCACCGGTCGCGGTCGTCGGAGCTTCGGCGCGGGGACTCACGGGTCGCTGCCGGCCGCGAACAAGAGGTGCTATGCAGAGGGTTCGGCTCCGGGCGACGTCAGGGCGGAGGAGGAGCGGCGCCGAGCAAAGGTGGAGACAGGAGCAACTGGTTCGGGGCCTGCTGGCGTCAGGAGGCAACGACGTCGAGCAAAAACGATGGCAGCGACGGAGGCGAGCGGCGCTCGGTGATGGGCGGTAGGCGCAGCGATGAGTGGGCGCGTCTGCAACAGGCGTTGGCGAGGCAGAAGCAGCAGGTGGAGACGTCGGGTCATTGGGAGCAGCGAAGGCTTCGTGGGCATCGCAAACGGGCTGAGGGCGAAATCGCGATGGTGTGGCGAGGGTTTCGATTGCCAGCAGCTCGGGTAGCAACAAGCGAGCAGGAGGAAACGCCGGGGGAACGCGGTGGGCGCCGGGTTGAGCAGATTGCGGACAGAGCAGGGGCAGCAGCGGCGTCATGGCCGGATCTCGAGCGGCGGAGAATGGCGGAACAGTGGTGGCGGACGCGAGCGGAGCGGCGAGGTGGTGAGTCGCAGAGGCAGCTGGTGTCGCGGTGGCTTGGGCTGGCGTGGCCGGAGGGCCCTCGCGAAGAAGACGACGATGCAGCCCTTTTCCTCTCCTTTTCTTTTTCTTTTTTTTTTTCTCTTTTCTCTCTCTCTCTCTCTCTCTCTCTCTCTCTCTCTCTCACATGTCACTCTCACGTCTCTTTTCTTCTTTTCCCTTTTCTTTTTTCTTTTCTCTCTTTCTCTCCTAAAACCGAAGAAAACCCTCCCTTTTGCTCCAAATTTTTTCGAAATTCCTCCTCGCTTGTCCGTACGCGCACAACACCTTTTATAAGGGAAAAATTTAGATCTTTGAAGCATATTTTGTTTGCAATTTCGCTTGTGTATAATTCCCTAAATATATCATTTGAAATATATGCTCCTCGAGCAATATTCTTTTTTGTATTTTTCAAATATTCCACCCGAAAATTTCCTTTCTGCCCAAGAATATGTCCCCCGGTGTATATTACCCGAATATGAAAAAAATCTCACCCGAATCAACGCTCACCGTTGGTCCAATGCAAAAAAAAAAAAATGTTTCTAAACTATATGTCGTGCAATTTTTTTTATTATTATTATTTTTGGTAAAAATTAACCCATTTTTTATGCAAAAATTTAGGTATCAACAAGAATCTACCTAATTTTTTAATACAGACTAAAACAATTATGTGCAATCACTACAATCTCATTCTACCGGATACAATCAGCTCCTCAAAGAGCTTCACCGCTTTCAGCTCCAATTCATCTCATAACCCCACTCGGCGCCCCATCGAAACACTAAGGCTCTCTTCACAAGCAACTCGGAATGCTAATTTCCCTTCTACCTGATATACAAGTTTCTCAACCTAAGGTACTGAGCGCTCCCTTCTTCTTATATCGATGACAGAGTTCTCTTATCTGAAAGATTAGGAACATTTGTCATGGACTTGCAATTGCCTATATATATAGTGTAGACAAGCTAGAAGGAAGTTAAATAAACGATTGCAGATCTACACAGGACAATACCAATTTCTCAAGTCTATAAAGCGAACCCACATTAGCTGGTAATGTCGTGATTTCCGAAAGTGAAAGCTGCAATCTCTCCAACTTGGTAAACATTCCAAGCCATATGGGTTAGGATCTTGGACCAGCTTGGTTGGATCATTGGTGGGAAGGGAAACCTTAATCCGGCATCAAACAAAATGTGGTATTGAATTCCCAGGCAATACACTTCACAAGCAATACATACTCCTCTATATAACTGAAGCTACATTTAAATGATCACTAATAAACAAAAAAACCATTATGGCCAAATACCTTAATAGTGATGGATTCAATGACATGTGCACAATGGAAGATTAACAGACGGATTACCGCCGTCATTAATGCCGGTTACTAAGTTTCCCTCCGTCGACAATGAGTTCGCAAATGCAATACTCAGGTGGTTACAGCGTGCTTCAATAAGCACACTGTCCCCCTTAAACCATGGGCCAAACTCATTCGTCCCCAACATCCGCAGGCCCAACTCGACCACCACCATCCCTCGAGACCTCCGGTCTAGATCCATCTTCCTGATCACCGACCCCTCCGCTTCGTCCTCGGACCTCTTTGTCCTCATGGTCACCTCTATCACAATGCTGCCGAGTGTCAGCAATACGAGTGGCTCCACCGACGCCATTGCAAAGGGCTGCGCCGCGTCCCAACTGTAATATAGGAAGCACTCTACTTGGTTAAACAAGTAGGTCTCGCGGATACTCGGTCTCTCCACCAGCATTGTGGCTTCCCAGGTGGCGTTGGACACCCTTAGCCCAGTAACCTTCAGGGTGGGGTATGAAGGCCTAATCAGGAAGTAAGCAACTAATGGGAGGACCACTAACACTACCTCACTGGCCGCCATTATGAAGCAGAACACCTCCCCTTCAGAAAGGTCGGCATGCCATTGAGGCGGGTGGGAGTGTTTGACTAGCCCAGCTTGACGACAGAGGTTACCGATGCCCGATGCCACCGAGCGCGAAGGACCTATCGCCGAATGCGAAGGATCTGCCGACGAACATGAAGGACGTGCCATAGGACCTAACATGGAATGCGAAGGACCTAGCACCGAACGCGAAGGACCTGCCATGGAAAGAGGGTTTTAGTTTCTAGGGATTCTTCAGTTTGGAATACGGCAGAGACCACCTTTGGAAAAGGAAGTCTCCAAGATGAGTGAATATTAAAATTACAAAAAATTGATTTGAAAATCATTCTAGAGACCCCAATCAGAATCGTTGGAAAATTCTGGAGAGCCTAATGCAGAATCGGTTGGAAAGTTTTATCATATAGAGACTTTTATGCATTGACGTTGATATTCTTCTTCTAATGCCATAATCAATTGGAAATGTTTATCTTTATTGACTTTATATTTCATAATACCATAAAATTCCAAATTAAAAATAAAGAAAACACTCAATAAAATGTAAATTGGCCGTACGAGTGTGAGAATAATTTTTTATAATGTTCTAACTATCGAAATATTTGACTTCGGCTTACTTAGACCCATATAGCTATTTAATGTTGATCATTAACTGAAAATAAGCCAAGACATTTAATGTATTATCTCTTTGATTTTCGTTGCTTTTTTTCTTTTAATAAAGAAGACCCCTCACATCATACCGTAAACAAAACAAAAATAACTCAGTTTGTAAGGAAATTTTGAAATTGTTCATTATTTTTGCATAACTATAAGATTAGAATGTCAAATTACTCCTTAATCCATATAAATGTTATGGCTATTTATAAAGGTTATGACTACTCTCTAACATTACAAAATTGTAATGAATAAACAAAAACTTCGAATTTGAAGGTTCTCGTGTTCTTATTCTTTAACGGCATTCTTCCAAATTTAGGAATTATGGAATTTTCTTAATATAAAACCACAGAATTTTGTTAACCAGATCGATATGCAAGCTAACTCAAATCGCGTCAAACTTTATTTTCGTTAAACTAATCATGATAATTTACAAAAAAGATTACCTTGCTAGTGAAATAAAATTCAATTCGGTTATGGAAGAATTACAAATCTCGCTCCTCCACAATTCTTCGCTCTGTAAGCTCTAAGGTCAATCCTAAAATATACAGACTTACTAAGGTGCCCCTTGTGCCAACAATCTCACGCTGCCCTTGCTTCTAAACAAATTGCTACCCGCAACGGGAACATCCAACCTCCACAACCAAACACGAGATAAAAGGTAGTATCATCTGTCTACTTCTTTTTTTAATCAAATTATATGAATTTTAATCACTACAATTGGTATTGAAAGCTAATCCGTTAATTTAAAATCACTCCATTTAAGGAAAACAATTTAAAATGATACATTAATTATTGTGTACACATACGTATTCAAATCGAAAGAAGTTAATATTAGGTACCATTGCATATAGCATAATTAACTTTCCTTAGCATATATTACGAAACACGATGGGTTTATCTATATGTTGAAATAATTTTTTTCCATTAAGGAAAGCCACATTCAAACGTTAAAAAGAAGAAGGAAAATTACAAATTATCTATTTTTTTAACCAAATCACAACATAATCTTTTATAGTTTCATTATTTCATAGTAAAGCTGAGAAAAGTACCGGATGCACCCAAGGAATGTCGTCATTTCATTTATAAAGCATAAAGGAAGTTACAAACTAATCCCAATATTGGTTTAATATTCTCGTATAAAATTAACTAATCTGGTTGTAAACTAGCAATAATTTACTAAAACTGCATTTATCAAACTAATTGAACGTATTTACTCAGTGAATTTTTTTTTTTCCCTTGGACCAAATCAGATTTACTTGAAAAATATCAATTCCAGTTTAGCAAGTGGTGGTATATTCATCAATAAAATGTATATTTGGAGTGGCATTATTTCAATTACTCTTATTGTTTAAGGAAGAGGAAGTGAGGTAAAATCAAGAAATCATCCACAAATCCCTCATTAATAAATTAGTCCAGATATAAATCAGCTCTTGTAACCAAAGATAGACGTTGCTTCGGATGTCTATTATTGTCAGGGAGTTCGCCAGTGATTTACAATAAATAATCTAATAATTCTAATTCACGGAAAAATAGTAGTAATAAATGGAGAAAGAACCAGACATTCATCACATGCACTGTGAAGACGGCAACAAATGGCCCCTGCTCATGCCGTTAACGAAATAGTCAAAGGTAAACGGATCCAACGGCTGTTCTCCCGCCACGAGAAATGGTAACTCCTCCGTCTCGTTTTCCATTATTTCCCCTACGGAAACGTGGATCCCACGAGGGTCAATCCCCGGTCAAAGGACGCAAATGCCCCTTGGCTTACCCATTAATTCTCTTCCCGTGTATCATTACAACAATGAATTATTGATTAGGTGCATGATATCTCTTTAATTCAACTAAAGAGTGACACCATCTCCATAATACAACCAAATCCAAAGAAAATGGGACTCGAAACCCCATATCCATTTGATCAATGAACTTCGTCCTTTTTTTAACCAATTATACATACGTGGATTGGTTGGTTCTTATAAAGTAAAAAATATAAAATAACATGCGTCACTTTTGAATCAATAATCATTTATGTGCCTCTATTTTTGTAAATACCCTATACATACCTTTAAGTAGAACCTCAAATGGCAAAAAATGGAATCACCCCTTTCTTTCAAATTTATTTTAGTATTATAGCTTATGATTTGGGTGGTTTGGTTTTTAATTGGTTTTAAGCGTTTTGGACAGGTGTGAAAAATTTAGGATTGGGACTTGGACGATTCTTTTTTTTTTTGAGAAAACGATACTTAAAGTAAATAAAGATACATGGATAATTGATGTGAAGGGAGCAAAGCCTTTAAAAGCAAAATGCGTGGGGTCCACTTGCGTTCTGGACCCCACCCACGTCCACGGCAACGCCTTCCCTCCTTCTGCGTGCGCAGACACGTGGCGCCACCCTCCATCGTTTTGAACGACGACGCTTCCATCCATGCACCAATGACCATACGCCCCCAATGAAGGGACTTTTCTCCCTCACAAAAATCAAAATGAAATTGAAATATAATAAAACAATAAAGAAATTGCCATATTAAAAGAAAATGGCCAAAAAAATAAAAAAAATTTATTAAAAAATGTAAAATTATTTACGTTAGTGCCAACGGTGCCATGTAGGACAATCACATCAATGGCTAATGAATTCCGGTGAAAGTTGGACACAATTATAATAGGTTTATAATTTTTTTGCTTATTTGATTCGTATGAATATGATCTTTATCTATGTACAACATGGTTAACATTATGGAAAACTTCAAACTAGCCAAATATGATAAATTTATCTAGAATAAATTTTTTGACCAACAAAAACTTTAAATCGATATGTACGTGACAAATTTATCCATCATTAATTTTCGTTAAATTTCACTGTCAAATTGATGAGTTAGACAATACATGTATCAATTTAGAGTTTTATACTCAATTTGTCACAAATATATTAGTTTATGATTTTTCGTAATATTATTCCATTAATTGATAATAAATTTATTATAAATGTATTAATTTAAGATTTTTTATAATGTGTCGAATTAGAGTTTTTTGTGATATCAACTCTTTATTAAATGTGATGTTTGCCAATCAAGCCATCAACTGGAGGCAAAACTTGAGGGTTTGTTTCCATTTATTTTGAACAATTTATAAATTCAATGTCACTTTTGTGGAACTCGACCTATATATATCTTTGAAAAAGGCCATGTAGTTAGGATCACTACTCAATATATTTATTAATTTATTGCTACGAAATTTCACTTTATATTTTAAAATATTAAAAAAAAAGATCAAAAAGTGAAAAAGGAGAGAGCGTGATAAGTGTATCCTCACGCTATAATGATCATCGATCCGTCCCCGCACTCGTCTATTCGTACGTTGTTTCTATTTTCACCCGTGGTAGCGCCTCCAATTCAATTGGCTTTTATGTCATCATTATCTTTTGGAAAATAACACCATCTAAAAACCCCAACGTGACACCAATGTCCTAAATTTTTTAGGATCAAAACCCTAAAATTTTTATCGCGGCAGTACAAATTTAAGGATTTCGGCAACACCAAAAACTTATTTGATATCGATGGCAAGTTCTAAATATTCCAATTTTATTGATTTAGTTCTCAGTCTTCGCACTAAATTTATAAGTAGTTATTCTGATAAATTTGTGTTGAAAATCATTTACGTGAGCGTGTCATCAAAGTGGCCTATGCACACTATAAATAAATATATGACGCGTTAAATTTTGCATGTGGTTCTGTTCTCTCTCTCCTCCCAAACGATAAAAGGACGCATTGGAAAATGCAAATGCATTTCTTCTCTTTGCTCGAGATCTGATTTGTTGCCCTCACAAGCAATAAAAGGACACATTGGGAAATGCATTAGAGATCTGATTTGTTGCCCTCCTAAGCAATAAAAGGACACATTCGAAAACGCAAATGCATTTCTTCTCTTCGCTCGAGATCTGTTTTGTTGCCCCCATCACTTAAGAACGCAAACTTTCCATCCTCTCTCTCCATTGTATCTTCTTATTATATCCATGGGACCCAACCCTACGATCCACATCCAATCAGCATCGGAGAAAGACAAACAAACAGGGGCTGTGATTTTCGAGGTTGCGGGGAGGGGCTCCATCACGACCGTCAAAAGTGAACCGGCGGGTTAAGGGTCGCCGCCACGTGGCCCTGCTCTGCCCTCGTCGCGTGCCCGAAGTCTGTCCTATCCCATCAACGCGAAGAAAGAGAAAAGCAGGCGTCAAAGCTCGGGGAGAAGAAGAACGGGAAGGTACAATTTTTTTGGTACTCCCTCGTGCGCAGAGGGAACGCACCGATAAGACAGCCCTAATTTTTTTGGTACTCCCTCGTGCACTTTGCAAATTTGAACGAGACCGAATCAAATCTCCTTAACTACTGGTGATTCACTTCAGTGGCTACCATTTCAATTTAAAAATGAGAGATAGAGGGTTCAAATCTCCACCTTCTCAGGGGGGATTGGGACGACGTTGACGACTTGAGTTTCGAGTGAGTTTCGACTCTATTTCCGCAAAGCAAGTAGGGTAAAAATCTGGGAGCGAGTGTTAGAGTAGGATTAGAGTAAGATCGAAAAAAAAAATCAAATCTCCTTTAATCTCCTTTCTTATTTATTTTATTATTATTATTATTTAGTTTTTATACTTGTTGATTTGCTCTTTTATTTATATATCTATCTAATTTTTTCATTCCTTTTCTAATGTTTATTTTCATTAAATTGTGTATGCTCAATTTGTCAACTAGACTTTAGTTGTCAAAAAGTGTAAACTAATTGAAAATTATATCTAGCAAGAACTTTTTTCATTAAATACATACTCTAAAAATTTCTACAAGCCATAAAGTTCGAAACTTCTGGAAAGGTGTGCATTGGATGCAATTCAACTTGAGAACCAGATCGAATTGGTATGCAATGACTGGTTCAAGGTATGTTCAAGAGAGAAGTGGTTCGATTCTAGGTTTTGTGAACCTATAATGGTCTCCAGGCCTTTCCCAAAAGTACCTTTGCATCAACGGAGAATTTAACGTTTTCAACGTGGAAAAATGCCATCGTAACCATTTAATTAATAGAGTTTTTGCAGTGATATGCCAATTTATGCGCTTTAATATTGAAATACTTCACGTCTCATCATCACGTGATGCGACACGTTTGCAAGTATCCTCTTCCTCCAACGCATACTCTCTAGGCACATGGGGAACAATGATATTGCCGTATCGCATAGATAGGCGGAGGCTCTGCCGTGTGTCAAATTTAAAACCCTACATTTTTTTCCTTGTCCAAATAATATTAACAAATGCTTGCTTTGAAAACTTAAAGGGGAAATTAATCGGACATCATCTCTTTACTTATATAACTTCTATGCATTTACAATGCGCCAAGCTCGTTATTGATTGGCGGTATATTTATAATTTTTTTGGTAATGTTGACAAAGAGGTGTAATCAAATAATTTAAATTTTCACTAATTTAAAGAGGCAGGTTCTAGGAGACTGTCGCAATGCAAGTAAAATCGAAAGAATTCGCATTCAAATGGATAGGTTGTTGTCGGGCAATTTAATGGGGAAGAAGCTAGGCAGGCGGTGAATTTTTATTGGGCGGAATTCAAGATCACAATCCCAAAATTCTCCGATGCTATAGAGAGCGGGGACAGGGGGAACATTCCAGAACCTCCCGCTCGGGGTAAATATTAGGTGCCTCTAATGGAGAAAATATTAGGTACGTGAGACGTTCCAGCCTGGCAAACAAGAAGGCGCTCGGAGGATGACACGTGTCCCCGTGTCAGGCGCGATTTTGAAAAATTTTCGGACGGGGGACTGAGGGTTTTTCTTTCTTCGCGCCTCTCTCACCTCTGCAGATCGTCTCTCTCCCCGTTCTCCTCTCTCTCCTCTCTGTCTCTCTCCCCTCCGCCTCCGCTGGTTGTTTCCATCGCCCCCCACCCCCATCCCGACGCCGACGGCCCTCCACCTCCGCTGGTTGCCTCCGTCGCCCTCGACTCCGACGCCGGCGCAGCCTCTGCCTCCTCCCCTGAACCCGACTCTGACGCCGACGCCCCTCCGCCTCCCTCTCGCCACCTCTAGTCCGCTCTCTCTCTCTCTTTCGTCCTCGAAGTCGCGCCTCTCTTCCAGCAAACCCCGACGCCGACGCCCCTCCACTGGTTGCCTCCGTCGGCATCGGAGTCCGTCGCCCCCGACTCCTCCGCCTCCGCCTCCGCCTACGCGCCCGACGCCAACGCGTCGAACCACGACGGCGAAAATGGAGGAGAGAGAAACGACGAGCTCGACGGCGCTGGCGACGGCGACGAAGCAGAAGACGGAGACAAAGAAGCAGAAGCGCGCGCGCTCGGGGTTCTGGACATGGCTCGTTGCGTCAGTCGCGTTCCGGCTCGCCCTCGTCTACCTCCCCAGGAACCTCCGCCTGTCCACCCGCCCCGAGGTCGCCACCCCTCTCACCAGCATTCGCCGCCGTAACGCCGCCTCTCTTCGCTCCGTCGATCGATTCCCGATCCCGATCCCCCGCCCCCTCCTCCCTTGAAATCTTGGAGGTTCATTTTCTGATACGATTTCTGGTTTTACTTGTTTGTGCCGCCTGCAGTTGGCAAAGGCTACCGGTTGAAGCAGTAGGCGATGTCTCCCTGCGCAGGTTCGGCCCCGTTCGATCTCTGTAGGAAGGAAGCTGCTTGTTTGCTTACTGGTGTGTCGCTGTTCCATGCTTTGATCCCTCCCATCTTCAATTTTCTTCCCCCCTCCCTCGAAATCTCGTTTTTTCAGCATTTTCACTTTGGAAAAATCTGGGTGAGGAAGTAGATTTTTTGGGAGATGATTGATTAGTTTGGCATGTTTTCTGGGTTTTGAAATTTTTTTGACTGAGGTGAGCCTGTTTGGGAGAAGATTATCATACGTAATGGGGTCTGGTGGCGTGATTACTTTGAACGGAGGAAGCACTTGAGTTATGGTTTTTTGACTGCTTCAACCTTTTTTCCTCCGAGAAATTAGGATGATCTGGTCTATTCTGAATCTGGGTCGCCATTCACGGCAAGCCTGAATGGTGAAACGAACTGAGGATCATATCTGATTATAGCTTTCTAAAAAAGGAAACTTTATACTTGCATGCTATCCAGTTTCTCTAAGGGATTAAAGCAACCTGCCATGTATGTGAATCGTTGAAGCAGTGAATGGACCCTGGAATTATTTGATCAAATGATCATTATTGTTTTTCTTAATTATAGAGAGAGGTACTCATATTGCTTTTTCTTGGAATCAGAATTGCTACTGCTTAAGGGCATCTTAACTTCTTTCAGATCCAGGTTATGGTGCTGTTGGTTTCATCGTTGATTGTGAACGTTCTTATCGTCGCACTGTGCAGCTTATTCAATATAGCTATTTCTTCATTTGTCTAATTCAAGAAAGAGCTCTGTATTCTAGATGATGTTTTAACATATACACCGTGTGGTCTAAGAAAATAAGAAGTTGTTCTGCTTATAATTGTTATCTTGGCAAGTTTCATTGTGCACCTTATTTAGTCCATAGTCCCATATTTATGTTTCGTGTGGAGACTGAAGTGAGGTGGAGATTTTGTGCATTCAACAATCTGTTTCTTGTTCCAACAGGAAAAGGGTCAGCCATTGCCAAAGTTTGGTGAATGGGATGTGAATGACCCAGCTTCAGCGGAGGGGTTTACTGTCATCTTTAACAAGGCAAGGGATGAAAAAAGACGGGTGGCAAGCCCGAATCTCCGGCAAAGGCCAACCCTCAAGTCAAACACTCTGTTGATCCGAGCAAACCTCCAACGGTAAGTTGTTTCTTAGGAGCCTGGGAACAAACTGTTTTATTTATGTAGGATGCATTAATTATTGCAGTCATTTGTTCTACGACAATCTATTAAGGTTGCAGTTATGTAGTAGTTAACCTGTCTAATAATTAAATTTAAACTTTCTTATATGCTATGCTAGTCTTGATGAAAATGTAGAAATGGAAAATAGAACTCTCAAACTTGCAGATAGGGTAAAAGAAATTGATTTGACAGTGTCATAAAAACTAAGCAGGTTCGGCACTACTTGCTCGTTAGTAGTTGAATCATTCAAAATGACCATCCAAAAGATGCTATTATCCTTTATAGTGCGAGCAGGAATTGAATTTGAGTTGGACCCAATTGTCTGTGAACAAGTCTGCTGCTGTAGATTTTATTTATTTATTTATTTTGTTTTCATTCTCCCAACCTTTGCTGCTTCGCTCTCTTACCGTGAATTCTTTGTTGCACACAGAAGAAATGGTTTTGCTGCATTCAGAGCCCAGCAGAATCTTGACTAGGTTCTCTGGCGAGGAGCTTCCAAAAGAAACGCGCGTTGTTAGGCTAAAGCAGCCCCAGAATGTTCACTTGAAGAAGATACAAACAGTTTAGAGCCATTGTATTCTTGCAGGAATAGCTACTCGTGGTGTAAATGTGGGGTTTGTGGAGATGAGTAAAATAATGACGCGTTATGCTTACTATAATCTATCAGCAGTATGCTTCTCTCTCTGTCTCTGCCTATGTCTCTCTCTCTCTCTCTTCCTCTGCTTAGTTCTATTGTTAATTTATTAATTGTCTGCTTTCTGTATTTGTGAATTGGATCTGTCTGTGAAATGTTTACGCCTACTTTCAATCTGGTTTAATTTATTGTTATCCATCGTTGTTGAAGGCACTATAGATACGAGCTTGTGACCCTTTCCTGTGTCATCAATCACGCTAACGGATGTTTCTGGTTGGGGGAACAGCGTGAGTCATAGCCATATGCGTTTGTCATTTCTCTTTTATAGGAATTAAGGTGTCAACTCCCTTAGACATGGGAAAGGTCATCTCCACGAATCTTCTGCTTAGGGATTGTTCAAATGGCAAATTTCGAATATTGGTAATCCTGATCTCATAAGGAGAAAGGCACAATCTTGCCCTTCTTCTTTGTTTTAGGAAAGGTTAGAGTCTTATATCGACAATGGAAGTAACAAAAATATCTCTGATGTCGTGCGTTCCTCAAAGAGCATGAGTTTGCAAAATTTCGTGCATGTGAAACGACGATTGCGGTCATGAACCAGCTTTATCTATGGCCTCTTTTTCCATACATCATTGATGTAGTCGATTAACTCCACACATTCATACATCATTGATGTAGTCCATAAAATTCCACAAATTAGTAGGATCAATCGGCATTCCGCTTTTTCCTCTCTTCCTTTTTCCTGCGACTGATGTGAATGACATGGCTCTAATATCCCCCCTACTAATGGTGCGGAAGCTACTTCTGTTACACAATCACCGCCAAAAGACCTCAAGAATGAGACCAAGGTTCCAATCCCAGTAAATGCAATTCCAAAACTGTGGAGCTATGGCTGTCCCACTTACCAAACAACAAAATAAAACAAAGCTCTCTTCCTCACATCTTTTCCTTCTCTTTGCTTCAATTTGATTTGAGCTTCACTCTAGTTAGGAAGAAGTTGTAATTGCCATGAACTTAACGATGGAACCTAGTAGTGCCCAATTTTTCTTCATGGCCTGACGCATTCTGTTTTTTCACCTCAAGGTCATCTATCATATCACCTTTTCACAAAGTAAACAGTTTCCATGTCTATACATGTCTATGGATATTTAAAGAAAGAACCGAAGACTGGCGTTGGTAACAAAAATCTCTGATTACTTTAGCGTCATCTGACAGTATCAATGTTAAACTTGAGAGAAACCAAGCTTCCTCTCAAAAAGGCGGCGGAGCAGGTAAACTTGGAGAACACTCGCCCCAGTAAGTGCTGCTGACTCGAAGATTGCCTTATGGACTGCCCTTCTGCTCATTGCGTCGTTCACTGCGATCACAAATCATCATAGAATGAGTATTCATTGAACACAATATCTATGTATCGTCTGTTAGTGAACACAATATTCAATTAGCAAGGTCATCCCCATCCCATTTCGTGTGGCAATCAGACACTTCAAAACATCTAGCAGATAACACAAGTAAAAAAAACCCATGACCATTTGAAACCAAGCACACCAAGCACGCATCTTCTTTTCTGTTGCCTGCTTTGTTTTCTAAGTCCGCCTTTTCAGCTGCTGCCAAGTTAGGAAGGTTTTACTATTTTCAGGATCATAAACAATATAACCGATTAGTTACGTCAATCAGATGGATAAAAGGGGCTTGTCAAAGGCTCTAGAAATAGCTTTTAACTTGTCTTGTGAGACATCTACTTCTGAAGTCTTTTAAGAGCAGAGGTTGTGAGAACCTTTGAGATTTAGGAGATAACAGGAGTCAAAGCAAGCTATAGCGGTCTGCTCAGCATTAAATAGGAAAGTTATTTCCATCAGAGATGAAACAGGGTTGGAATCCACTGCGATAATTAGCAAGAGGACTTGACATAAAATATCTTACCAATTGCTTGACGTTCAGTCTCAGCCTCCAGCCAATGCTGCTCAAACTGAATGTTGTAGAGAGCCTCCTCCAGCTTCCCTATCTGTTCCAACAAGGGGTTGAAATGCTCTGCAGATACATTCACAGCAGATAAAAAAGAGACGCAGTATATTCTGTAAAGTTCGTCAGTTCAAGAGACAAGAAAACAGAAAAAAGGCAGAGTCCTACCGTCCTTTGCATGCTGATCATAGAATGTAAAATGGCCAACGTGTACATCAAAGTCGATGGTTTCATGATAAGGAGACTTGTTAGTAAAGCAGAACCGATGAACACCCTTATGGTGAACCACAAACTCAAATTTCTCACTGATCTTGTCGTGAAAATCTTGAATCTGTTCACCAGAAGGTCCTTTCACCTGACAATTTCAAAAGTTGCAAAGTACATACAGTTATCTAGGTCATTATCATAGGATTAAAGATCAATAAGAGAACTATAGAAAACTATTGACAGAATCGAGGAATGTAATAATCAATATATGATATCAATCTAAATCATGTCCCGACAAACATGAAAAAGGAAAACCAAATATGCATATGCGAGATCTAGTCGAGCCATCTAGGCTGCCAAAGGTTAACAAAATTCAATGAAGAATTTCCTTTAGGAAGATAATCAGCATCCTTTACAAAAAGAAATACATGTGAGTACAGTAATTCCTTTAGGTTAACGAGATTTCGTGATACATGGAACCTGTGGAAGGGATCAAAGCATGGAACAGTGACACACCAGTAAGCAAACAAGCAGCTTCCTTCCTACAGAGATCGAACGAAGCCGAACCTGCGTAGGGAGACATCGCCTACTGCTTCAACCGGTAGCATTTGCCAACTGCAGGCGGCACAAACAAGAAAAACCAGAAATCGTATCAGAAAATGAACTTCCAAGATTTCAAGGGAGGAGGGGGCGGGGGATCGGGGTCGGGAATCGATCGACGGAGTGAAGAGAGGCGGCGTTACGACGGCGAATGCTGGTGAGAGGGGTGGCGACCTCGGGGCGGGTGGACAGGCGGAGGTTCCTGGGGAGGTAGACGAGGGCGAGCCGGAACGCGACTGACGCGACGAGCCATGTCCAGAACCCCGAGCGCGCGCGCTTCTGCTTCTTCGTCTCCGTCTTCTGCTTCGTCGCCGGCGCCGGCGCCGTCGAGCTCGTCGTTTCTCTCTCCTCCATTTTCGCCGTCGTGGTTCGACGCGTTGGCGTCGGGCGCGTAGGCGGAGGCGGAGGCGGAGGAGTTGGGGGCGACGGACTCCGACGCCGACGGAGGCAACCAGCGGAGGGGCGTCGGGGCATCGGCGTCGGGGTTTGCTGGAAGAGAGGCGCGACTTCGAGGACGAAAGAGAGAGAGAGCGGACTAGAGGTGGCGAGAGGGAGGCGGAGGGGCGTCGGCATCAGAGTCGGGTTCAGGGGAGGAGGCAGAGGCTGCGTCGGCGTCGGAGTCGAGGGTGACGGAGGCAACCGGTGGAGGTGGAGGGCCGTCGGCGTCGGGGTGGGGGTGGGGGGCGATGGAAACAACCAGCGGAGGCGGAGGGGAGGGAGGCGGAGAGGAGAGAGAGGAGAACGGGGAGAGAGACGATCTGCAGAGGCGAGAGAGGCGCGAAGAAAGAAAAACCCTCAGTCCCCCGTCCAAAAATTTTTCAAAATCGCGCCTGACACGAGGACACGTGTCATCCTCTGAGCGCCTTCTTGTTTGCCAGGCTGGAACGTCTCACGTACCTAATATTTTCTCGCCTCTAATGTAGCCAGCACAATAAAAAAGAAGGTACCTAAAATGATGACACGTGTCCGAAGTGGCCCATACGTCAGACTTTCCCCTGCATGCTCTCTCCTCTCTCTCTCGAGACTCCCCTGCACTCTCTTTCTCTTTCTCCTCTCACCTCTCTCTCCCAAATGTCGAGGCGAAATCCCGCAAAAGCAGATAGAGAAAGGGCAGAGGCGAGGACCGGACCCCACCGAAAATGACGACGACATGCTCTCTCTCTCTCTCTCTCTCTCTCTCTCTCTCTCTCTTCGCCGCCCCCGTGCGACTCCGCCTCGAGGTTGCCTCCGTCGTCGCAAAGTTTGTCCGTTGGGCACGGCGACTCGTCAGACGAGCCACCGTGCGGCTTGGAGAGAGAGGGGGTGCAGGGGAGCAGAACTAAATCTCAGAAAACCAAATCTACCTTATGATTAACCATGGACCACATACAAAAATGGACCAGACGTGTTAATGCTTAGGTGCTATCTATTCTTCTCTACAAATTTTTCCAATGTTCATAGCATGTATCCGTCCATTTTAGGATTGTTCTTGTTAGAAGCGGTCCTACGGGATGTGTTAATTTGATTAGCATCTATTCATCTTTTCATTTTGTTAGTTGATCGTGTTAACTATTTGAAGTGTCCTTTTGGATTCTCTTGAATCTTATGATCCTAAAAGGAAATTAAGTTTTAATTTTGAAAGCATAAATGGTAGTAGCATTACAACTAACAGTGAGGTGTCCTCACTGCAAGAAGATATTTAGCAAATTCATGAAGAGATCAGCCTATTCATCACAATCGATTATGTCGGCCCTTTTAATCAACAAGAACCGCAGAGACGATTGAAAATTGATATGGGGAATCATGTTGATGATGCAATTGTAGATGCTGCTTTATCAAGTTGCTTGTTGTTCATGTTTATGGAATTGGGTGACAGTTCATCTCTATTATTTGTGCCTCTCAAGTGTGGTTTTTTGTGCTTTTTAGGAGGATCTACTGTGAAACCCAGTTGTGAGACTGGCTAACATAGAGACAGCTGCACTTGGAGAAACCCATGTTGCTGGATTAGCTGTCAGTGTATGGACAAAGGATGCTATTTTTTAATTCTGGCGCAAGGAGCAGTAATACAACTACTTTTCATCCTAAATTAGATGAGGAGCTGAGGAAGAAGAAGGTGGATTCTTGGTGCAAAGCTGTCTCGAGGACATTCGATCTGGTGGATTCTTAGTAGGGTCGGTGTGGGAAACCGAAACGCAACCAAAAGATGGTTGATTGGCATTTTCAGGGCGCAATTTGTAGTAGAATACACTTCATGGGATCAACAATCAGAAAAAGAGATCTCGTTTTGCCATCAAGCAAAATGAAGGAAGTGGGGGAGCATGGCTCATTCTCAGCCAAGGACTACCACAACCCCGCTGCCAGCGCCATTGATAGACCCGATGGCCGATGGAGCTGGGCAAGTGCTCATTGCTGAGTTCATTGCCACCCTCCTCTTCCTTTATACCACGCTGCTAATTGTGATCGGGTACAATAGCCAAACCGACCCCAAAAGGCTGGCGACTTCGGAATCCTCGGGATCACCTAGGCTTTTGGCGGCATGACAGAGTATACAATCCCGTCATTATTTCCAATGGTTTCTTTGTTAATCGACCGTCCAATCTTAGATCTTTGTTAAACTCTGGATCCGGGTCACTTTATGCTTGAACACATGATTCACATTCGAAGTATCTGTGTTATAAGGTAAATTTATCTGTTGGGTTTGCTCTTATTCAGTTGGAAAAGTAATTCTTCAATTCTTTTTGCGTAACGTTAGCCAGAATATGTTGGTAACTGAACTGGGTTCTTCCGCTATAGCTTATTGAAGGCTTTGGGGGGGTTGGATCTGTAATTGTGATCAGTCATGTAGGAGTTGCTCAATGGTTTAGAGGTTTTTCAGTTATGTGTCAGCAAAAATTCCTGGCCTTTTCACATTGATGCGTCCCATTACAATTGTGTAGACATTTCCTGTCTTTTTTCTTGGTTCTAGCGATATCAATGAGCAATTCCGGTATATGGCGGCTTGAGGACATTTACAGGAATTCAATGATGATTTCACACTAGAAATTAGCCAACTGATTACATTTTCCTTGTTTCTGCTACCGGTCAATGGTTCCAATCCCTGGTCACTCCTTGGCTTCAAAGAAGCCTCGGTTTGTCTGTAACATAGGTTGGGCAATGCCATGGCGTAAGATAATCCTGAATCTACTCCCACTATCACCATGCTAGGGTGATGGTGACAAGCTTGCTCAAAATGAGGAGTAGCCTCATTTTGTAATGGCTGTGGAACTCCTATAATCTAGCCTAGGGAGTTGCCAGTTTTGGTCGCCCCTTTCCACTCTTTTTAATGATAAAAAAGATTTGGGTTTTGAGCAAGACAATATCAAAGAGATTCATGAATGGAGGGACAATTTGTCAAATCATTGTGTTGATCTTCACGTGTCTTCGATTCTTCTCAACCCTTTATGTTTCTTCGCCTCTCTTGTAATTATTTCGTTCTAGTGTCTTAAATTAAAATATTGCTATTTGTATTTGCTTCTTCAGTCATGGTGTAGTGACTAGTAGTTTTTTCTCAACAGTTTCCAAGTTTTCGTTTCTGAGGTGGCAATTTTCAATTCATTGTTTGCGGCCACTAGTATGGTGCAGAGTTTACTCAGTTGAAATTCTCCTGATAAGTGATACAATGTTCTTTTCAATCTCTATTGTCTCATTAAGTTTCCCCCAAAACTATGTGCTTGCCGGAATCTTCATATACCCTTTGAAGTTCATTTTTCGAATGGCCCACTGAAGTCCTGAGTTTGCTGCAGTAAGAAGCAAAATCCATTTAATAACAGTGAGTGCTAATTCAAAGTAAATTGTAGTTGTTCCTTTTGACGTACTTTTTGTGAAAACTTCAGGAAGCCATCAGGGGACAACAAAATGATATTCGATTGCTGCTTGCTGCAGAACAAGAGGCACAGCGCATTGTCAATGCAGCCAGAGAGGGTAACATGTCTCTAAATCTGCTTATTGGTTTCTTAGTTTCATAGTATTTCCTTTCGTTTATTGGAATGAAGTTTGTCTACATACTATTATTGAATGTTAGATCTGCTGTCTTTCACAGAGTTCTACCGGTGCATTTACTTTTGTCTTGACTAGCATGATCTCAGTGCTAGTTGTTCTTCCTAGAGAATTAGTACTCTAAGGTTGTGTATGGTGGTAAAGATCTTGAGAGTGGACCTTCTAGGAGATAATAGGATGAGATATATTATGGTTAACAAGATACAAGACTAATTATCGACATATCTAATCCCTTTCTTTATAAAGAGGAAGCCTATTTAAGGTCGGTAAACTATTGGCCAAAATATGCCCCACTGACCTCTTGGACAAGGGGAAACACAAGCAAATCCCAAGTGGTGGCCCACATATGGAATCCCAAGTGGTGGCCCAAATATGGAGTTTTGTGACTTCATATTGTGAGGATTCGAACCTACCTTGTGCTCTTAATTTACGCTCAACAACTAGCTATCAAACACATAGTCAACCCTGTGGGATTAAGCATATCTAGTCCTTGTATGATTATTTGATTTTTTTCCTTTTTCTTTTTGGGTTCAACAGTCCTTGTATGATTAATTTGGCCTTGGCCTATGTTTTCTTCCAGAAAACTTCGGGGAAAAAGAATAATAAACTAACGAAGGAAAAGGATGAAGGGAACGTGTCTTTACATCCGAGAGAGGTGACAGTACCCTGGTACAGTTCCCCAGACAGTACCTCGGTGGCCCCACAATTATTGTCTGAGGAGCTAAACTAGCATTAGTATATTTTGAATGTTACTATTGTGCACTGGAATCTGGTTTAACATAATGAACATGTAACATCACCCCATAAGCTGTTACTTGCTTTTAGTATTTGCTTGTTGCTAGATTGGTATAAATAGACTCTCAACTGGTTCTTTACAGCGAAAACAGCTCGGCTAAGGCAAGCCAAAGAAGAGGCAGAGAAGGAGATTGTTGCGTTTCGTGCTCTAATGGAGGTTGAGTTTCGAAGAAAGGTTGCAGAGGTAAGAATAGGGGAAAATAGTTGTTCTGACTCCATCTAGCATCCTAATTTGGTATTTCCGTTTGTGAAGGAGAAATGCATGTAATTGGAAGTTTAAAATGACAAAGGTTTGTAGCTCTGTGTACTTAAAAGTGAAGCTCAATTGATGTTGGTTGCTTTCTTTAAATTCAACAAGCCTTTGTACTAGATAAGTTTATGATGGTAGTCACGTGGTTCTATCTGATGACCACTCTGTGGCCACAAGGACTCTGGATTTACGGTACTTAATAATTATTAATCAATAAAAAATGGGATTACGAGAATATTTACTGATGAGAGCAATATCACTAGAACTTGTTTTTTTTAAACAGACCACTAGAACTTGTTAAGCACTTGGTGTTTTTGTCTTGTAGGGAACTTCAAGTTGCTTTCTTGGGTCATGAAGATTTAGGATAAAAAAATGTCAGTTGGAACCAAACAATAGCAGTGACCTGCTGCTTGTGTACTCATGCTTGTGGAGTCTTAATGTCCTGCACTTGTTCAAATTAGCATATATTCATCATAAACTCTTATTTTGACAAGCTCTGCACATGACAACCATAGTAATGCAGCATGAATTAAATTTCAGAATTCTATCATCTTTAAATATAGGAGCTTGTATTGTCTCCTCTTTATAATTGCTTGGCGTAGGCTGGTCTGTACTGATTAATAACTCTCCATTTCCAGGTGTGCCAATCACGCAGAGTAGTGGAGATTCTGGCACTAATGTCAAGCGGCTCGAGCAAGAAACGGAAGCAAAATTGCACACCTGAAGACGGAGGCCACGAGAGTATCTCAGGATGTCGTGCAGATTCTGTTGAAGCATGTGACCACTGTAAAGAACTAGGGGCATCTTGTAAGTGAAAGTCACCAAATTTCCACGTTTGCATGTTTTGATCGGTGCTTTCTTGCTGGGTATCACGATTTCTTTTTCTTTTTCACCTAATGGGTATAACTAGTCTTATGTGCTGCTGTGAATCTATATATTTATGAATGAGATTGGTGAAATTATGTCCTATATAAGAAGTCATTACCCTCCTGTTTGTTGTCTGTCCAAAGAAAAGTTTCATGCGCTTATGAGGAGATGTCAGTTTTTAAGCATCGGTTGCATGTTTTTTCTCTGATCTACATGAGTTCGGTCCAATTTGGTGCAGCTTCACTATAAGCATACAAAAGATTTCTTTAGGGGCCAATCTCCGTTCCAGACTACAAACGATCACTGCTTATACTTGCATATGAACAAAATCAGAGCATTATGAATCAATTATCAAGGTCTTACTTAACTAGAGCCTTTTTTTTCTGCATAGATTATACTGGACCAAATCAATGAATGGGCCAAGCACGGGTTAGAGTTATTAGACTCGACGGTGAGGCAAGGCAAGACCCAACATGAGGCCGGTAAATCTTGCCCAAGCCCATCATCTCATGAGGGACTTGGTACATTTTTTCCTAAGCAAGTTCAAGTTGAGTTTGGATGAGTGGAGTCGAAATCCAGGTGAACATGAACATAGTTTTGGTGCTTGTTTGAAGAAACATTTGTGCCCTCGATGAAACAAATAGTAAGGCTGAACATCTATGGGACTTGCATGAGGAAGAGTTCCAGGAAGGTTAGCGAGAAGTATTGCGCGACTAGTCTTTTCAAGTCAATACTACATCAGTCGCCGATGAAGAATGATGGTATATATTCACGAAAGTAATTGTACACCTGAAGTTCCATGATAATACAAAACTATCATCTGTGCTCTAAATTAACTATTGTTCATCTAAAATTGAAAGAACTCCATTCCTTGTGACCAAAGAACTGCTGCAGATTGTGTTATGAGTTGAGTTAAGCAATCTGGACTTGAAACTTTAGTTTCTTCTACGCATGCACGAAGCCATCTTATATCTTTACTTGCTCATCTCTATAAATAACCTTGGCTACCGCCACAAGCTCAGAATTCACTAGAAAGACCAAAATATGGTAACATTTTTGTTCCCAAAATAGTTTATGTTTAGAAACAATTTTTTTTTATTTGTATTCCCTGCAAGCTTTTGAGCAAAAGAATGTGTATGGTAACTATACAAAATTTATATTTCTGAAATAGAAAAGGAACATAAATACATTTAGTATGACTTTAAAAATTTATATTCCCAAAAATATTTTATTCCCAATTTTTTTATTTAATTTATAAAATGTCAGTTATAATTGATTATATAAAGTTCTTGAAAGAGGAATGTGGAATTGGAATCATAAACTTAAGCTTTTTAAATTTAAAAAAAAAAAATACCGTCATTAGCTAATTATTACTGTGGCATGGCCTAATAAATAGAATGAGAATATATAATAATACAAAATTTAATGATCTTAATACCATTAATAGAAATGTTGTCAAGTACTAATAAACAACATTACAAAAGTCGGAAATATAAAATCATGGAATCTCAGGTATATTGAGATGCCTTGCTATTTTATTTACAATATTTTTCCTACCGTCTCTTAGGACTCGTTGCAGCGACGGAGGAGGAAGGGTGTTAGCGATTCTATCGTCTCCAGCAAGCGTTGATTGATTAATGCAAGAAGGATGAGGACAACTTTCATGAGATAAAGAAATTTTACGAGACTGAGAGAGAAGGAGAGAAGAAAGAGATAGACGTCTTGTGATGCAAGAGGTAAAGGGATAAGAAATTGATTTTTTTTTAGCCTCTGTTTAATCTGTGTCGATTTATTCTCCACTGGAAACCTTCGCCTTCGGCTCCATACTGATCGGGCCGGCCGGGTTTTGTTTTTTATTTTTGTTTCAAATCTGTTCTTAAT
The DNA here is from genome assembly GCA_016097605.1 of Eucalyptus guilfoylei. NCBI lineage: Eukaryota > Viridiplantae > Streptophyta > Magnoliopsida > Myrtales > Myrtaceae > Eucalyptus > Eucalyptus guilfoylei. Next base: position 2,432,311 of record CM027866.1, on the reverse strand, counting down.
AATGGAAAAATTACAAAAATTTCTATTTTATATTTTTTCGAGAAATAAAAAAATAAAAAAGAAAAGAAAAATTGAAGCGTTATCAAGTGCATCATAAATTAATTCTTTTGGATAGCCACCGAATCCATCAAATGTTTTTGAACATGAACCAACCTCTTGGAAAAACATATGCCGCACTTCACCTCGGGTAGAATCAACGAATGTCGCATTACTAATGGTACAAGGAAAATAGTAGATGCTATCCCAATTCCGTGAGCTGTTATTCCATTGGAGGAGGGGCGTGACGTGGCGTCCCCCTGGGGATTCTGGAATGTTCTGCAGCATGGGAGGGGCAATTTTGGGATTGTGATCTTGAATTCCGCCCAAAAAAAATTTCACCGCGTGCCTAGCATTTTCCCCATTAAAATGAAGGATACGAAATGTGTCTATCTAGTAAGGCCTGCATGGTTGTATTCTTTATTTCTGTTCAAGAACAGATTTTCTGTGTTTTGTTCCCGGGAACAAAATTGAAACAGAAACAAGAAACAAAAAAAACTTGTTTCTTATTTCTAGAACAATTTTTAAGAACAAATTTTCTCTCTCCTTTTTTTTCTTCTTCATTTTTCTTCTTCATTTTTCTTTGGCCGGACGCCGACTTCGGCCATGGCCGGCGACCGACCGTCGAGGGCCAGCGAACTCGCCAGAGCGTCGCTAGCCCCTAGTGAGGCTTGGCCTCGCCCACGCGAGTGACGCTCGGCCTCGCCTTGGCTAGGCGAGCTTGGGCTCGCCCAGATCCGGCGAGGCCGCCAGCCCTCGTCGGCCGTCATCGGGCGCCATGGCCGAGGCCGCGACCACCAAAAGAAGAAAAAAAGAAAAAAAGAAAGAAAAAAAGGAAAAATAAAATAAAAATATAAAAAATTAAAAGAAACAAAAAAAGAACACAAATTTACCAAACATGTTTCTATTCTTTTTTTATTTCGGAACAAGTTTACCAAACGCATTTTTCTAGTCAAAAATTGTTCTCCGAACGAGAAATGATTTTTTCTATTTTCGTTCCAGAACACTTTTTGAAATCGTAAAACACAAACAAACACACCCTTAATGAACAACCAGAATTTCTGTTCTAGAAACAATTTTTCTATTCCGACATGTTTTCGGAATAGAAATCCGTTTGATAAACTTATTCCGTTTTTCTATTTCTCGGAATAGATTTATATTCCGAAATAGGTTTGGAATAAAAATCAAAAGTAGAAAATTTCTACTTCTCTATTTCTTGAAGAAATGAGAAATAAAAAATTTTCTTATTGTTCATCAACCGGTCCTTCATCCGTTATCGCCGACCACCGTCCGTCTGCGCGCCCGCCATGACCATTGGCTGCCACCCTGGGCCGCTGTCGCTGTCGCCACCACCGCCCGCCGCTGGTCACCGATTACCCGACCGCCGCCGATGATCCCGGCCGCCGCCGCGCCATGTGGTCGCCGCGCCGCCCGTCGCTACCGCCATAGCCACCACTATTCGCCGGTCCACCGCCGTCCGAAAGGAATAAATTTTGTGTCGTTATCAAACGAATTTATATTTTTAGAGTAGAAGTTTTGTGTCGTTATCAAACGAATTTATACTTTTAGAGTAGAAGACTTATCAAACGGTTATTTTAGCTTAGAAACTCTTTTAGAAATACAAATAGAAAAATCTATTTTTGTTCCAGTATTTCTATTATAGAAACTATTTCTGGAACAGAATGGTTGTCATGCGCGCCCTTAATTACAACACAATGCAAGAGAAGTTACTCAAAACGTCGACGACCAACAAGAGCTCGTGTACTGAAAACAACGAATCGAAACTACACTAAACGAAGCAACAATGCGGAACCAAGTTTCAGAATTAAGGAAACATTACGTGGGAAAACCAAAAGAAACCTGATCCTCCTTTTGGGAAAGCACAGGACCTTCAGAAACGTTGTTCTTGCTGAGAGCAGGAGATTGCATAGAGAGAGAAAGAGAGAGAAAGAGAGAGATGGAGGGTGTTTTGAATAAGGAAAGGGAGATATGTTTCTTTAATCTATGTTATTAGATTCAATTAACGACCACCGTTTGGCTATGTTGGAACTTGACTCGGTCTAGGACTCGAGCAAGATAAATAAAAAATTTAAAACTACAATAGAATATGCTAATTTATGAAATTTTATGAGAATATTAAATTTCATTGTAACTCAATTTTACAAATTACTTTTAACTGTATAATGTCGAAATATTTCGACAAATTAGCTGGACAAAAAAAAAAAGAACACTAATGTGGATAATTTGTGTAATTATCATAGACTTGAAGATAAAAAGTTTAACTTAATACTCTAATATATTAATAGGGCATTGCATTAGTTTGGAATTGACTTATATGGTGAAGTTTTTTCTTATTAAAAAGAAAAGGAAAAATTACATTCATTTATTTTCTGTTCCTGAGATATTTTAACTAATGTTCAATATTTAACTTTTATTCTTTACCAAACATCCGATACTATTGACAATGTAGATACAAGACATTTAAATCATATTTGAATCTTCGAATAATTTATAAAACTTGAGATATCTCTTTAAACAAGCTCAATTCTTTGAACGCCACGCTGTTCGTATTGGTTAACCTCTTTCTCAACCAAAGTGTAATATCAATTTTTACAACATCAAGTTGCGCAAAAACAATTTCTCAACTACGTCATTTTCTTTTTTCATTCTTCTTCCTCCCCTAATCGAGCGATGGCCATGGCGAGGCTCGACTTCGCCAAGGGCTAGCAAGGCACTCTCAAGGCTAGCAAGGTCATCGGCTAGGAGGAAGACAAAAAGAGGAAGAAAAGAAAAGAAAAAAAAACAATCTCAAAAAAATTATTTAAAAATTAAAATAAATTCTATGTCACAAAATAATTTGAGGGTCATACCATATGCATTCTTGTTCTTTTTCTATTCTAGAAATATAAATTTTGTGTAGTTACAAAACATATTCTTTTACTTAGAAACTATTTTAAGAATGTGAAAACTGTACTTTTATCTATTATGGGTAATGGATCTTAATCTATTCACATGCAAATTACTTTCATGTCGTTATTTGTCCAATTGTTGTTTTATAATAGAAATTGCAAGTATCAATTAAGATAGACGACTTCCTAGATAAACGAAACCGCATGATCTATTGACTTGCATTGAAAATCAATAAGAGAAAAGGTTTCATGAGAGAATGATTAATAGGACGATAATTATGTTTCTTAAGTTTATGTTAGGTAAAATAAAGGTCCATTTGTAACGTTTTTATATCTCAAAATTTATGCTCTTTTGTTCACCGGAACAAAAAAAGAAAAGAAATTTGTTTAGTAACATCAGCTAATTTTTCTATGCTAGGAAATAAAAAAGAGATTTCTTAGATTTAGAATAGAAATAAGATGTAAACAATAGTTATTTCTTGTTCTCGAAAACAACTTCTCAACAAAGTCATTTTCTTATTTTTCTTTTCTTATTTTTTATGTTCTTCTTCCTCCTCCTCTAACCGAGCAATAGCCATGGCGAGGCTCGACCTCGCCAGGCACCTTCAAGGCTAGCAAGGTCATCAGATAGAGGAGGAAGAAGAAAAGAAGAAGAAAAGAAAAGGAAAAAAAATCTCAAAAAATTATTAAAAAATTAAAAGAAATTCTACGTTACATGCAATGCCTCTTTTTTTTTTTTTTTTTTTTTTTAAGATGTATTGTTTACACCATCATGAGGTCTAATAAAATAGACAAAACCTTACTTTAAATAATCAAGATAATAGTCAAGTGATTTCATAGCTATCTTATTTTTCAAAATTGAACGTAAATCTTGGTTAAGTTATAATCATATGTACTTCTTTCCTTAACAATTTTGTATATTTTTAAACGTTTATCTCTCTTCATACTTATTTATTGTTTATCATTCGCATACACATGTCCTCTTTTACTCATATATAAAAGATTGTCAATTTGAAAGAAACTTTTTGATAATCATAATATAATTATATTTGGACATTTAAAAAATCAAGAGACATAGAATTAAAAAAAAAAAAAAAACGACAATCAAGATGACAAGAGACGACTTACAAATGGGTTCAACAACTTTTTTAATGATTCATCAACGCAACCATAGGATCTCGCATCAATGTAATTTTAAGAGACTTCTTAATTGCTATGGGGGACTAGACGAAACACCTAGAAAATTCTCTTTTAAAGGCTAGCCAATCAATGTGCTTATAAGATGAGATACACGCCACGTCCAGTATATAAGCAAAATCTGGTTAGGCAGTCATACTTTTCTCGCCTAATAGAGAAAGGCCATTCCAATGGGGGATGAGGCCGTCTAGACTAGATCTAGGCAAGGACCGCAACCCTTGCGAGGAGCCAACGAGCCTTAGGGACCCTCACTAGTCATGGTGGGAAAAGAAAAAGAATAAATAAATCATTTAGAAATTTTGAAAATATTTAAAAATTGTTCACATTAATGTTAGTCAGATCATGTGGGGGTGTTTGCTGTCATTTTAATGATTTCATAATAAAATTGACTGAAAGGACTACATTAGCAAATCATCAACAAATTTAAAATTAAATTGGTCAAATTAAAAAGTGAATGACATAATTGGCATAAATGAAATGGTTTTAGGACCTTTTTTTAAATAATTTCCCCAAGATTTCTCATTTGTAATTTTGCATAGAAGCTGGTAACAAGCCTACCGTTGATGGTAAGGAAAATGCCTTTGATTGTTTGGTGCTTGTTCCTTAAAGTCAAGGTGTGCATCTCATTCTAAAGGAAGAAATAATTGGGTGATAGTTCTTAATTTATTATAATAATGTGAAAACGGTTGCGTATTTCTCTTTTTCTTTTTAATACCCTTGATCGGTGGGAATATTTTGCTGACCGGCAATGCTGATGCTAGATTTTTATTTAAAACATCCATAACCACATTAGGTCATCTTTTGGAATTGGTATAGTTTTAATTTAAAATAAGATCTACTTTAAATTCTTTTTTCTTTTTTGAGAAAATGAGAGCATTTTGGATTTTTGTTGCGAATTTTTCTCAATAAAAATGATTAAAAAAAATCAGATATCGCAACTGAAAGGCGATTGATCTGGTTACATTAGCGGCAAATTTGCAGCCGGAAAGCTTCATGCCATTCAAGCGGGTAGCTGTTGCCACGTCCACGTAGCACGATCTCAAAGGGGCCAGTCCTCCATCGGCGCGGCAGCAACACCAGTCAGGTAAGACCTTTTCGGTCGCAGGGGAGTGCAGAGAAGAGAACTTCACGCTTCGTCTTCTTCGTCTTCTTCGTCTCTCGCAGCGCCACGAATCTCACTCTTCAATATCTGGTGACATGTGTTCGTTTGGTCGGGAAAGAATGTTAGCAGGGGGAAAATCCCAAAAAATTTGATCTGTTTCGAAATCGTGCATGCAGTTTTGAACCTCTACAGTCAAATGTGTTGAGGGGGTGATGGTTTCCTCTGCTTTCTTTTTTTACTCGTGCTTTTTCAACCCGTGTGATCTTTGTTACCGCTCTTCTTTGCACGACAGGTTTCGGGCTGGCTAAGGATGGAGCTGAGCCTGACTTGCGGGAGCATCAGGAAGAGGCCTGCGGATCAGGCGATGAATGATGGTGACATCGACAGGATATATAGATTCACCATATTGTTGCCTAATGGGACTACCGTGGGAATCGCGTTAAGGGAACCCAACCCGACCATGGCCTTCCGAGATTTCATGCTGATGGCCAAAGAAAGGTACAATCAAGCCAAAGCACAAGATCCATCGCTAAGGTCAAAGGGTCCCATCGCATGGGAGAGTAATGAGTTGCATCTCGAAGATGCAAATGGCAACCGGATCAAAAGTCGAATTATTTTCGACAACTTTAAGCCTCACAAGAGCCACATCTTGCGTCTTCGCGTGAGTATTGGGCAAAAGTCATATGTTGTTCGCTTGCCGTGTCTTCTTTTAATTTACTGAGAGTGTGCATATTCACTTTAATGGCCGTACTTACTTATTTTACTGTTTGTTTCTATGTAATATCTTTTTCCAATTAGGATGGCTCTGGCAACACAACTGACACTTTTGAGGTTGGTATTTTATTCCTTTTTGCACCGTACCCAGCTGTCGATATATTCTCAAGAATGGGTATCACTTGCCTTTTAGGAGTTTCTCTAGTTCTGATAGAGTTTCTCTAGTTCTCTGTGCTTCTTCAAGCGAGTGCATTGATATATGCGTGAAATCTCTCACAGAATATGTGGGATTTAACGCCTGATACGGAATTGTTGAAGGAGCTACCTGAAGAATATACTTTTGAAACTGCTCTTGCAGATTTGATAGTAAGTTGTCCTGATGATTTTGGAAGTTATAATCCCTGTTTGATGCCAAACTGACTGCTGCTCCTTTCACCAGGATAATTCCTTGCAAGCCGTGTGGGCTAATCCCCTGAAATCTAAAAGATTGATTAGGTGATTTCTTGATCTTGTCGTGTTACCATTAGGATTGGAACATCGACCCTTTTGTGGCTTAAGGCTCAGAATTTGTGGAACATTAGAATCCATACTGTGGCTTATGGTGGAAGCTATGCGAAGGATGATGCTTCACTGCGTTGATCTAGTTGTTGATCCGGGTGCATCTTACAACTTCTCCTAGAAAAGGAACCTTTTCTTTTCAAATAGAAATTTTATACTAAGCAAATCTATAAGAGGTGATTGATGACTTGTTTACTGGATAAATATGAACAATTGTAAACATGCATTCTTGTTGTTTCAACTAAATTAGCGAACAATAAATGAGAGTAATAGGAAGCAACATTGAAGCTTTTCCTTTGTTTGGAAGTATCACTGCCAGTTTGCTAATTGCCAACAAAATTCTTCTTTAAGTCTGAACCCCATAGGACTTCATCGATGCAAACATCTTTCAGCCATATATAATGAATCATAAGTTTCACATGGAGATTGTCGCATTTACTTCAACACGATAGGCGTTTGTTGCCATATGATCATGGGCTAACTATATTTTAATCTTTCATCTTGATGCTTCTGCTAGCTGCATTCTTATTGAAATTTTGTTGGGTTTGAACTTTGGAGCGTGACTCATTATTGTTTTGAAATTGCAGCTTGGATATATCTGATGAAAAGATCTCAATCTTTGACACTGGCCCTGGAATGGATGACAGTGATGAGAATTCTATAGCAAAGTGGTATTGAGTACTCTAAAGCAATGTTTTTTCTTCCCTATTTAACCCAAACCCACACATGCACCTACACACTCACTTGGCCATGGCAACTTACACCATAAACCGTATTTTGGCTTGAGGAGACAGAATTTTAGGAGAGAATTCTGTGCTTTGGGTAAATTTGTTTAGTAGAAAACGAAGAAAATAACATTGGCTAAATGACTTTTTGAACATGCTTTGATAATGTGGAGTTACAACTTGTTCAGATGATTACTTGAGTCAATTATCTATTTCCAGAAAGAGGCTGGTGCTACTTAAATGCAAAATGATGGCTTCTTTCTGGAGAAAAACTGACTGTATCCTTTCCTATTATTTCTAATAGAAATATACTTTATAGGACAGAATTTTATTTTATTTTATTTTTTAAAACAGATATGCTTAACTACAAGATTAAATTCCATCCACTAGCAAGCCTTGGTTTCTGATTTCATTCTCTTTTTGTAACTTTTCGTGGATTTGTGTTCATTCTTTTTGTCTAGGGGAAAGATGGGCGCCTCACTTCACAGAAAGTATAAAGTTAAGGCAGTAGGTGGAAAACCTCCATATCTAATGGTAATTTCTCTTTAAACACGTGACATTAATTGAGTCTTGTAGTCTTTGCATGAAAAAGGCATGCAAAATGTCCTTTTGCTAGTAGCATGAATCCATTGGTATTTACGGGAGATGTAAATTGATGCAAGCTAATATCACATGTGAATGATTGGTTGACTGCAATATATTAGGAGCGAATCAATTTTTCCGCTGCCATATTCATACACTGTCGAGTATGTCCTGGCATAATCATTGTTCTTAAAGAATCGACTTCCTCTTCCCGAAAATGTTGCTGATACCTTCCACTTCTCATAGGTGGAATTAATTTTCAAAGCTACATTGCGCCATGCAGCATTAGCTTCGTTGAAATACAAAAAACATTTTTTCCCTATCCTCCCCCAATAAAAAGCAAACACAAACTTCTGTTTTCAATGAGTCGGAGTTATATGAGAGAAGTCGACAGTATGTTCCTAACTCGCTGACAATTCACCATTCCACGTCCTGGACATGAATTTGAATCGGGAAAATTAAACTGTTTTGAATCTCTAAAAGTTTAAATTGCTTCTATTTTCTGGATAATTTGTTGAGCGTGGTGCAGCCTTTCTTTGGCTTTTTTGGTTTTGGAGGACCAATTGCCTCTATGCATTTGGGAAGGTACGTTCCAGAGTATTGTAGTTGTAGAAACTGGTAGTCCATTATATTTTGTTGAGGTAATTTACACCTCTTTACCTTTTAACGAGTTACAGGCATGCCGTGGTTTCTTCCAAGACAATGCAATCTAAAAGAGTATACATGTTACATCTGAAGAGAGAAGCTCTATTGAGCAGATCTGGTTCTCAACACTCCTGGAAAGTATGCAAGATCACTGATTTCTTCATTGTTGTCATATTTTTCTCTCGACTGGACTCCCTTATGTTCCATACATAGATTTATTCAATCAGTCATCCTTTTCTTTGTCATTTATTCAGACTGATGGTGGCGTCAGGGTTCCTTTAGAAAATGAAAGTGCCAGAGCACCTCAAGGAAGCTTCACGAAGGTAGACTTCTTTTAATAAATTCTTTCTATCGTGGTATTTCAGTGTCAATTGCATTCACTCATTGGACATTTCGCGGTGCATACGCCACATCTTTTCTTTTTATATTTGCAACTAAATTTTTGCCCGTGGGAAGGTTTTACTCAGCTAATCTCTACAAACCTGTTAAAAACCATTGTCTAGGATGTTATCTGTCATGCTCTTACCCGGGCATCATCCATTGAAAGCATGTCCTTTTAAGTTACCACCATTGCTCTATAAATTTGTTTTTTGGCTTGGCCATGGCACAGGACTTGGAAGTAATCATAGGTCAGCCGTCTTGAGTGACTATTAGGCTCTAGATTCTCTGATTATGCCAGTCGAAGACTTCTCAGGTCATGTCTTTACTTTGTTCTCCAGGAAAAGTCAATCTTCTTGAGGGAATCCTAGGCTTTAGATTGTCTATTATGTCACTTTAATATAGTGGCGATAAAATAGATATTTTTTTCGAGATATAGGATTGAAATATTTAAAGACATAGGCAGTGGCAAGAGATTGGGAGAATATAAAATCTATAAGATGTGAGGTGAGTTGAGAAATGAAACACCCTCACAAGGATTATGAAACACATAAACTGGCAGCTACTGTGAGTTAAGACAACTATTCGAACAGTTTGAAGTTGATAAAGATTGATAGAACACCTCTTCATGCATGTCGGCGTCTGTTGATGGGGGAAAGCCTCTACTATGTAGTTTGAAGTAAATATTTTATTTCTTTTGTGTACTGCCTTGGGCATATATATGTAGTTAATGACTTATATGTATTATTCTAAATACATTCTGCCAGTAAAATTTTCAGGTATTTCTTGATTTGTCACAAGGTGGTAAATATTGTGAATTCTCGATACCTAGACAATACAGTGTGATGTTTTCATGCATTCTTGTCGTATAAAATCTGTACAGGTTGAGATTTTCAAGCCTAGAATGAAAAACGTGAATCTATATCAACTCTCGTGCAAGCTGAAGGACATCTATTTCCCATACATTCAGGTTTGCTGAAATCATATCTATTTTTGTTTAGGGTTTTGTTAAAGAGTGCCTGCAGGGCCCTTGTTAAGCCACAGATTGAGGAAAGTTCACAGTTTTTTATGCACTGTTTTACTTTTGTTATGTGTAGTTAATTCTTTAGAAATTGAAACATTTCATACAAGTATGCTTAGCAAGTGCCTCGGGGCACTCTTCAACAAGACTTTGGTCAATATTTTTGAGAGTATTACTCTTGGCTATGATTTAAAACTATGCTAATGAGTTCTCCCTTCTGGTGAATTCATAACTGTTACTTTCTGTATTACTGGGGATATCAAGGTAGAGCAATGTCTAAGATAGCAAGTAGTAGGTAAAATGATTTTTCAGAGTTATGCAAGTTTGCTTCTTCTTTGTAAGGATTACATAGGATACCTGAATTTGATTTATTTCTAATTAATTTGAATGTTTGCAGTGTGATGGTTTGTCGAATTTGAGGAGGACTATCAGACCAGTCCATTTTGAGGTATGGAATGCACCGTTGATGGACTCTAATATTAACTCCTTCGGCCACATAATGCTTTTGCTTTTTAGCTGGCCTCAAATAAGCTATGTCACTATGTTGTTCAGATTTACAAACAATTTCAGATTTCCTTGTTCTTGCTATTCCTACAAATATATTAAGTAATTTGAGAAGGTTTGCTATTTATAGTGTATGGTTTGCAGAAAAAATAGTACCTGTTATTGCATTTGTCTTTTTTGTCCACTATGAACAGGCACTTTTGCACATTCTTAATATTGGGATAGAAAAGGCACAATCCAGCTATGTAACTATGTCGTTCAGATTTACAAACGATTCGGATTTCATGTTCTTGCTATGCCTGCCTGCAAATATATAAACTAATTTGAGAAGGTTTGCTATTTAGACGCTTATGATATGAGTGTGTCATAGTGTATGGTTTGTTGAAAAAATAGTACCCATTATTGCTTAATGGGATCTCAAAGTAAGCTTTTTGCACCATGAAATAAGTTTGTGTTTTGTCAGGTTAATGGTATTGATTTAGCTGAAATTGAAGGAGGGGAGATTGCAATTACCAACTTGCATTCATGCAATGGTCCTGATTTTATAATTCAAGTCCATTTTTCGATCACAGAGGACACTGACGCAAATAGAACACTCGGTAAGTATCTGTAGTTCTCTGTCCCATTCTTTATAGAAGAGGAGACAGAGTTATATCATCTTTTATTCTAGGTTGTCCACCTTTTATCGTTCTTAGGCCCTTCTTTCATTTGTTGGCATCAATGCTTTTAGTACTAGTTTTACCTAAGAATGTCACTTAGATTTTGCTTTTCTCTAATATAAAATGCTGCAATACTTTTCAGGTTCCACAGCAATTCACGAGGCTAATGCTTGCCTGAAGTGTGTCTACTTTCCTGTTGTTCAGGTATGGCAGTATATTCTTATAGTTTCTTTTCTTTTCAGATTACTGCGGAAGAAGTTCTTAATATAAGTACTCCAGGGGAAGGAAAACATTGAGAGAATCTTAGAGAAGTTAGAAGCTGATGGATGCAGACTGGGTGAAACCTATGAATCTTTCAGTCGAGTGTCAATCCGACGTCTTGGCCGACTGCTTCCAGATGCTCGCTGGGTGAGTTGTGGATCTTTATGGATATTATAATCAAACTTAGAAAAGCTGATGAAACAAAAAGCCCTGGCATCTCTCTTGCATTACATAAGATAAGGATAGTGAGATGGGGGCTTAAATGCCTAGAAGCGATAGCACATTTAACGGTCCTTAAAACTTATGCTGCTCCAAAATAGTACAGCTTACATTGTTATTGATCACACATCTTCAAGCCTTCATCCTTTTGGATACAGCCCCCAGTTAACAGATGGATATTTAAACCTCTCTTTTGTCGCTATCTCATCTAGTGGCCCAGTAGTCTTGCATAATCCATTTTCCCCAAACCAGCCAAGAAGCGAGGTTTAGACACCTGGCCCCATGGTTATCCTTTTGGAAGTTGGACGACTATGACTGCGATTGCTAATCAAATAAATACATCAAGAAAGTAAGCATTCTGCAAACCTGGAAAAGTCTGATTAAAATATTCAACAGATGGAGTTCGTGTGATCCATATTTCTCGCCTCTAGTTGCCCTAATATGAAAGGTCAAACAGTCGTTGCTCATTCCTTGCATGAATTTTAAGCAAACCCGGTCATGTTTAAAGCTGGTATTAAGTATAACTTCTTAGGCTGGTTTATAAGTTTTTTATTTTTGGCCAGGCTGGTTTATAGGTTTGATGAGACCATTTTCTTACTTCTATGTTGTGGCTGCTGGGCTGGGAATAGAAGACATCATGTAACCGGTTGTGCGCATTGCATGTTAGAACAATGGTGAAATGGCTTCAGTGCAACTCATGTTATCAACTCTAGTAAATTTTTCAAATGGTAACCCCACCAAATCATGCTCTACCTCTTTCCTTGGTAGGCAATCTTGCCAAAACTTATAAGTCTATGTCAATGTGCTTGTACATCCAGCAAATGCCCGTGGCGACTCATTTTGTCTATGACAACCACCAAAATGAACTTTTCTTGTTTCAGATCTTTGCCCACGTCAATTGCATTTTGATCATTTCTTATCCTCCCTTTTAGTGCATATATGCAAATGTTGACATCATCTTCTTCAAGCTTGTGAGTCAGCTAATAAGACCCATTTTGCGGGAAACATGCTTATACATGTATTTTTCTCGATTTCCGCTCTATTAACAGTCAAGGTTTTTTGTAATCTTCATTTCGTATCTTGTGAAATATCATCCAACTTAAGATTTATTCCAAAATGAAGGAATTTCTGACAAGATTCACAAGAAAACACAAATACTAAACATATTGTGGCTTATCTTATAAAAATTTCATGTGCACATTGAGAAGGTCCTATCTGATAAACTTGATCTAATTGAAAATTTTGGGTTAAATCAAGCGTCATTCTCAAGTGTTTGATGCTTCCACTGTCTCTCTTTAACTGGGGTAACTAATGTCCTCACGGTTGCTTTCTACTACAGGGTTTGCTTCCATTCATGGAGAGACATAAGAAAGGAGATAAAGCTCATTTATTCAGGAGAGGTTTCTTTAGAGTTAAATGTTATATTGGTATGGTTATCATTGATTATTAGGACCTTTCTTATCTAATGGGACTGCATTTTCTTTAATTCTATACATCATGATATGTCTTATATTTTGATGATGCAGAGACTGATGCTGGATTTTCTCCAACACCTTCCAAGGTGAGGGGAACTCTACTGCCTATTCATGGGCCATCAGGCTTTCTTAGAATACTTAATGTTCCCAGTTCTGACATTTTTATGTAACTTAAGACTTTCAAATGCTTCGATCTATGAAAACATATGGAATAGGAACTAGAGATTTCTCGTAGCAAGGCCAAACAAAGTGTGCTGTTTCGGTGGTGCAAACCAGAGCAGGAACACAAAAAAATAAAAAATGTCTCTAGCTAATTCATGTGTTTCCATAGGGATTCTTCTAAAATTTCTTGATGTGTGTTGGTAGGAATGTTCCTTCTTCATGGATAAAATCATTTCGAATGTGGCTGTCATAAGTTTGATCAGAGTTGAGACCTCTTCATGTTGTCATAATAGCACATATGAATTCAGTGTTTTATTAGTTCATTTAAGTGTTATATCTCAGGGCAAAACATGTTGTTATTCGTCTGTTATTTGTCAGTTGACAGTGATGTTTCCAATCTTTCTCATCGCTGTTACCTAGCTGGAGAGGAGGTTAGAAGTATGCATACACAGTAGCTGTAAGCCTTTGTAGTAAAAAATTGTTCTTACTAAAATTTAAAGGTTTTTGAGTTGCCGTTTGTAGATTTTAGGATGAGTACCTTTTCTATGACATCTTATAATAATTTAATAAATCTTTTAAATTCAATTAATGGGAAATGACAAAAGTTTGATGATCGACATTTCAAACACAGGTCTTCTTCACTTCCTTTTCTTTTGGTTCTTCATTTGTCTAGTATCTGTTGAGCTAACTCTTTGCTTGATAAGTAAATAATGTACTTTTGGAAAACATCGAAACTGAAACATGTCTATCTTATGTAAGTGGTTCATTACTCGAAATAGTTTGCTTCAGCAAAAGAGTTTTTGTGTGAGATTTTGTAAGAGTGTCACCAACTGTTCTAAAAGCTTAAGCTAATAAATAAATGAGTGTTTTAATATTTTAATATCCTATCACTCGCCCTCACCCTTAGCTTGGTCTTTTTACTGAGTATTAAGCATGAAAAAATTTCATTGGAGGCAAATCGGGCATTCAAAATTAGGATCTCCTGCTCTGATACCATGTACAATTTTGTAAGATCACTATCAACTATTCTAAAAGCTTAAGCTAGTAGATAATATTTCAATATTCTATCAAATCAAAGGACCAAAAATAGGTTGAATGACATATAGTCATCATCTAAATTGCTTGAGAAATGAAAATTGCTCATCTTCTTGTGGAACTTTTCATATAGAGATGCTCAATGCTCCTTTCTCTTACCGACAGATCTGGCCCAAAGACAGCCCATTTACCAAGTGCTCTTAAAAAAATTGGCAGGCCTCTTGATGGAGTAAAAGGTCATGCTTGTACATATTTCCACTATCTTCTACTTGAACTTACGTGGTTTTCACTCCAAAGTCCTTAATGAATTTTTGTCCATTATCTAGGAATAAATGTTAAAATCTACAGAGAAGAGAAGTTGTTGACTGCATTGCAACTGGAAAAGGAGTATTCTAATTGGATTATCCAAATGCATGTTCGTCATGATGAAGAGGTTGACAGTGGCGAGGACCAAGCCGTTTTCATAATCAACCCTAGAAACAAGAAGGAACTTGGTGTATCATCTGACGGTATGTAGAAGTGATATATATATCATAATCTGGCGGATTACTGGTGAAGTTCTGCTATGTCACATGATAGTGGCTTGCTATTCAGTCTTTTCCTGTCTTGCGCAAAATGTTTGATATCTTTTGAACTTCTTTGATCGCACTGCTTCCAGTTTTACCTATTATTTGTTTGCTTTGTTGCTCATGGTGCAATTGGTTAATATAAAAAATTATATCTTAGTTGTGAGAGTGCACCGTCAAATGAAAAGGAAGGAAGTATCTTGGAGATGTGGCCAGAAAATCAAAATTCTCAAAGGAGCATGTGCCGAAGTGCACAAGAAGAATGTCTATGCTACTCTGGAATATTTTTTGCTTGAAGGACTTGAAGGAGATGGCGGTGGTAAGAAATGATATACATGCGTGCATTTAGTTGCACTTACTTCAAGCTTTCTGCGAAAAGATACTTTTATTGTGGGCATGTTAGATTATCTCAATATGTCTAACTGATAACGCTTATACTTAAACAGAATGGAATTTTTTTTTTTTGAGCATGCAATTCGAAACATAAAGAGATACACTGCATCTAATATGTATAGACGTTGTAGCTTCTATGATAACTTTAAGTTTCAAACTGGTGCCTATTCCATAGTAGTCAAATGATTTTTCAGACAATTTCATTATTTCACCATCAATGACTTGATTTTTATTATGTTTTCCAAGGAGACTTGGACTAAAAAGTAGGTTTTGTAGAAGTGTCCTACATTGATCAGTGGAAGCATTTTGCATTCAAACCATCAGTCAGTACTTATGTTCGCTAGGATTGAAATGAAAGAATTAGATCATGTATTAAATCAGAGAAAAATCTTGGGATCAAGTTTTAACCGTCTATTTGCTCATAGGGGATTTCCAAATTAGAAGATCCCTCAACTTGATTGAAAAAACAGTTTATTTAGTGCGAGGATGTTTCTCTATTCTGTTCAAAGAAGTGTATTGGTCGATTGATCTATCTTTCTTCTCTCTACAGGGGAAGCACGAATCATATGCAGGTGAGTCACTTATCGATTTTCTGTGGTTGAAGTGTTATCAGTTTTCATCAAGTGATTGGATACCTTAAGATTCTGCTAACAAGCTGTCCCTACATTATTTTGTGTGAAAGACCACTAGGGGTCCCTGATGAGAAAGGTTGCATCCTCAATAAGCATGATGGAAACGTTTGCTTGGAGGTTCAGAGTTCTGTATCTATACCTATTGGAGTAATTGACTATGGAGAGGTATCTATTTAATTATTTGAATGAAATTGTACTTCTTTATGTTGTATAATGTCCAAAATCACAATTCTTTGTGGTCTCTACTCAATCTTGAGCTTCCAAACCCAGTTAGTAACTGTTGGGAAATCCGAGTGGGAGTGCCAGTTGGAGAAGCAACGCTTGAAAGCTCCATCTTCGATTGACTTGCTAGATGCCAACCAATGTGAAGAGTTAGGAATTCATGAGGTACGTGTCTAATTGGGGTTTTGTAAATCGATCTTCAATTCACAGGTGACTCGCAGAAAGTATTTCTTGAAGCATCCTATATAACCTTGTTCGAGTATTTTATAGCATTTAGGTGAAATCTGTCGGTCTGAAAGGTTTAAGAGCTAAGGAGATTTTCTGCATGATGTTACATATTGTGTTCCTTCTCCTTAGAATAACTGCTGACCTGAGAATACTATTGATTTATCTATCCTCCGTCTATATTACTAGCCTATTTATATTTTCTTTTTGTCTTTTTGTTTTCAGGTGTTACCAGTTCATGCACCCATTCCTGCCGGACGAGACCCTCCAAAGGAAATTGTAGCTGTCGTCCGGCCAGCAAATTTCAATTACTCCACTGCTCCAAAGAAATTGGATCAGAAGTACATTGTCAAAAATAAAATGGAAATGTCAATGGAAGTCAAATTCAGTGGCGATTTTGATAATGGTCGAGAAAGTCATTTTTATTCATCTCGCGTGACACCATCTTGTTATAGAGGATTTCATGGTCTATACATCTTTTCCTTGGAGCACAAGTCTCATGAACTATTTCAGAAATCCGGTGTATATAAATTTATGTTTCATATGGTAAACAAGCATCTTTAACTGTTTTCTGCCAGCTAAAAAAAAAGGGACAAAATTTATCACCAAATGCTCTTTTTATTGTGTAATACCTCTCAAACATCATTTTGTTGATATGTACTTTTGATCAGGATGAGACAAGCTGTAAAAACTATGAAAAAGAAGTGACAGTTCTTGCATCTGCTGAGGTTGGAAGGTGGCAACTTTTGGGCTATGATAAGAATGAGCATCTTAGAGTCAGGTAAGGATGGTAAGGAGTTTTTGATAGTACCAACTTTTGTTCTTTTGTTGCATATGTGGAGCTCCAGGTCTGCAATGTAATTTGTTGGCGATTTTGACAGGGTTGGATCATGCTTTCCTCCTTTAGATGTTGCATGTTATGACAGATATGGGAACCTCATTCCATTCCCATCAACTCCAAAAGTCAATTTGCAATTCAAGATGGGCAAAGGCACGTTGATTGGTGTAAAGAAAACGAAGGCAGGCCTTTCATCTGACAAAAGGACTCTAAGAATTAAGGTGCCATGCACATCTATTTAATATGTCCGGCCCATCTCAGATTTGCACACTTTACTAAAATTTAACCCTATCGAGATACAGTAGTATCTCAAGCATTGTTGTGGTAACTCAGATTTACTGATTGCGTAGGATATACTAATAGAAAGTGGGGATTTAGACATCATCCGGCCAAACTATGAGGGCACAATGCTTTTATGTCCGCCAGATGAATCTTTGTCCATTTCTATTCCATGTAAAGGTATCGCATTCTGGATTAAATTCCTTTACAGGCATGAGTGCGAGATTTGTTAATTGTTTAGCTATTGATATGCCTGGAAATTATTTTCTTGACATTCTCATAGTTATTCCTGGACATGCGCGGCGAGTGTTGGCACATCCATCCATGCAAAGTATCCAAATGCTTCCAGGATGCATAGTACAAGAACTCAAATTGGAGGTAAAAGCACATCCTCTCAAGCCTTGTGCTTAAGCCCAATTGTGAATGAAGTTTCTAGCACTATTTGTACGAGACAATACTCAATCATGTGCAGACTGTTACTAGTGTGCACATATTGCATAGTCGTGGTCCTCAGTGCATTTTCCTGATCGCAATGGCAATTATTTTACTTGCCATGTATATAGTTCTTAGTCTTTCATAGGGTATTTTATTGGATGGAAATTGAGGCCTGGTCTTTCTCTTTTCAATAGAAAAATAACAAGTATCTGAGACAGAACTTCTTTGAACTTTTTAATTGCGTACCTTGTAGAACTTCACCATACAACAGAAAAAGGAGTGTAAGTTAACATGGTCCAAACTGGAATATTATTATGTTTAGCTAATATTTCGCTGTATATTTGCAGAAGAAATTTTTTGCCACCCTTGCTTATGTCTTTCATTTGATTCATTTCCTTCAGATGTTTGATGCTTATGGAAATCATGCTTTGAAGGACTCTGGAGTTCTTTTGAAGGTTGAGGGATTTTCCATTAAAGATCAGATGGGTAAAAAGCACAAGGTGATGTTCTTTCCCAGAATCCCTGCGGTGCTATTGCGTAAATTCTGTAATTAATTATTTGTTCTCTTATTCTATGTTTGGGAGATGAAGGAAAATGGGGGAAATGAAAATTTGGGCTGAAATTGGGTAGGTAAGAAATCGGAATTTTTGTGGGAGTTTGGAAGGGAAATTCAAAGTTTTGTGTAGTCACACCTAAATTTTCTTCCCTCCACTCTCCCAAACAAAGCTTCAAAGATGGCCTTTGTTGACACTGATTCAGCATGTTAGTCAGGGCACTTATCTTTCCATAGTTGCGTATGAGGTGCATGAGACCATTTAACTGAAGCAACAGGAACTTTGTGGTGATTTTGCTCCCACATTTACCTACATTTCTGTTGTTATTATTGGGAATGACCCTGCTGGCATTTTAGATATAGGGCATAAACTGTTCAAGCGATGAAATAGCATGTCGGTGGCCCAAAAAGATTTGGCGCATTGTAGAGTATTCATACCATATTTGGAACAGCATATGCATTGCTGATGGGTTAGCCTCTGTCGAAAATTATTTAAAAGAATGGAATAAATTTCTTGTTCAGGTGGATCATGATGGATTTGTTCATCTCGGTGGCATGTTGAAAGTTACTGCAGGTTTCAATCAAAATGGTATGAACCTTGAGTTTGTAGCTTGAACTTTTACTTTGATCTGTTCTAACTTTTTCTGGGTAATCCTTAATTGAAGGAAACCGTGTTTGCAAAAGAACATCAAGTACAGTAGAGTAGAGTATAGCTCAAATTCTTGCAATAACTTTCACAAGCTATATCTAAATTTAATGAACATGGTAGAGTGACCATGTATTCACCATTTAGGGGGCAGGTGGTATGCTAAGACTTACTCTCAGGCATATTTCCTTCTCCTTTTGCAGTTTTGTAGCTCAGCTCGTGATTACATATTTATTTGCTGATTGGGCCTCCAACCAAGAGTACTACTACTAGGCCTATGGCCATTCGAAAATGCGGCCCCTTCATGGTCTTAATTATAATCCCAACCTTCTACCATTAAAATCACGTCGTAAACTATTATGGGATTCATCATCGATTGGGCATTTTCTTTTCTATGCAAAGCCCGTTAATCTCTTGAAAAGTGCTAAATTTTGATTATCACAACTAACTTCTTAGTTCCTACATCTGCCATTAAATCAATGCAGTTTATTTTGAACCGAGGGTGGACTTATCTCTCTCAATATAATTAAGGAAGTTACAAGAAGCAAATAACTCAGAAATTCTATAATAAAAGAAAAACATACTGAGCCTATCATTATTACCTTTTATTACTGAAAAGTTTCACCCTTATTCTAAACTAATATATACCTGTTTTCATTCTTTCAAACTAATTCCTTTTCCTTGATGAGGGTTCAAAAACTCCCGCTAGTATAAACCTAAAACTTTCTCATATATATAGATATATATATTTTGAAGTTTTTCATGTCTCTCTTGATGAAATTACTTTAACCTTGCTTGAATTGAGAATGGGAAGAATTTAGCCATTATGCAAAACATAAGAAACATTAGAGGTAGCATCATTGACTCATATATTGAGGTTTACTGTAATGACAACAAAGTTTGAGTTCCAATTTACCATACTAATTGTTATAATTGACTCAAAGGAGGGATTGCATTAATACAACTAGTAGATTCGATGAATTAATATTTTAAGAGAATTACATTGAGTCACCTTTTATTTCTTCAACTTATGCATTGACCATACAATTTATTCAATTAGTATAGTTTACACTCCAGGTCGATCTACTTTAGTTATTCATTGTAGCATTGATCAATTGAAGCTTAACATGATACCTATAAACAAAGATTTGGGTACTCCAAATTTATGAGGTAAATAACAGTCCTTTTTCTTGGAGTGCAGACTTTTTGCGGTGTGGACTCGAAATCACATAGTTTTATCAAAAAGGTGTTTTATTATAATCTTGCTTATGGGACATATCAGTTGATGATATTTATTGCTAGGAACTAAAATTATGGTGTTTATATTTCATGTTCACACAGCATCTATCATAATAATTTTGCTAAAGATTTAATATGGAATCAGTAATCAGATTTGTGGGTAGGGAGATAAGTAAGGATCTGAGAATGTAATGTTCCCTTAATAATAGTGATTCCAAATGTTTGGTCAAAGTCTATATTTCTGTATGTGTAAGAAAATGTTCTCATAATTTTGAACTATTATAATAAGGATTAGAAGTACCAGGCATCTATGCCTGGAAAAGGTGCAATTTCTTTACCAACAACTATCTATTTTGTTAAGTTTATTGGAGGGTATGAATTCACATTTCACTACATTGAAGGAAACTCCAATAGATTCCATATGGTCATCACTTAACAGCTGTGCTGAAAGTGAAGCTTCAATAGTTGAACCATCAAGTGTTTTAAGTTTCAAACTTATAGCAACTACTGACTGTCTGGGGATATCTACATTCATTACCTGCATACAGTATCGCTGTCCGTTATAGCCGGTGGTGAAGAAATATTCAAGGAAGAGCTCCAAACAGAAAAAAGGGAGCTCAGAGTTGGAGAACCAGTTAGTATAGTCTTCTGCTTCTAGTTGCACAATGATTTCAATTTCAAAAACTTGTTTTAATGTTGGCATGATTTACAGGTGCCTCAGCTTTGTGCGGCTGGTTCCCAACTAGAGAATTTCGTCTTCGAAATTGTGGATACAGAGGGTAATCTCGATGAGAATATCCACAATGATGAGGAAAATGGCCATTTTCATACACTTTCCATAAAACTGGACTCATCCGTTACAAAAACAACCACTTTATATGCTTTCCAAAAGGGGCGATGCACTATTCCTTCTCTTACTGTCCCTCGAGATGCTGGTTGCTTTAGCTTTTCTGCTGTCCATTCTCGTCACCGAGAGTTATCTTTGAGCATCAAGGTCGCAACGCTTTATTTCTGGTAATGTGTTGGTAATTTGCAGTGGTACATTTATTGAACTTTATTTGTATACGCAGATTGGCATTCAGCCTTCTTCAGATTTGCATCGTGAGATTCAAACCTTATGTCCAAATATGAGTATAATGATGCTACAGGACACATCAACCCCCAATGATATAGGGAATGTACTTTCCATCATCAAGAATGAGGTATTGTGTTAGATCTTCATTCAACATTACATCCCTCTCATAAATCTGGTTATTTGTGGTTTGTAAATTCCTATTGTAATCTTGAAGTTGTAACTATTCTTTAAGTACCTGGCTTTAAGGTTCTAAATTTAAGCTTCTCATGTTCTAATGAGGTCAGTTGCAGCTAATGCCCATCATCCTCACATACTTATGTGGTCAGTTGTGCCTTGTGACTTACAATTAATGCTCCTCACAGGTTCCTGAGGAAACTGCTTCGTGCATTGAACATCCGGAAAGGGTAAATTCCTATTGTAATCTTGAAGTCGTAATTATTCTTTGAGTACCTGGCTTTAAGATTCTAAATTTAAGCTTCTCTCATGTTCTAATGAGGTCAGTTAGTTGCAGCTAATGCCCATCATTCTCACATACTTATGTGGTCAGTTGTGCCTTGTGACTTACACTTACTGCCTCTCACAGGTTCTTGAGGAAACTCGTTTGCGCATTGAACATCGGGAAAGGGTACTGAAGTTACTGCATGACCGGAAGGTTGAAATAGAGCAATCTTTGGTGGAGTTAGGAGGTGATTTGTCTTGGTTAATGCTATTACTGAATATTAATTGGTTTTGATAAATGCATGCAACACTGTTTTGCAATGACGCGCATTTCTTTGTCCTTGTGGTCTTGTCAATATCAGTGACCTATGGCTACTTAGTTTGGAAAGTTTAAAGAATATAAATCCATGTTTTGATTGTCATATTATGACTCATCACATTATCATGTTTGTATCTAGATGAGAGAAATGTGATGCTTTTTAAAGAACGATTTGCCATTTACTCCAACGTACAATATATATAGATCTGAATCAAGTTAGGATGAAAATGATTGCTCAGTTAATGGTTGTTTTTCACCAAAATCACCTGGGGCGCGATTATTCATTTAACCTAGCAAATCCAGTTGCGACAAGTAGGAGCTACATCACTAAGTTAGGTATATGGGGATGACCAACTTTTTCAGTTTATGCAGGGCCTTCCCCTTTGAACATTGTGGACTACTTTTTCGCCAAAGAGGAAATGATAGACATGATAGAAAACAGAGATGGCTCGGCGGCTTCCGTTCTCTGTGAACTGATCAGAAATTTTGCTTCAGAAGGACCACATGGAAGATCTAGAGATGGCATCATTGGTGTGGTTGCACTTCTTGGAACAATTTGCAATATTGAGCTTAGCAGGTAAACTATCACTGACCTTCTATCTGACCCACTTGTTCAATGTTGCGAATCCCCTTTTCACCTTTTAGACAAATCGATACTTAGAGCTGCATTTTCCATTTTGGAGGATCTTAGCCAAGTATCTGGGTGAAGATCAAATGCTCGGGATTGTGTGCACAAACTCTGAGACGGCATTTAGTCTCGAGACATATGACAAAAATGGAGAAGTTGATCTCCAAACTGCTGTTTATGCAAAAGCAGCTGAACTTGGCAAGTCTATTAGTGGTGAATTTCGTGTCATATGTCTTGAGGAAATAAGGTACATAAGTGGTATTTTTATAATTTTATAACATTTACTGTTATGGAAGATCATATTCCTTACCAACTTAATTGAGCTCTCGAAAGCATTTCTTCATTCATTTGCAATAAACCTTTGGCAGCCCATACAGAGGAGAGATTGAAGGCTGTGATCCTCAAAGGAAACTAGCTTTGCCTTATCCTACCTTACCTTGTGGAGAAATCCCTCCAGGCTTCGTAGGATATGCAGTTAACATGGTGAACATAGACTTTGATCATTTGGCAACA
Organism: Eucalyptus guilfoylei; assembly: GCA_016097605.1. NCBI lineage: Eukaryota > Viridiplantae > Streptophyta > Magnoliopsida > Myrtales > Myrtaceae > Eucalyptus > Eucalyptus guilfoylei. The sequence continues at coordinate 2,409,128 of CM027866.1, read as the reverse complement.
AGAACAACTGAAGGCCTTGGTCTACGAGAAACACTATTTTATCGGCTTTTTGGCAAGTTACAGGTTTATGACACCAGAGAACACATGAAGCAGGCCTCTGTCTGCATAGAACACGGTGCTGTATCACTGGATGGTGGAATAATACGAGAGGACGGCTTGATTTCTCTAGGCTTTTGGTATCTCCGTTTCTCCCTCCAATTTTCCAGAAGTTAGTTACTATATAATTTCTGTGAGTAGGGTCTGACCTGACTGAAATTAAAAAGAAAAGGAAGTTGGTTGCTATTCCTGATAGTCAGTGATCAAGCTAAATATTCTTCTTCGCATTTTCTTTGAGATCGAGAAAAGGTAGAGAGACATTTTAGATGCGTAGTCAATCATTCTTCAAATTGATCAAGGGAGTTGTTTCTTTGCTGTAAAAGCTGTTGCAGTAGCAAGAATATCCTGTGGGTTGTTTTTTCTATTTGTTTCATAATCTTAAGCAAGTTTCACAACACCATACTATTACTACATGCTATGTTGATTATTACGGCTGCTGAGTTCTTGGTTGACCCGATTGCTAGTTCATGTTTAAGGAAGGATATCTCCATTAACTGCTATGAGTGACCTGGTTTACCATTTTGCCTCTTCAGGAAGCCAGACATAATCTTTCCTGTTGTCACATCTGAAATTCATATAAATACTTTGCCGGAGAGTACACAAGTAGGGATGCAGATTGCAGAGGCTATGTCGGAGTTGAGAGTGACCCTATGCAAGATACGTAAGATTACAAGAGCTTGCGAGGAAGATAAGCGGCAATTTTTTGGGAAGACTTAAGGACTTTAGCAGTAATGGACACACACAGCCGAGGCTTTCATGAAAAATCACTGTCCGAAGGTGGAATTCTGCCCGGATAATTATGTCTACCCCACCATTTCCTCGTGAATTATTTCAAGTTTTATATTTTCGGCCTTGGAAACATGGGATAATTGTCTATGCTGAGTAAATGAAAGAGAACGAGAGAATCACTGAGTGTGTTTTTTGCAGCTACCAATTTTTTGGTATTGAAACTGTTATCGTAAGTTGAACATTTTTGTCCTCTTTGTTGGATTGGTGTTCTGGAATCATTAGTCAAGAGGCATTGCTTCATCTATTTATCCCCCTTAATCGTAAGTTTCAAAATCAATGCCAACGAGGATGCCCGATATTTGCATGTGCTTTTCGTGATCTCAGATAAAATTTCGATTATCACGACTATAGTACTCTGCACTTGTGGAACGCACTTATTAGAAACTATGGTCTAGTGTACTCTGTGAGTACTACTTTATGGGAAGTATTTTACACGACCGTTTTGGGGCGGTTTAATTTTGAATTTCTCAATTAGGATGGGTTCTTCTTTTAAGGAAAATGGGTAGACAAAAAAAGAAAGCGAACGGTTAGAGATTTGAGAATAAACATTAGAGAAATTCATAAATAAAAATACACAAATATAGTTGATGGCAAGGTACAATGCGATTTCTAAAGGTAAGATCCAAATAAGTATTTGGTTTTTTAACATAAAAACATCATAATAGGCGCCTAACCTAATAGGCGCCTAACCTAACCAGAGCCCTATTATTGTCGACATGCATGTGATGTATTTATATTCTTTGAACTTGAACTACCGTGAAATTAGCAGCAGCCGATTGATGCATTTTTGAATGTTGATTGATTGAAAATGAAAAAAAAAAGAAGCAGTTTTGGTCGAGCATGTACAAGGTGAGATCATTCTTTAGGCCCTTTGGCTATGATCGAGAACATACAAAAATGAGGTTACTAATTAAAAAAAAAAAATGCTTTATTTTTCAGGGATTCACATCAGAAAAAGAAATTATACGAAAAAACTCTTCAGGAGCAAAGATTGGGTGCCTTTGTCATCTATCCTTATCAAGATCATAGATAGATTTGCCCCCATTGTCGCCACACTTATCAAGAAAACAGAAAAATATATCTACAAAGAAAACTAAAATAAAGGAGTAATTTCCACAAGACATCCTAAACTTTTTCCCTGATACACCAATTCTTGAAGCTCTTTTTTATTTTGTTTTTCCCGACGCCAATTTTGCTAAAATCAATCAAAATATTGGAGCTTGGAAGAATGATACATGTAATTATTAGACTAAAAACCATTGGTTGAATCAATTTGCATGCATCAATATGTCCCTTTTCTAATATTTTCGAAATACTACCGTATGGATACTGAAGATCGACTGTTTAATTCAGGAAGCACTTTTAAATAGTTATGAATTCAAATTAATAAATAAATTTCAAATAATAAAAAATAACATGTGAATTTCATTTTCAACTTATTGTAAACCCATAAAAAATTTATCCTAAAATTTCAATAACTAACAAAAAAGAGGAAAAAACAGAGATTATTAGGTAGGAATGTGGAAAACGTTCTCTGCATTTTCTTTGGCTTCGAAATAAAGTGGACGTAAATTTGGAGTAAAAAAGTCAAGTCAAAAAGGGGATAATTGCCCAAATTTACTGGTGCCTGTAAGTCGTCAATTAGATCATGTAGCTATATTACCCAAATTATCCACACACAAAAAACAGAGAGAGAGAAGGATGTGAAATATATATTTAAAAGATAGAATACATTTGATTCATTTTAAAGCCAAATGAAAATGCACAAAGCACCACAGCGTCCATTTTGAATTTCTTCTTAAAAAATTAAAATACTCTAATCTTCCAACCATTGATAAACTCCAGTAGAAAATTAAAAGGAGTAAAAGTGCAGATGGTTCATCTAAAAGCCATATAAGAACTGCCAAAGAAAAAAAATTGTCTGAGTGTCACTTAAATTGTCTAAATGTCACTTAAAATATTTACTTCAAATTGTTCGAATGCCACTTAAAAGTTGCTGCTACGCTATATCCTTAAAATGTACTCTTCAACAAAAAATTTAGGATATAATCGAACCAATTAAAATCTTTAAAGCTCAATTGCAATTTTTTTTTATCATAAAAGCACAAAATCCTGTCAAATTAGAAAGAGTAGGCTTAAAGAGAGACTATTGAACCTTGAGAGAGAGAGAGAGAGGCAATTAAGAAAGAAGGAATAGAATAGTATTATCGCCAGCTACATGTCGATGGCATGCAAGTCTAAAATGTAGCATTTCAAATTACCTTTAGACCTACCTTAGCCTAGAGGCCTTTAGAGAGTTTTTGACATGCAATTGCATCTTCCTAAAGCATTCCAAAACATTTTCTTGATAATTTTGCAACTTTTTTTTCCTCCACAAAAGAAAAATCACGTGAGGAAATTTTGTCAGGACATCTTCACAATTTGGCCATCTTTGTGAATGTACCAAAAGAAAATAACATAATAGAGTTTTATTCCTCCCTTCGCATGTATTTGCTCTGTCGCATGATTTGACCCTATGGCAACCTAATCTAGAAACTAAACTGCTTTTATCAAGAAGGAAGAAAACAGGGAAGTCAACGTCATTGACTGAACTAATGACTAAACTAATGATAGCATTTATTCCTAATAAAAAGACTAAAAATGAAAGTGCTAGCAAGCAAGCTCTACAGCCAGCATCTTGGTAATGGATCCGCAAGTCGTCGACCCAAAGGTATTTTCTAAGACATCTATGGAACAATTCTGCTTGCTAACGCAAGCCTACAAGATTCCCAACATGTACGAGTTTACGTTAGAAAAAAATATAATTGTATTTAAACCCAAGTGATTTTGCAACAAACTCTCAAAAATCAATGTGTCCACATTAATAATGAGCCATCATTGCAGACTATAACATCGAACACAAGACAATATAATAGTCAAGTTCTCAAAATTCAGGAGTTCGCTATCAAATAGAAGTTGAAGGAAGTTTTTTAATTTTAAGTTTTTTTTTTTAAATTTTAAGTTTTTAAATTTTAAGTTTTTTAAATTTTGAGTTTTTTAAATTTTAAGTTTTTTAAATTTTAAATTTTAAATTTTTTAGAATATTTTAAATAAAATTAAGTTTTAATTTAATTTAATTAATTTTTATATTAATTATTTACACATCGACATAAAACGACGTCGTTTTTGCATTTTCTCGCCACGTCAGCATGCAAAACGGCGTCGTTTTGTGTCCAACTCGCCGGAAAATTGCCACGTCACTCATTTGGCCGGATTTTGGCCGGAGTGGCACTTAAGTATTCCACTTTACTCCGAAATTGGCACTTAAGTGTATCATTCCGAAATTATGGCACTTAAGTGTCCTCCGGTACCAAGTTATGGCACTTGGGCTGTTCTTCTGCCCCTAATTAGTTCTCTTTGCCATCGCAATATATATTACGTTAATTGTGTGGGCAACCACATTTTAGACTACTGTTAGTAGGAGCCAAATACAATGAAAATTTTCAATTTTATAAAATTTAGAAAATTTGACTGAGGCTTGATTTGGGCAATTCTTCTTGGGTTTAAACAAAAATCCCGAGAATAAGAACACGGATTCTTCACTGTACAAAATGTCAGCACACGAAGTTAATCTACACTAAACTTCGAAAGCTTGACGTGCCATTGAATATAGAATCTCATTGGCCGACACATTCTTAATCTGCTCGAGACTTGGGGAGGTGAAGAAGCTTTAAAGGCCTGCGAGCTTGGGAAGAACACCGACTTCTGCTGTGAATATCGCCTTCACCCGATCGATGGTCGGACAACTTTGACTTGCCTCTCATGTACAGATGCTGCTTCAATCCTTTTCTGTATCATATTATCCTATCACACCTATATACCTCGTGAATGACATGATTTAGATTAAGAAAAGCATGGCATAGTACACGTACATATACCAAGTTTCGTGTATATATGTAGGGTTCATGTTGCAAATGAACCAAAGTAGAAAGGCGTCTAAGCAAAAACATTCCAAAGTAGAATAAATCAATATAAGAATGACACAAAATGAATAGACAACACTATAAAGAAAGAGATGCAAATTGAAATCAAAATCGAAATGATGAGGAAATTAGAAGAGATACAAAATTAACAAAGTGAATCTTATTCCATCTAGATCGCAACATATGAGTTCACCACATCATCTTTCCCTATCATATATTCATATAAGTAAGAGGTTTTCCCCCTAACTGGAAGGAGGATTCTAAGGATAACATTTTGTGTAACCTCTATCCTTCCCGGTGAACAAACAAGGATCACTGGGCAAGATCTTCCAAAGACACTTGTAGCATTGCTTATCGTCCTTCAGTTGGTGATATATATTGAAATAATGAAATTGACCGGCCATGCAAAGCTGCAAAAGAACAACATTTTGCCAAAGAAACTAGGAATGAATGAGAACCCCGACTCCTTGTAATGTCATGGAATTTGAGATCGTCCTGCTTTGATTTGCAACGAACTCTTAAAGTAGTTCTATCCTTTAGATTGTTCTTTATCTCAACATAGGTGTCATCTTTCGTGTGACATCCCAAATTTTCAGTTCTGTTTTCTACTAGATAGATCGGGCATTTTATTGACGCGCCTATAGGGCTGTTCTTAGAGCTGATCACTCTCGAGATAACTAGACTATTCAGGAAAGCCATTAAGGAATTTTAAGGCAATAGACTTGAGAATTCGACTTGGAATCGACTTCTCGACCGTGCTTATTTTTAGAGGCCACTACAGCACAGTATAAAATCGATTTGAGATTAGAGATAGGTTTATTCGACTGAGATGTGCGGCTAATCGTGGGTGACACCACTAAATTGGAAAATTCTCGTCGACCAGCCCTAAACTGATTCTTCTGTCGTTTTGGTACCCTGTATCTGTATTTGGATCCTTGAGATTTTCATGACAATCGAGAGTCGCCAATATGTCGAGTGGGTTCATTATGACTCGAAGAAAATTGACCACGGGTCGTTCGCACTAAAATTTTTTGAAAACTACCCGGTAGCCTAAGTCACGATAAAAACGCGCCGAATGGAAATTAACCACGAATTCAAGTTTGATTTCAAAAATTGAAGATTCTGTTATGTCACAATAAATTCTAGGAACATCGATTCAGTCTCAGAAGATTTTTCTGCAACCCGAGACTTTTTTGGAAAAAAGTCGGCATAGGACCGTTTTGTTCAGAAATAGGGCGGGATTATTTTGATCACAAATTTGGGAAGCATGATGGATATATTAGTGAGGAAAAATATCAATGGGAGAATTGATGTGCCAATTGATTTTATTAAGGCCAAATGAGATAGAATTAAAGAGGAAATGGTGTCCAATTGTTTGGAAATTGCAAGAATTCGTAGCTCCCCCTCCCCCTAGCCATTTTGGACCATTTGGTATGTCCAAGAAAAAGCCTTGGTGGCTTAAGGACAGCCATGGAATCTTGGCTTGGAGGACAAGCTATTGGGGGACAATCTTGTGGAAATTTTGGCCAAGGGGCCCTCCACCCTTATCTCTTCTCTCTCTCTCTCTCTCTCTCTGACCGGCCAAACCCTCACCCTCTCCTCTCCATTTCGACCAGCAGCAAGCCAAGGAGATCGCCGGAGACAGCCACCCTCACGCCGTCGCACGCCAGAGCCGCACGCCTAGTCGAATCGCCATTGCCATCCACGCTCGCACGTCTGCCCGCCTCTGCGCCTCACGCCTATTCTAGCTGTTGTTTCGGGTCTGTTGGAGCTCATCCAAAGCTGTCTCGATTCCGTTCGACCCTCGTGAGTGTCCGGTTTGGCCTATTTCCTCTTTCCCGGTCAATTCCTGCTTTAAACCGAGTTGTTTAACTTATATTTCAGCAAGAACATATCGGGATTTTTGTGGATATCACAGCGGCTTCTAGGTCCGATTTGAGGTCGTTTTGGGCCTCGAATCTTAGGCTCACTTTGGAGAAAAACGTCCCCCGCGATGTTCCCGACGTTTCGATCCGAACGGATTGTTAAAAAGGTGAGTTTTACTCACTAATCCGTACTTAGTAAGCTAATGATGCTTAGGGGTTGATTAGATTTAATTAAGTGCAATTAGATGGATAGATTAGATTAAAGTAATTAAATTAAAAACTTATCAATGCATGTTAGGCAAATGGTTGGTGTAGTTAGCAAGGAAATAGGCTCTATTATTTATTGAACGAGTCTCAAAAAAATTTCGAGTTCGTTTCACTTCCAATCGTGCATTATGGGCCTAAATTGGATTTATTGCATTTATTTAATAATTTCCGTAATTATTTAATTATTTATTTATTTTTCAGAAATAGGCTGAAATAGCCGACGACTGAAATTTTATGTTGATCATGATGATGTAATCTCTTTATTTATTTGAGCGTTAAATCGTGCTGAATTGATTTAAAGATGATTTTATGATTTTATTCCTAAATTAATTAATTTTGGTAATTGGTTGGAAAATTACCAGGCGTCGGTTTACAGCGCCAAAAATTTGTAATGGGGTGTTGAAATTGGTGGGTTGTTCAAAATGTGAAAGTATGGTATTTTGGTTAAGGCCGACCATGTCTCCACACACGGCTATTTTATTAAAAATGATAAAAGATGGAATTGATTGAATGGTCATGATAGTATACTATATCATCCTACGGGTTCTAATAAGTCAACTTAGCGAGAGTAGTATACTAGTATACTATATTAGCCTGCGGATGATATATCAGCTTAGCGCGAGCAATACACTTTATCAGCTTAGAGTGAGCATCAGGGGTATACTATATTAGCCTACGGACAATATATCAGCCTAGCGAGAACAGTATACCGGTATATTCTATCAGCCTGCGAGCGATATGTCAGCTTAGTGAGAGCAGTATACCTTAACCTTTTCAGCTTAGTGCGAGTTATAATATCTATTTATCAGTTTAAAGTGAGCAGTCCTAATATAATCAGACTTTATAGATAGTATTGATTGAATTGACCATGGGATGGTCCAATGACATGAAATCGACTAGGTCGATTGATCGATAATTCGATCTGAGTTCTGAATTGACATGATGACGTAATTCAATGATTGGTTGATGTGATATAAAGCATCTGTAAATAACGTTGATTTGCAAGATGGAACTGAGGCAAAGGTAAGTCATCTGACTCGTGTTGTGCTTAGGCAACCTCTAGAGTATATTGGCTTCCTAATCGGGTCTTAAGAGGTAGAACTCACTAAGATGTTATCTCATTGGTTATTGTATAACCATTTCAGGTTCCTAGATGGCCGCTCCTGAGTTTTTGGGATGGCCTAAGAAGATCACAGAGAAAATCTCTTACTTTCTGTTTTATGGGTGCCTTAGGGGCTGGACCTATGACTTGGTGAGGTCTATAATTTAGGTCGATGCGGGTTTCACCCACAAGGTACCCCATTGATATAGATCGTGGTACTACTAGGCTCAAGATGGCCAGAGAGAGGGACCCCTACCGGAGTCTGAGATACCTCTGTGTGTTTTGGAGGCCGCCTCTGGAAAAGGCAACGCAGATCCCCCTCCGGGCCCAGTTGTAGATGCAACACACCTGGATTTTGAAGATCTCAGAAGTCTGGTGTAGTCTACTGAAGTCTCCAATTAGAGTGTGGAGACTGATGACGAAGAGGACAAGGACCTGTAGTTGGTGGAACCCCCACCCCTGCTTGTAGACCTTGTTTCTGAACTTGTCTAAGTTGAATCTGACTTAGTGGTCCGCCTTATATATATGTGCACTGGTTTGCGATGTATATAAGTGTGGTTGTTTTTTAAAGTTCAGAATTTATTCCTTCTTTCCTATCACATTGTTTTACTGTCTAAGAACTTTTATCTGCTTCCGTATGCGTATTAAAATGAAAGGGTCGGCGATGCGTCTTGGGACGTCGCTTTTAATTGACCAACATGAAAGATGGGTGGGTGTCCGAGGATTGGGACATGACACTCCAATCCTCGAGCGCATACCCATCCCTCAGTGGTCGATTAAAATTGCGACTTCCCAAGACGAGTCACCGACCCTTTTCATTTTATTGCATATACGGAAGCGAATAACAAATACCCTGACAGTAACCATCTCGGGATAGAAAAGCAGGACAATAAATTCACAAACAAAACATGTTTTTATAAACATATTGAGTCTTATACAAAAGTCAACCACCAAAAGTCTACAAAAGACCAGTTCCCCAAAAAGAAGCTATCCTAACTGACCTACACTTCAGATTACCCCAGCTCGGCTCCAGATCCACCACTCTACGGTCCTGAAAAGAAATGAGCCCACGACGGGGTGAGATATAAATCTCACCGAGTTCACGCTCTAAACCTCGATTAGGAGAGTAATATGCCTAGAAGCATCCTAACCACATAACCACACAATCACACAGACTTATCTCATCTCATATCCTTCCTGAAGGTCAGCACAATTCATATTATAGACAGCCACGAAAACATGGGCAGCAAATAAGCTCATCAACCGGAACGCCACACTCAAATTTCAAACAAGTACAAGAGTCCTGATTATAGGGCCAAATCGTTATGACACGTCCCATACTATGCCACACAATTTTGTCTCATAATCTGGCACATCTATCTCAATCAATCATGCATTCCAATTGATTATTACTGTCCGCACAAGTAGTTTTACCCAACACACATCGGTCCTCTGGCGTAGCCAGGTTCCTTCTCACCCATTTGAGCATGGCTACATCCTCTGACACACATTGGGGACGGCATTCCTTACGATATTCCCGAAGGAGCTTCGGTCCAAAATCTACTGCGACCGGCTTCCCTTGACCAGGGGTGTCCCATATAAGGATAACGTCCATCGACACACACCGATGACATGTTCTCTTAACCAGCACACGATCATTCAATCTCGGCTCAGGATATCGTGTATTGCACTCAAATACCTCAATTAAAATGGTGAACCTGGCCTATTTTCTTCATATTAAAAATACATGGTAAAATAATCGTGTGTAGGTACACAGTCAATTTGGACCAGAAAAACTAAGACCCTTCTTTTTAAAATCTCACTGTTTGATATAGTCTTTAAACTATTTTCGGTGTCAAAACCCGACATCCAAGATTTTCTGAATAAATATTTAAATTCACAAATTTTGGAATAAATATCCAAATTTCCAATCAAGCATTCAATTTGCACAAATTAACATCCAATTGCATAAATTGAACACACCATTACAATCAAGACGAAATTTCGTTCGGCGGTTATTCGATCTAATTTCTGGAAAGTAATTAAATAATTAAATAATGTCCAAAATTAATTAAATAAATATAATTAATTACCATAAATGGAAACTTAGGCCGAAAATGCCTAATTAAATATCGAAACGGGCTCGGAAAATTTCCGAACCTATTTAGATAAATAATACAACCTATGTAGTTGCTAATTAAGCCGATCTAACTACCTAATATGCATAATAGAATAATTAAATTACTAATATAATCTAACTAATCACCTAATCCTTAATTAACTTAAACTAAACACCCCTTAAACGTCATTAGCATTCTAAGTAAGTTTAGTGCATAAACTCACCAGTTTAGCGCAAAAACCGGTTCACGACGACGGCGACACGACAGCGGCCGAAACTCGAACTTTCGGCGGCACCAACAGAGACTTGGATCGGGCTAAAAACGGCTACAAAGCCCACGACAAACTGTTGGGCTCGATTGATGGGGCTGAGAAGCGCGGGCTGAGCTGGGGATTTGGGCCGAAGACGCGGGCTGAAGCTGGCGCACAAAGACACGAGAAGTTGCTAGCTTCAATGCGAAGGGGAAACTTCTTCGATGGTTGACTTAATGGGGCTGCTTCAATCAACTTCGGCTTCACTGGAGAATTTGCTGGGTTGACTCAGCAGCTTCGTGGCAGCGTGAGAAGAATTCGGTGGAGGTGTAGGCATGTGGTGCTACAGGGGCTGTTTCGGTGGAGGGAACAGAAGGCGTGGAGCTGCAGCAAGCTGGGGAATTCGTCGAGATGGGAGCTGTTCGGTCCAAGTGGATGAAATGAAAGCAGAGCCACGGAGGGGAAGAAGATGTGGCTGAGGCGTGCGAAGGAAAAACCGAAGGAGGGGGGGGAGGAAGAAGTCAACAAAAATATCTTATACAATTAATGTTTTGTCCCCCAAAGTCTCCAATCTTAGCCCTCTTGTCCCTCAAATACTTTCTTGCCTATAAAATCCCATAAATAACAAAGTTGAAGCCAAAAGTTGCAGCCCCCACACCAAGCTCCGAATTCACTCAATTTGGACTTCAATTTCATCCATAATCTCTCCAATTTGGCGACCATACTTGCTACGGAGGAAGCCTACACAAATTCCACAATTTTCTTTCACCAAATAGCTCACTAAAGAGGCCAAAAATTCCTTCAATTTGGCCCATCCGAATTTCCATTCTTTTCCGAATCGTCTGAATTGATTTTCCGTAAAAAATCTCGAGCTCGCCGAAAAATCTTTGGAGAATGAGTCGACGTTCCTAAAATAAATCGTGACATGACAAAACTTTCAATTTCTGAAATCAGGTTCAAATTCACAATTAATTTTAATCTAATTTTAACGTGACCTAACCTACATGATAGCTTTTAGAATTTTTAGCGCATTTGACCCGTGGTCGATTATTCTCGAGCCACATTGTGCATCTTCGACACATTGACGACTCTCGTTTGTCGTGAAAATCTCGAGATTTCAAATACGGACACAAGGTATGAAAATGACAGAAAAATTGGTTTAGTGCCGTTCGACAGAAATTTTACAATTAGATGGAATCATCCACACACTAATCACATATCTCTATCGAATCAACCTATCTCCGGTCTCTGATCGATTTTGACAATGCCGTAATGACAATTGCAGAATAGCACGGTCAAGCAGTCAAATCCTGGTTGAATTCTCAAATCTATTACGTCTAGATTCCTCAACGACTTCATTTGATAAGCTAGTTATCCCGTGAGTGGTCAACTTAGGGAAAAGCACTGTAAGCGCGTCGATAAAAAGCACAACTTATTCAATTGAAAACAGAGCCTGAAATTCGATATGTCACAATAGGTCTCTCTCCAAATACTTTCAACATAGCTAGTTACAAAAAAGGAACAAACAAATATGAGCGTAGCTAATGTATTCATTGTGGCGTACATTGCGCCGATGTCAACACCCTTCAGATATTTAAGGATGAAGAATGGAGCGCATCAGATATTTAACCTTTTGTTTTTCTTGTATTTCATTTTGGGACCAGAATTGCGACATTATTATTACCTTTTTCCCTTCTTTTTTTTTTCCATTTATCGAAGTTCCCTTTTTTTGCAGACGCCACTATGGGATACGAATTGCTATATTACCTCTTGTTTCCTTTCCTTCTTTTGTAGTCTGGGATAAGAATTACCATATTACCTTTTTCCGTTTCGATATTACCTTTTATATTCGTTCTTTTTTACTCTGGTAAAACGATTGCCATTTCTTTTTTTTAACTTTTAGATAAGAATTGCCACATGAGATCAGCTACAAATCATTCTCATGAATAGCTTAGTTAAAGGAGAGAAAACGCAAACATAATTTGGAAAGTATAACAAATTTAAGAAAATATAATTTGAAGGATCAGAGATTCAATTAAATTGTGAATTGCGATTTTATTTCTCATCATGATAATCTACCATCATAATTCACCATGGCTTTTTTTGTGAAACTTATTATTAGAAATTTGAGGTTGAAATCCTATCACACCTATATACCTCGTGAATGACATGATTTAGATTAAGAAAAGCATGGTATAGTACACGTACATATATCAAGTTACATATATATACAAGGTTCATGTTACAAATGAACCAAAGTAGAAGGGCATCTTAGGAAAAACACCCCAAAGTAGAATAAATCAATAAATGAATGATACAAAATGAAGAGACAACACTATAAAGAAAGAGATGCAAATCGAAGTCGAAATTAAAATGATGAGGAAATCAGAAGAGATACAAAATTAACAAAGGTGAATCTTATTCCATCTAGATCATGACATATGAGTTCACCACATCATCTTTCTCCATCATTCATAGAGGTTTTCCCCCTAACTATGAAGGAGGATTCCAAGGATAACATTTTGTGTAACCTCCATCCTTCCCATTGAACAAACAAGGACCACTGGGCAAGATCTTCCAAAAACACTTGTAGCATTGCTTATCGTCCCTAGGTTGGTCGTATATGTCGAAATAATGGAATTGACCAGGCCATTAAGGCATTCGTTTCACGGAAAATAATTTATGGAAAAATGTTTTCCGGATTTTCCGGCGTTTGTTTTACAAAAAATGAATTCCTTGGGGAAAATGTTTTCCATCAAAGGAAAAAAGTCTTCTAAAGTAAAAGAAAATGTTTTCCACTTTTGAAAAGTGGAAAACATTTTTCTCACTTAATCTCTCTTATCTCACACTTCTACAAATCCTCACTTCCTCCTCCCGTTTCTTCTTCTTCTTTTCTTTTTTTTATTCAAATTATTTTTAAATTTTCTTTTTCTTTTTTAATTCAAATTATTTTTAATTTTATTTTTATTTTATTTGTTTCTCATCTTCTTCTTTCTTGGCTAATCATCGGACGGGTGAACCTCAAGCTCATCAATATCAAACTCACGCTTGTCGATCTGGTGAGCCTCGAGCTTGACGCTCGCATTCGCCAATCTGGTAAGCATAAAATATTTTCCTTACCGAATACTGGAAAATATTTTTTGAAACACTTTTAGGTTTTAGCCGAACACCAAAAAATATTGTCATTTTCCTGGAAAATGACTTTTGGAAAAATATTTTTTGGAAATTGTCCATTTTCCGCGAAGCAAACGGACCCTAAGTCTTTCTCCAAATACCTCCGTCACAGCTAGTTACAAATAAAGAACAAATGAATATGAGCGTAGCTATTGTCTTCACTGTGGCATACATTGCTTCGGTGTCAACACCATTCAGCTATTTAAGGCTGAAGAGTGGGGCGTATCAGATCTTTCACCTTTTGTTTTTCTTTCTTTTTTTCATTTTGGGACCAGAATTGCGACATTATTATTATTTTTTCCTTTTTTTTTTTCCATTCATCGAAGTTTTCCTTTTTTGCAGATGCCACCATGGGAAACGAATTGCCATATTACCTGTTTTTTTCTTTCCTTCTTTTATAGTCTGGGATAAGAATTCCCATATTACCTTTTCCGTTTCCATATTACCTTTTATATTATTTCCTTTTTACTCTTGTATAAGAATTGCCATTTGTTCTTTTTTACTTTTAGATAAGAATTGCCACATAAGATCAGCTATAAATCACGTATGATATCTCGTCAATAGCTTAGTTAAGGGAGAGAAAACGCAAACATAATTTGGAAAGTATAACAAATTTAAGAAAATATAATTTGAAGGATCAGAGATTCAATCAACTTGTGAATTGCGATTTTATTTCTCATCTTGGTAATCTACCATCAAAATTCACCATGGCTTTTTTATGAAATTTATCAGGAGAAATTTGAGGTTGAAATCATTTTCTTATTTGATTTGCTGTATAGAGAGATAAGAGTACAATTAAGAAAGGAAAGGACATTTGTTTCTCTTTTAAGACATTTTTTTGTGAATTGCGAGACTTTACCGTCTACAATTAACAAAGGAAAGAAATCATATTCCACTCGAATCGTTATTGGGAAGATATTTGCCACTTTCCTTGAAATTATCGAAATTAAATTGGCAACCCACCTATAACTTATATATATAGATATTAAGTATAACAACGATATTGGAAGTTGATCTCAAGCTTTTTTTTTTTTTTTTTAAAAAAAGAACAGAATAGAATAGAAAAGGTCGAAGGAATCACTGAATCTTTAAAATTCACAAACTGAAATTAAGAAGCCTTAAAACTAGAGAAGTATGTTCGAGGGATTCGCCTCCCATTCCCCGATTTTACCGTTATTACCTTTTCGCCCTTTCGCTTTTTGTCCGAAGAAATGCTCATCGTGTGTAAGTTCGAACTTTTAATATATATAAAAAAAATTCAATAATAAGAAAAAGCAGTAAACGCCAAGCCAAGCTTGGAAGTGAAGAGAACGATTTGTTTCGATTTTTGTTTGGAATCTCCAGCCCAAAGATGAAGCTCGGGAGGTAATGCGCATTCTTCCGTGGTGGTTGTGCCCTCGCTGTTACGATTTTTGTTTTGAGAGTTTTAATGTTGTTGCTTACTCTAGAAAAATTCTTCGGGAGTTCGCTGCAAGAAGGTTCGAGATATCTGCTAATGTCGGTGGGTGTGATTTAACTTCATTTATCTGTGATTACATTAGGAAGTAACTTGACGTAGACCGTAGAAGGTCTGAGCTACAATGCTGATCTGGTTGGACAAGGTTGTCTTCACGTGTGTGTGGTAACAAGTTTGGCAGAGAGACTATACTGTTCCGTTGCCGGAGAACATATATACAGCGTAGACTCTTAAGAAACTCAAAGTAGAAATTAGTTGTTGCACGTGTCGGTTATGCTCTTAGTGTTGTAACCATGTCGTTGCAGGGTCAAGAAGGCACGGCTTTCGGACTCGATGTGGGGTACTAGAAGTCCTATTAGGCACACAAAACGCGTAAACAATTAAAAAAAGAAATGCGAGGATGTCAGCTTGATTACAGATATGAATTTTTAGGAAAGGCTACGAGAAATTGAGCTTATTTGCCATTAGCAGAATGAAGGTGCTGTGCCTGCTAGTGATCGTTCCGATGAAAATAATTTGCAGCGTCCTTCCTCTGCCACCGAGATTAGTAGTTATGCATACTGGAAGATTTAAAAATTGGATGGTTTTATCATTAGCTGGGCAGAAGCCAATGCCTCACTTCAATGTAAGATCTATCGGATTTTTAACCTTAAGCTCTATGGTGCACATTGTTGACTACGTGCAAACACTAGAGCTGACAGCCATTTATATGCTCCCTTTTTTTGGTTCACTAAGCTTTTAAGTGCAAACACTGGGGCTAACATCCATTTTTATGTTCCCCTCTTTCTGTTGACAAGCACCACGCCGTGACAGTAGTTGAGAACAAGATGATAGTGGTAGGTGGTGAATCTAGAAATGGCCTACTGGATGATGTTCCGGTATAAGATCATTTCCTTGAACATTGCATGTTGATTTGAACCGTGTCCCATTGGATGATGATAACAATATAACTTATGCGACTTTACTATCTACTAATTATTCCAGTGAGCAATAAAGCTTCTCTTCTCCCTGTTCAGGTACTCAACTTTGACAGATTTTCGTGGACTACGACTTCTTGAAAACTCTACTTGTTACCAAGCAGTCTCCCTTTAAAAATTTCTGCATGTCGAGGTCACACTCTGGAATGAGGTGCTCTCTTACTGCCTACTATCAATCCTTCTTTTTATTTATAGTATTGGTGCTTCTGTTTTGCATTTCGTAATTTGAATCAGCTCAATAGGATTAGTTTATGTCATGTAAGAATTGCCTTCATTTACTTTATCTGGAAGCTTGCAAATAAGACTTGCAAAGAGAAAAACCTTTCTGGTAGTATAGGGATATTTCAGAATTGAACCCTTGCCAATATAGTTTAATACTAGAACTACTAGACAATTAATGGGAGGCAGGTGCAGGACATTTCTTGGCTTTTTTCCCCGGGGGTAGTTGATTAAAAATTGGAAAACCAACCAAGTTCATTAAAGCGATAATGGGACTCTATCCAAGAAACAGTTCTATAAGGGAAGAATCTCTGATAGGATGTCTGAGTAGAAATTTTCTGTTGTATTTTGGTATGGGCATGAAAAAGCATGCAAACTGAGAATTCAACAATGGCAAGGAAAAAGTACTAGCAAGTCAAAAATTTAGCAGTTTCTGGCTCCTCGAAGTCTAAAACATAGCAATAAGATAGGATTACCATTTGATCTGCCTTGGAGCTGTGGAGCTATGGAAATTTTAAATTCATTTACCGTTTCTAGTGGCAAAAATGTGCTACTAATTGGAGGGAAAACTGAACCAGGGACTGATAGACTGTCAGGTACAATCTTACTTTCGCTGGTCACGCTCGTATTGCTTTTTCCCTTTTCCCACTCGGTGCCAAATTTACTGCACCTGTCCTTCATAGTGTGGGTGTTCAACACTGAAACTGAGTGATGGTCTGTGATGAAAGCTAAAGGGGGTGTGGCGGTATGCCTGTTTACTTCAATAAACACTACTTCGATTGATTTCTGCTCACCTTGATGAGGACGACAACGATGATGTTGGTGATTTGATTGATCACCTCCGCAACACCTGAATGCATGTGCTCATGTTCATCGCACTTGCTTGTTTCAATTTGTTTTCAAATATATCCTGGAATAAAAGCACATCACTCTCTTGCATCGTCCTTGATAAGGCCTCTCATCTGAGTATAGATGACATGACATGATCAGAAACTTAATTAGCTAGCACAAACCTGTTTTAGTGTTACTTAAAAGTGCATCACATATTTTGTTTGCATGGCATCTTATTTGCACAATTTGATATTTCTCCCATAGGGGGTTTAACGCTATTCTACCAGCAATACACAAGTGGTTTTAAAAACTATGTTGCCTTGATTAGTATAGTAATTGTGTACATATTGCGTAAGGAAATAGTTACTTGTGGGACTTACCTGACCTTAGGGCCTATTCTATCCTTTTTTTTTATGTGATCTATCAAAAGGGCCTCAAATATAATAATGAAGGCCCATGATCAAAATCCAAAACATTGAATGACTTATATTCATTAGACCTTGAAACAGTGTGTTCAGTCTCTCAAGTTACCATTGTCCCAGACTTAATTTATATCACCATTCTTTTCTTTCTTCAAATGAAAATTAAAGTTGCTGGCTTTTGGTTGACTTGCTTTTTGTTTAGATGACTTAATCAAGAAACAAGACTCGAGGCATCTATCCATCACCAAGAGCTAGTTGCTTTGGAATTCTGTGTGGAACAAAATGTTACATTGTTCGGGGTGGATAGAGGAAGAAAAGTATGCATTCGCTAGAGATTCCTTTTTCTCTATGATGATACTCTTAAACTTCATAAACTATACTGGCTGAGTCATTTAATAGTTAATACATTTGGCCCAACTAGATAACCATTCTGATTAGGCCCAAAAACAATTAAAGATTACTCTTTTAACTCTTGATTGCACCTCACGTATTAATTGAAGGATGAGAGAACTTGAGAACCCCTTTTGTTACTTGACGCATCATTTTCTCTAATATTTGTTTGTTCATGTTAGTCATTCTATGAAACTGTTGTTTTGTCTTTTAGTTCTATTGAGTAACAACTAACGAAAATGCTCAAGAAATGTAGCATTGGAAACTTTTAAATATATCTCTCTATTCATCAAAGCATGCATTAGTTGGTTAAATAGAGAGAGAATCAAGATTGAAGTTCTCATTGGTATTCCTAAATGTCAAATTATTATCTCTTCTTGCTTATTGACCATGTCTTTAACAAATTTCTCTAGGATACTTAGAATCAATCATATTTGATGTGTTAAAACTGAAGTGGTCTGTAACTGTTAAAAATTATTTTCTCTTCTTGCTTATTGACCATGTCTTTAACAAATTTCTCCTGGACATTTAGAAATAGTCATCTTTGATATGTTAAAACTGGAGTG
Source organism: Eucalyptus guilfoylei (assembly GCA_016097605.1). Lineage (NCBI taxonomy): Eukaryota > Viridiplantae > Streptophyta > Magnoliopsida > Myrtales > Myrtaceae > Eucalyptus > Eucalyptus guilfoylei. The sequence continues at coordinate 2,390,642 of CM027866.1, read as the reverse complement.
GTCTATGTTGAGAAAACTCTACTAGGTTTTGAAGTTAACAAAACTTTCTGATTTTATTGCCTATCTTTAGAATAGATTGTTTCTAACTGTGTTTCTGAGGTTCTATTGAAGACTTATGGCAAAGTCTATTCTATCTCAAAAGCATATCCCACTGTAACAAGTCCAGAATGAGATCGTGTCAAGTCCAGAATGAGGAGGAGTTCGGAACCATATTCATCTAAGTTACAACTCGATCCAAAATAAAACTTATTTGAAAACTATTTTATAACGACTAGTTTTCTAGCAAAGGATTTTACTTTCCATCTATAAATATTGATTGAGTCAATCATAAATTGACAAAATCAATCTTGAAGATAAGTTTCATATTATGAAGCATCACTTATGGAAATCAAGATTTTGATTGTATGGACAATCAAAATCTATTGGAAATTCCATTCATGGCTTTAACGGCCACAAGATCCCTTTGAATTATTATGTCCAATAGTTAGATTTGAAGAATATCCTCCGGAGAATGTCAATAGCTAGTGTTGCATGGAGGAATTTTTAAGGAGGTCATTCGGTCATGAAGAAAAAGGAATGTGATTCTAAAATTCCATAGTCTGAAGTTGTTCTTGATTATTTGACATCATCTGTGAGCATTTCAAATTGTGAGCAAGAGAGAAAACACAAAAAGAGTGTTGTAATGAGATAAAGTGATCTACCATTGACTGCTTGCATTCATAAGTTGTAATCTTCTGTTGATCATATAGTAAAATCCAGCTAGTAGGCTGTCAGCATGAGAAAGTGGACATATGTTTAATTTAAGTCGAACCACTATAAAATTCGTGTGCAATTTTCTCCATCGTTAACTCTCTTTATTTAAAGTCTGTTGCACACTTACTGGTTATTACAGAAGTCTAATGTTTCGCAAAAATGATTTTGATCGTCATTCAAACTTTGCTAGCAACTTATTTTATTCTGCAATTGTTTGTTGAACTTTCTTTTAAATGCCTATTCACCCCTCTTTAGGTCTTAATACTGGCTTTATCAATCTGTAACTATTAAAATTATTATCTCTTCTTGCTTATTGACCATGTCTTTAACAAATTTCTCCAAGACATTTAGAAACAGTTCATCTTTGATGTGTTAAAAGTGGAGTGATTAGTAGCTGTTGCATCATTTCCATCTTCCATTGCCACCTTGATTTATATGTTTCCTTTTCCTGTTTTTTCATACAAGATCGGTGCTAAAGGTTATTACTTAATTCTTTTTCTTCCTTCTCAATTCTTGTCTAATTGTACCCGTGCAATGTTGGGAGATATCACTGTCTCTTGGCGATGCCATGCCAACATATCAAGTCCAAGTACTCTTTTCATACTTTACAGAGCATAGAACAAGTAACCACCGGCCGTGGTGGCTCTGCTGGGTAGGCTCCTGCCTTTGAAGGAAAAGGTCAGGTGTTCAAAGCCCGTTGCAGGGAGACTGGCAGACCATTAGGTGTATTACGCGTGGCGCCCTGGTGGTGGGTCCTGGGCTAGCGTCACCTGAGGGTTTACGTGGCGGCTGTCGACCAAAGCGGTTCCTCCGGCACAAAAAAAAAAAAAAAAAAAACAAACAAACAAACAAGTACATCACGCTGTTTGTTTTGTAATGACATATTTAGCATGTGGCAAGGCTACCATTTTTTCCGTTTACGTTGCCTGTTGCTGTTATTTACAATTTTTATAACTTCCAGCAATCCAGCCTCGTGCTTGTAAAACACTAGGAAAATGATTTTCCCGTGGCTTTTGGGGGGATCAGGAAAGAGCCATCAAATCAGGTTAGGATATTTTTAACTCTTTTTAAACCAACAATTCTTCCACTGATTTTTGTGCTTTTTTTTTGCTTGTTTTCTATTAGTGGTGGACTTCTTTTGATTTCTGAACTTTTCTATCTGGTTGAGGTACTAGTTGTGGAAAAGAATAAGAGTTTAATAGACAGAAGACCTATTGCAAGAAAAGCCACTGGACCACTATTTGGGAGAGGGTCATCTTCTAAAGGTTTGGCTACTCAACTAGGCAACGATTCTTCACAGCATTCAATTGATTCAGTTGCTCGACAAAATCTAGCATCTACCATTGAGCAGCATGGTTCAAGCAGGAAGTCATTGTTGGCGTCCACACTAGTTGATCCAAATCCATCTTTTAGCGATGTCTCACTTCAGAAACAGGTTAGTAATGAAGAAGAATATGATTGAACTCAAAAGGTGGCTATGCGTCTTGAAGATGAAGGTTCATCATTACAGGTTAGTGGTATTACCACTGGATTGCTGAGTTGAAAGTGTTACATTCTCTCTTATTTCTTGCTTGTTTTCATAATAGAGGGAGCTTCTCATCCATTGTCTTGTTTTCAAAGTATTTATCACACTAAGTGAGAGATGGGGGTCCATATAAGTGTCTAAACAGGCTTCTAGGATTAATCCCTTGTCAATGTTTGTTGTGCATCTCTCTCTCTCTCTCTCTCTCTCTCTCTCTCTCTCTCTCTCTCTCTCTCTCTCTCTCTCTCTCTCTCTCTCTCTCTCTCTCTCTCTCTCTCTCTCTCTCTCTCTCTCTCCCTCTTGTTTATCTTGTCAGATGCAAAAGTATCGTTGGTTGGTGACTGCTTGTCAACTTTATGGAATTATATTATCGACATTATTTGAACTATCTGGGCATTGCTTACTTTAAGTGGTTCGGTTACTTTAGTATGAATTTAACTAAAAATGAGAGAATGATTGTGTTTGACTTTAGGCAGCAGAACACGTGAAAAACCGTTCTAATCCTATCCAAACCAACTATGGATGTGAAAGCACTGGGGAAGAGATAGCTTTGGCATTTGAAGATGAAAACCTGAGTCCCCGCATTAATGGGAATGAGAGCCTTCCGCTTAACAATGATGATTTAGTATTCACAGAAACTACTTGTAAAGTTAGAGCACCTTCTTGTACTGCAAGCATACACCAATTTTATGAAACAAAAAAAGCCTCTATTATCAGAAAAAAAAAAATGGATTACCGGTAGGGCAGTTGGTAGTTGCATTAGCATACCAAGAAGCTACAGAGAAAAGCTTCTCATCCATTGTTGCTCAATAGAGGTGCTGAAGGGAATGCTGGCTGATCTAGAGCTTACCTAGAAAGAAGTAGACAATTTATCCAATATTGTCCACTCTGACAATGTTAGGCACGAACGTGGCGTAGCCCTTCTCAAGGCTGTTTTGGATGACACTTGAAAGGTACACATAATATGCAAGTTAATCAGGACGTAGTCATCCATAAAAATCGCTTATTATGTCATCTTAATCGTTTGTCCTAGGAGTTGCACTCAACTAGAGGAGTCCTTGCAGGAGAAAGAGCTAGGACTTTCCAGCTTCAAGTATGGCTCTCATTCATTTCAGAATTTGCATTGATAAGAGCGGTCTTGTTTCACTTTTAGAAATTTTAGTACACAAAGGAAGAATTCTTTTCAAGGGCTTTGAATTTGTTTTGTCTTTAAATAAAGAAACAAAGTTTTTTTTTTGGACGAAAAAGATCTTTCATTTATTCATAACTGGAGAAACTCCAGCGGCACCCAAAGCTGGGGCATCAGTTCATAAAAGGGCCCAAAGGGCTTGTGGAGGAGAGGAGATCCAATTGGGCGGCAATGTTTTCTTCCAGTGTTCACGCGCGGCCCAGTCCGCAACTGAGTTGGATGTTCTTGGACAGAAGTGAAGGCCCACCCACGATAGATTCAACAGAAGACTTTTACACTCTGCCAAAGGTGCACGTGCTTCCCAATTGATATCTCCATCAATCATAAGGGACTTTATGAGATCTAACCTGTCGGATTCTACAGAAACATCCCTCATCTCACTTGCTCGATGTACTTCAAAGCATCCAAGAGAGCTAGGGTTTCCAGTTGAGCAGCAGAGGCCGCACGAACAGTCCTGGTAAAACCGTGTACAAGGCAGCCTGAGTGGTCACGGACAATGCAAGAGATGGCACCTTCCGTCGATCCATCTCCAAGCGACCCGTCGACGTTAATCTTGAGCGTGCTGACCGCCAGGGCTACCCATATCTGAGGTACCTCTCGCTATCCTGTTTTTGTCTCTTGAGGGTGTTGAAAGCCCCACTTTTCAAAACTTTTCTGCTGAAACCAGGCTAGATCTACTATGTTGCAGGCGTCCGGCTTGCTTCCCTGAAAAACAAAATTGTTTCATCCCTTCCAGATTTGCCGGAGAACATGTGAAATCGCTTCGAAGGAGGGTAAGTTAGTGTTTTTCTTTATAAAGAAACAAAGTTGTCCGGTAGAAAAGGTGATCTAGCAGATTGAATCCATCATGCAATTTCTTTTCACCATTACGTGGCTTTAGCTTCTATTCATGTTGGGACACAATAACTACTAATACTTGTCCCCAAAGTGGCGGTTTTCTTTAGTCGATAGCACACTCATGTCGTGTCTTTGTTCTTCTCATTTTCCACTCCCAATGCAAGTCGGAGTTTTTTTTTTTTAAATCTCAAATAGAGGTTGCAATACCCTTAGGAAAGCTTTTCATGTTTAGCAGCACAGCATCCGTTAGAATAATGAACAAATCTTTCTCGACGGTATCATAGCGAGCTGATGAATAACCTTTAGGCCATTCCTTTCTCAATTTGACCGTGGAGTCTCTTATCTGGTAAGGAGGCAGTGGCGGATGATTATGAACATATGGCAAAGGACCATGTGAGACAATACCTTTCATTTACCTGCTCTTTGGATGTATGACTCCACAGTTGTAGTGGCCTACTAGGTAACATGTAATATATCGTCAATCAATTCATCTAGTGGGTAATTAGCGTGGGTCCGGCTAATTTTAATGCAGGATAACAAGCTGTAATGTTTATATGAATATGTTAGTATTATTTTTGTGCACGAGGCTGTTGGCAAGAATCGCTTATTATTTATCTTCTTTGTCAGAGCAAGACGGTTTCCCTCGCATTCGCCTTGTGGCTCTCTTCAGAAAGATATCACCAAAATATATATACAAGGCGAAATTGGCAATTTCTTTTCGAGAGGAGATTTAATAATACTAACTTTGGGTTTTTTCCTTCGCTTCAAAATGTCTAAGAAATAAATCGATGGTGGATTTTTTTTTTTTTTTTTTTTGGGCCAGAAGTTCTGGATCATGCTCAGTTACTCTCTTGGGAGTTTTACCGACGAGCGGAACAGCTGCATCCAGGTGCTTATTAGTCTTCCGACTCAAGATAATTGTAGAAACGCTGACAACATGGACACGGGGAAAGAAAGAAGATATAACCCCGAAACCCAACTAATAATGTCACAAGCCCCATGAATGCAGGAAAACCAATCAAGTTTCTTCACGTATTTACAAGATTAGGTAGGTGCTTTTTCACCATGAAGTTCAAGATGAGTTAGCTGACCGCCGGTGAATTGCCGCCGTTTGTTATTTTGAGATCACCGTGAAAATAATTGAAAAAACTCACTCCAACATTTGCGATTAACCAAATATACATGTGATTCATTAATCATGAAAATAATTCATGACAATGATAATGATATATCTGCAGCTACAGAGGGTCATAGTCCCCTCTTTTCTGACCATAACAACTGCTTCCAGAATTTAAAGTAGAGCTGTCTTGGTTTGTAGCGCTCGAAATCAAATTGGTCATTTTATAAGTTTACTAAATATGCAATATCAATAATTTTACTATCTTTTATTTATAGAAGATAGTCATATCCTTTCAATTGTGATCTTAATCATTTAGTGACGTTATTGATTAATATTTTGAATGAAAGCAAGAAGTGGGAATTATTGGGTCCAAGATGATGGTGGTGGTCGGGAGAGAGGAAAAGAAAGAAGTGGGAGCTGCTTTGTCGTACCGTCAACAAGCAAACATAGTATGGCGTTGGTATGCATTGGAAAGCTCAACCTAGGAAGAGAGAAAGAGAGAGAGAGATTATTAGATACTTCAGCTCTTACAGATAGAGAGAAAAGAGGTTTTTTTGGGGGATCAGAAGATGATGGAGGTTGACGACAACGACAACGACGATGATGTCCTGCTCCCTAGGCAAGATCATCACACACGCACGCACGCACATAAAACACTCTCTCTGCTCTAGAGTGGGTCAAGGCACCACGACATAAATACATCCAAAATAGATTTCCCAGAGAACCAAAATGATCTACATGCCCTCCTTAATAATCTTCGTGCTCCCGGGCAGCAACATAGAAAAAATCACCGAGGGCGCCTTGATCCTCTGCATCAGGAAGCACCGGCACAGGGGATGATAAATCAGTCAGCCTTCACCCTATCATCGGAGGACCACCCAGATGAACAACAACCCACGAGCCGCCATACGAGAAACATACATTTCTCGAGCCTCCCTTTTCGTTTATGCTCGCGGAATGCACAATTTTTTTGTCTTCTAATTTGCTGGAAACAAGACCCTTTTGCGTGACCAAAGCCCCGTGAATAAATAATGAGAAAATTGATTTTTTTTTTTCCTATCGGTCACTCAAAGCATGGAAAGATACAAAGGGAGAGACAGAGAAGCATGAAGTGACAACACACCACCGTGCACGAAAGAAATGGTAATAAGAATTAGGGCAAAAAAAAAAAAAGAATTAGGGCCGGGGGCCAAATCTTTGTGGGTCACAAATCCCAAGAAATGGGAGAGAGTACCTAAGTAGGAGGATACGGGTGTAAGAAATGGGGCTGCCTGAGGGGTGCGTAACTAAGATGGGACCAGCATCTCCTCTTAATTTTCTACCATCTTTTGCTTGGCCTTTCTAATTTATTTTGGTTGGGCATAATGCCTACATCCACGCACGCCGTGCCTGGCGGTGGAGTTTGCATCACCAACACTTTCCATTCTTTATCGTTGTATAAGTTTAGTATCGCCAAAAAAAAATCATAAATTAAATTTGATGTGACATAATTGCTTCTAATTATAAATTTACTTACTATGACACATGTACCTTAATTTTTTTTTTTTTTTTGTATCATAGAAAATCTTAAATTTATATCAATGCGATAAATATACTTTGGATAGTGCTGAAATATAGGTATATTCATCAAGAGTAAAATGCACGGGGGTTAAGTCCTCTTGTCCTCGTAATACTAAAAAATAAGATAAAAATTATTGGTTTTTTCCTTTTCAAAATGGCCACGAAATAAAGGCCCGTGCAGTTCGAGGAAAAGAACAAAAAATAGCAATTCACCTTCAGAAGCACCAGGCTCCATCTGCCATTATTATTCCTGCCCAGCCCTCCTCTCTAGTGTGGGACAAAATAAAGATGGAAATCATGAAAATGGGAATCTCTTTTTTGTTTTGATATATTTCTCTAATTTTTTCTGGGCCCCACTTCTCCCTTTTCCCCTCAGTGAGGCCCATCCGCATCCGGGCATCTTTACTGGGGAGGAGAGAAATCTGTATTTGTGTAAGTGGAATTCTTATCAAAAGTGTGAACTAATTAATACCTTTTGATTATCAACTACTTAAGGAAATTTGTGCCTTTAGTTGCAAAGAATTTTCGTAAGAGGTATTAATCACAACAATACCATTGAAGTTTTGTTTTTTCTCTTTTTTCCCTTATTGGTTAGAACCAGTATGTCTTCACATGAAATGTTGAAATAAGTACCGATTAATAATACTTTATTCTCTTCAATTGAGATGGATGGATGAGAGCCTTATATCCAGACATTGAACAACTGCTTATTTGCTTGCTTAACCTATACACATAGACAATCTACAAAAAAATCATACAAAATCCAAAGTCTCATATGGGCCACAAAGTGATTCTCATGAATGCTTCTTGGACCTTGGTGGCCGTTTTTAGTTATTATTATTTAGTTTAATGCAAATCCCATTTCGTTACCATTCAATTTCCACATCCTCAATGGGTGCTTGGGGCTAGGATAGAGCTGGATACCTCTTCTAGGATTACTCCTAATTCTCAATATGATATATAGAGAATAACACATTCAATTGTTACCACATTAACAAATAATAGTTACATATGCCACAAATTGGAATGACGTGCTCTCATTCTAATAGCATTATCGAGGCCCAACCCAGTCAGAGTCACGAGGGATTGAAGACGCTATTGAGCGGGCTCAAGTGATGGCATTTGGTCAAAGAGGCCATCTTATCCACAAGTTCGTCTGCATTAGGATGAGTGAGCTCAATTAGGGAATTAAACGTGCAATCATAAGATTTCACCAAAATTCGCCCGATAAGCACCCCCATCTAGGGCACTGCGGCATCTTCTAGATATATTTCCACATGACCACAACTACTGCTCTATAAGGATTTGTTCATTTCGCGGAAAATATCAAGTTTCCGAAAAAAAAAAATTTCTAGGAAGTCATTTTCCAAGAAAATGGCTTTACTTTTTTTGTGTTCGGTTGAAACCTGAAATTTGAGTGAAAAATATTTTCCATTATTCATTATCTAATTTGGTTTTTTGGGAGAAATTACCAAAAAAATGTTTTTAAATATTTTTAATTGACCAAAAACCTTAATTTTAATATATATTTTTTATTATTTTATTATTTTTTTAAGTTTTTTTCTTCTTTCTTCTTTCTTTTTTCCTTTTTCTTTTCCTCCCTCCTTCTTCCTCCTCCTTCCTCTGCTGCCGCATGCCTTAACATGGCCAACTATTTGATGGTTGACCAAGATGCAATTACTAGATCCGACAAGCTTGAGGCTCACCTGATCCAAGCGAGCTTGAGCTCTGTTGAAGTCGGCAAGCTCAAGCTTCACCGAGGCCCACAAGCTTGCGGCTCACCCAATCCATGCAAACCCGAGCTCCGCGTGGTCGACGAGCTCAAGCCTCACCCTTGCTAGACTGGTCTTGGGTGAGGCTAGAGTTGACTTGTTGCTGATCGTCGGTCACCGACCACTGTCGTGGCCAATGACCAGCTAAGGAAGAAGAAAAAGAAAATGGAAGAAAAAAAAGAATTTTAAAAAAGAGAAAAAAAAAGAGAAAAACAAAAACAAAAATAAATAGGAAGAGGGAAAACAAAGAAAATAAAAAAAATGAATTAAAAAAAAAGAGGAGGAGGAGGAGGAAGTGAAGGCTTATAAGGGTGTGAGATAAAAAAACACCAAGTGAGGAAAATGTTTTTCACTTTTAAAAAGTGGAAAACATTTTCCCCCAGTTTAGAAGACTTTTGTCCCATCATGGAAATTGTTTTCTCCAAGCAATTCATTTTTCATGAAACAAACGCTAGAAAATTCGGAAAATATTTTCCCATAAGTTATTTTTTGTAAAACGAACGGAACCTAAATAAATTTTTTTTTTTAATGTACGAGAGATTATTGCTTTTTATTTTTATTTCTACTCTTCTTTTTCCATTTGGTTGGAATCGTTTCAACGTGATATTGTGGTGGGGGCCACAAATTAGATCCCATGGCGAGGGGAGAGCACAGCCACATGGCAGCACCCCCCGCACCCACCCGCTGGTTCAATGTGGGCAGTCGCCATGGAGCTCCTCCCCTTCACGTATCCTCGACAAGACAATCAGTTCGCCTTTCATCGACTAGATGCGGGCCTCCTAAAGTAGCGGTGTGCAACCGAATTGTATCTACTCAAGAATCGGATCGGCTTACCTGAAAAACAGGTTTATGAACCGATTCCCATTAAAACTAGTATGGATATTGGTTCTCAAAATTCAAAATTGATTTGAATTAATCCGAGAGCCAATTCCGAGTGAATACCCACCAAGGAACCGAATCGACCAAATTGGTTTGCAAACAGGTTTTGTAAGCCAAAAAGTCCAAAACTCTATCTTTTTTTCCCTAATTTCTACTATTGAAATTGCGTTTTTCCTCTTGCACGGCACTCCTTCTTCGTAGTTCCTCTTCCTCGCTCGCTTTCCTCCCTCATTGGCTCATGGTTGCACCGTCCATCGCATAGGATTTTTGCTTTGCCTCATGATATTTGTTTACAATAATTGGCCTTGTGGATCTTTAGTTTTATTTAGTCAAAAAATTCATGCACTTATTGATTCCATGTGCTTAATGTTTTAATACAATATGAGGATTACGTTATTTTTTACGTATTATGGTAAAATTCGAAGTCATATAGAATATCAGGTGCTTGCAAATTAAGTTCTAAGATATAAGGTTGACCTTAGAATCAAGCCAGAAAAAACATAGTGACTTTAAAATAGAGTCAAGTGCAAACAGAGTTTGGTATAGGATCTAAAGAAGGGAAACTTATTAGAATAGGGTCCAAGTCTGGAACCTACCCATCCTGGACCCAATCACCCCTCTCTAGAGCATGGGTTCCATGGATCTCATGAGAAGGTATCGTCGAGAGGGGGGAGGGGAGGGGGGGGACGGAACTACATGTGAAATTTATGTCTTGCATGAACTTCCAACAATCCTTAAATATCTAATTAAGAAAATTCTTTGTAATTTTTAATGTGGCATGTATTTATGTTAATGTGTGCATGGTGCATTATATATCTAGTTGAAATAAACAGGGCACGGATATTTTTGGGGATAACAATCCTTAATTTTCCCCCCTAATTTTTTCACGAGCTTATAAAACAAGAATTGAATAGTGTTGACATATAAATTTTTGTCAACGTTTTTAATATCCATTTGAAAATGAATGAAATGAAATAAAAAATAACTTGAAGTCGTGTGAGCTGAGCACGCCGACCAACTTAGCAATGTTTGGCCATTTGGGATGCTAGACCTAACTTCCCATTGATTTTCCTTCTTGTGGCCCACTTTTCTCCCCTTTTGGTTTAGCCCATCTACCCCTCTTTTGTTTATGCTCAGTCCAGTCTCCTCTATTTCCTTAAACCCCAATGTTTCAGCTCAGGAAGGGAGCAACGAAGGCCTAACCTGCTTTTCCCTCTCGCACACGAGCGCGTAATGGAAAGGATTCGGGCATGCTCGCTGCGTGAGGAGGAAGGGGCTCACTGGTTTTGCATAGAGGCCGGACGTTCCGGTTTTGGGGGGGTTTTGGCAGAAGATGGACATTGGGGTTTTGGTGGTTTTTGGACAGAAAGAAGGCTTGGAAAAGGAAAACCAGAAAGGAGAGCAGGAGAGAATACTCCAGGTTCGTTCACAGAGAGACAGAGACAACAAACGGAGAGTGAGACTTCTTCTGGTGATTCCAATGTATTAGCATCAGTCAAATTCAATACTTCAAGGGAATTTTCTACAACCCATCGTTAAAAGCTTCTACATTGCAGATATGTACTCTCAAAAAGTATACAAAATACAACAGCCTTCAATTCGATTGCTTACTTCTATTTAAATGTCTCGTTAGGAAGGTAAACCGCCTTTGATGTATCCATCAGTATACGGAGATCCGACTCCAAAAACAGGTGCTGAGTATTCCTCGCAAAACTCCCTATTACATTGTGTAAATCGATTAGGGCCTCCAGATGCTTCGGTCGAATCTTTATAGCCTCTGGCATATCTCCAGACAAAATATATAACAAACCTGTGGTCATTGTCTAAATACAATGAGTAGAAAAAGAACCTGTGGCAGAAATTAAGCAACTGAGTAGGACATGTACTCAACGAGTGATCCTATTTGAGCCCCAAAGCAAGATAAATAGCTAAATCAGATACAATAAGTAAGGCTCGATCGAGTAGTAAAGATTTGCCTCGAATGCTCGAGCAGAGGAGAGAAAAATCTTACAGGGTAGCCTCCTGTACAAAGAAAGTATCTAAGGAGAAAAAAGAAAAAGCTTTGGTTCAATAATTTATGGTGTAGCAAATATGTTTGCAAAAGATATAGAGTAAATGTTGTGCCACCAAACCATTTTATACATAACACTTTAGTTCTCCCAAATGGTTCCTCAACAAGGTGAATATTAAGTATAAATGTTGGATATAAACTATACCCAAAGAAATATGACCTTGCGATTTGACAACACATCGGTCGGACGAGGCTGCACCAGATTGTCCAGCCTATCTTCTAACACCTCAAGTTGTTTCCCGACATTAGCAAATTCAGCCAACAGAAAAGGTGCATTGTCAGAAATGGTCCTACCTCTCTCAATCTAAAACTAAAGAATTAGCATTATTGGAAATGATCCTACCTCACCAACAGCGGACAAGCAATGTCACGTGTTAGGCAAAGTATTTGCAGCTCAAGGCAGATCACCACTGGCGAACACATCCACAACTATAGAACTCAACTGAGTTAAGCTGTGGCTCAAACCAAGTACCGAAGTTACCAAGAACTAATCATTAATTGCCAAAAGCTAGCAAACAATGGCCGTTAGACCCCATCAACAAACCGCTACAACCTCCCATCTCCCAGAATTGTCACAAAATCGAACTATAGCAAATTGAATTAAGCACTAACAGTCGACCAGAAAACCTCAAAAGCTCATGAATAGCATCTCTTTGCATTACTAAACTACCACTAGTTCAAACCTCCCAAAATCTTCCAGAATTGCACTCAAACGCAAGGATTTCCATTCCACTGCATTCCATTTCTCACTATTCACCAAACAAAGATCAAGATTGGGAATCATCATTCTGTTCTGCTCCACTCCTTGCCCCCATCATTTCCTGATTCAATTCCACTCCTCAGTACCAGATCCGACATAATAGTTGACCAGACCTCAAAAGCTCGTGATCAGGGACCACAAGCTCAAACCTCGCACACCCCGCCCCCCCCCCAAAAAAAAAAATTGTATATACACACACACACACATTCTGTAATCGCAACTCAAAACCAACCAGAGACCAAACCAAAGCAACGCCATAAAACTAAATAACGAACCTTGATGTGAAGCATGCCTCCGCCAAACTCGCTCCGGTCTCAGTTTGAGGAATGACATTACTTCATCCCCCCCCCCCCCCCCCCCGACACTTTTGCCGCTAAATGAATTAATAGTTGAAATTTCGACCAAAAAAAAAAGAATTAATAATTGAAATGCAAAGTACGACAGATAAACATTGACTCGAATGAAGCTTCCAAGTTGGCACCTTTCCCTCCCTCTCTCTCTCTCTCTCCGTAAATTTCTTTATATAAGCCATGCACTCCACGGTGCCTTTTCACCTTTACACATACACGTACTCTCTCTAACCTCGAACACAGACATAAACATGGCCAAAGAAATGAGTATGAACTTTCACCTTCGTATTAAATTCAGTGCAAAATAAGAGAGGATTGTAGTGGTGTCGGCTAGGTGTTGACACCTAAATTTTTGGGGTTGATTTTAAAAAAAAATAAAAAATAAAACAAAAACACAACAAAAAATAATCATGCATAAGTCATGTAGAGTTAGGGCACATTTTTGTACGTCACTGCATATTAGGGTAAAATTGTACTTAGTTTAATTATAGATAATATTTTTCTTAATTTATTATAAGTTTAGATATTAGATAAATTGCATTTTAGGATTATTTGGGTTAAGATAATATTTTAGTTTAAATTAGGATTTGGCTTAACCTAATTCCTAATGCAAATTAAATAGAATCATAATCTAGTTAAATAATTTTCATATTTTTCCTAATTCCGAATATTCATGAAAAATACAAAAAATGTCATAGGTTAAATTAGTTTTATTATTTAAGATAAAATGCATTCTTTTAGGAAAATAAAAAAATGTCATATGCACGTCATTAGGGCTAGATTCACGAGATGCATGTCATTTAGTATTTTTGCTAGGCCCATTTAATTAAAAATTACATGTAATTAGAATTAGGTCATTTAGTTAATATTGCATTGCACATTGCATAACCCTCATTAAATAAATGAAAACAAAAAAAAGAAATTGCGTGTTAATTAGAAATCATATATAGGGTTAATGATGTGAATTTTGATCTAACAACGCAGATGCTTTCGTTGCTATGAGGTAAGTCCTGCAATTTATTTGTTTTCTTGGGTGTTAATTGATGGATTGCGCACCCGCATGATTACTTCACATGTTAGGAAATTAGATTTAAAATCAATTTAAGCTGCCTGCAAAAAAAAAAACATTTTTGAAAATTAAAAAGAAGTGGTACCGAAAGGGCATTAGAGAAATCTAGTGTAACCAAGTCTCCGTGCCCATAGTCTCTGGTTCGTAGGAGTAAAGTGAAACTCCCATTACTTTACTTGGGTTTCTAATCAACCCACCAAAAAAATAGATTAGTGGCGACTCCGGATTAAAAAAATTACATGCTAAGAACTTGAACCTAAGTTGCGAATTGGTATGGGCTTGGGAGAGCTCGAGTTAAGTTTAAAGACTTAGTAGTCCATTAACCTAGCCCGAGGTGGTTCACCCCCGAAAATTAGGTCGCGACAGCTTGGCGACTCCGCCTGGGAATTTAGTTGAAACTCTTAGTGGACTTAGGCCAATTTTCTTTTTGAAAAAATATTTTTGTTTGGCAGCGAGGATCCCAGGTACGTCCCTAACATTTAAGGTGTTAAATATTTTTGCAGATTGGGAGGTATAAGGGGAAGTGTTTGTTAACCTCTGTTTTGTAGGGAGGTGAAGGAATGTATGGTTTATTTTCATGTTGAAGTGTTGTTTGATATAGACTGTTGTGCATGTCTTACATTTGCACTACACTTTTGCACACACAACCTGCCGCCGGACTCGGGCCGCACTAGGATACATAGGATGGTGTTGAGTTGGATACGACTTCGACCGCGAGGCCGTGTAGTAGAGGTTGCCCAACTCAATCCTGAAAGTTTTTCTTGGTGTTAAGAATGTTTACCTCTGCCCGCGAAGCTGCGTTGCATTGGGGTATCATTCTTGACTGAGCCGGATTTAGGAGGACTTGACTTAGTATGCGAGGCTGCAACTAAGTCATCCCACCCTCTTAACTTCACCTTGTTTAGCCTTCATAGTTAGAAATCGAACTTCACATTTCATGCGTTTGTCTATGTGGTTGTTTTAATCATATTGTAAAGTAAGCTTTCTATCCTTTACTCTTGCAATTTACTTATTTATGCCTATGGTCGGTCCATGACATTAGGTTGATCGAGTCCTGGTCTATAAACAATGGGAAGATCCGACATTCGATTCGTGCCTGCACCAAAGGTTGAACTCAAATCATGGTGGGATCGTCTAGGTCACGATGGCCAAAGCTATGTGGAGAGCAGACTTGGTCGCCTTGTTCCCCTCCTTGACATCAATGTCCAGAGTAGCATCATGCAAGCACTTGCTCATTTCTGGAGCCCCCAAACATCAACGTTTATATTTGGTAAGCATGAACTGACTCCAACTCTGGAAGAGTACAACATTGCCATAGGAAAACCCTTGGAATTTGAATTAATAAATCCACCCATTGGATTAGAACCAGAATCGATTTTGTCTGATTTTCTTAAGATGGATAAGAATCTCATAAAAAGAGTGCTGAAAGATAATTGTCTTGCATGTCCTTTTTCCTTCCTAGATCAGAGTTTTGCTAATGCTAACACTCTCTTGAAAAGTAGGATCTTTCTCCTAGCTTTTTTCGGGTTTATCGTTTTCCCTCTTCGCAAGGGCGCCATTAATCCTTCTGTCGCATGGGTCGTCAAACAAGTGTATGCTAGGATTAGTTTTGTCAACACTATTCTAGCTGAGACATTTTTGTCACTCACCAGATTTAAGGAAGATGCAGATAAAACCTTTCGTGCACCAATTGAACTTTTACAAATCTGGTTCTTTTCTCATATGAGTAAGATTGATGGTTCTTTTCTCATATGAGTAAGATTGATATTCACATGAATATTATTGATGTCACTGATTCCCATCATCCCATCGAAGTATTCAAAAAACATCAAGATCGAACTCCAAATCTTTCTTACTCAAAATGGGTCAAATTATTGAAAAATCTGAAAACCAAGATTTTCCTATGGCATGCTAAATGGTTCCGAGTCTCCAAAGCACGTCTCTCCCATGGCGATGATGAGCCGATCCCACTATTGGGGATCACCAGTGCCACTTCCTACTACCCACTCCGAGTAGCTCGTCAATATCAAGTCGTGCAGGATCTACCACCTCCTCTCAAGCTGGGTTTGTTCCAAGTCCGATTCACTGCTAAGGATGGCGACCACAAGAAGGAAATTCGCTGTATCGAACAAGCTTGGCTCACATGTCGCAAACAAAAGTTGATCTTACCTGAAGATGAACTTGAGGGGAATGAAAAGAATTACTATGCCACAGCTCGATACATCCGTCAGCACAAGATTCCGACCAAGTATCTCCCAAAGGTGCCAGATGTGACCGAAAAGCCCACTCGGCAAGCGGAGCTTAATCGTCACAAGAGGAAGATTGAAGACCTTGAGAGGCAAGCCAAGAAGGACGCTAAGGAGAATAGGCAATTACGTCGAGCGTTGGCTTCCCATATGTTTATAGATCGGGCCAAATAAAGTGGCTTGAGTCTATTTGGTCTTTTTACTTTAGTTTAATGTTTAGGAGGCTGAATCATTTACTAGTTTAAGGCCTTGCAAGTTTCTTTACATTATTAATGTCAAACAATTTCATTAATGAATAAAAGCGGTTACACTTTCGTCATGGACTGTCATTGTTTTATATGAAGCGCTTATGTGTATTCATTTGTTCAACATTAGGTGACAACGGATCCGCCGCGCTCTCCCATTATTATGCGATCCAGGGCTAAAATGGCCGACCAAAGCGAGATGCGCGATCGCATGTCCTCCGTGGAAGATCAACTCAAGTAGTTAGCCACTTCCATGCAGCTTATAACAGCTCAACTTCAATCCCTCCAGGTGAATCCAAATCCTCCCGCTCTCCTTGAGATAGTAGTCCGGAGGAACAGGGCCCAAATGAGTGATGATGAAATGCCTGAGCTGGAAGATGATATGGTCCTTGTTGGAAAGGCCAAGCTTGACAGTGTTCCCAAGACAGATCAGGATGAGCGCGTTGCAAAGCTAGAAGAGAAGATGAGACAGCTGCAGGAGTCTCAAAGCTCACTCCTGTTTGACCTCTCGGTTTATGAGAAGGTCAAAATGCCGAGCAAGTTCAAAATGCCGGAATTTGAGAAGTACGATGGGACATCATGTCCAAAATCTCATTTGCAGATGTACCACGTGCGCATGGCCCAACACGTCAAAAATGAGCCCCTCATGATCCAATCATTTCATGCGAGTTTGACCGGACCCGCACTAAATTTGTACGTAATGAAAAACGTGAACCTCCTCGAAACCTGGAACGAAGTGGCGAACGCATTCCTCAAATAGTACAAGTTCAACATGGACATCGCACCTTCCCGAGAAGACTTGGAGCGGATGGAAAAGAAAAGGAGCGAGTCATTTAAAGAGTATGCTGTAAGATGGAGAAACCTGGCGGCTCAAATCACTCCTGAGCCTACCAACAAGGAGTTGATGAAGTTGTTCGTGAAAACCCTTCCGTCTGAGTTTCGTAATCGAATGGCTAGTACGTATGTTGAGAGCTTTAGTCAGCTTATTCCTGTAGGAGAACAGATCGAGATGGGGATAAGAGAAAGATGGTTTGCTGAACCATCTAGTAAAAGATTCTCCGCCAAGAAAGAGAAAGAAGCGGCCGTCGATGTGAATGTGGCTTATAGCTAAGAAAGTGCCAAACGTGCCCCAGCGATCCAAATGAGCCCAAGACAGCAACAACCTGTTGGCCGTCAACCATTCGCCCAGGCGAATAATAGAAGGCAATTTTCCCCTCTTCCTGGGTCTTCATCCCAAGTGCTGACAATCCTCCGAAAGAAGGGTTTGCTTACTAGTGAACCAAAGCGCCCTAATCATGAAGGCATTCGTGGTTACGACCCGACAAAAAAATGTGACTACCATAACGGTGAACTAGGGCATTCAACTGATAAATGTTTCACCCTCAAGCACAAGATCCAAAATCTCCTGGACACAAAAGCCTTTTCATTCCAGACTACTCGACCGAATGTCCAGAAAAATCCATTACCAGAGCATGAGAGTACGGTGAATGCTATCCTGGAATCTGAAGTTGGACGGATCAGGAACTCAAAGGTACATGTGGCAGATGCCTACAATGAGCTAGTGAGAGCTGGGTATTACCGAGGTCAGGAGGATGTCCCTCTATCAGTAATGAGAGAAAGAATTGCCAAAATGGTGGATGACGGCATCATTGTGTACGCTGATCGTAACTGCATAGTTTATACTATCTCTCACCTCATCATCGATTGGGAGGAGGAGCAGGCCGCACTTGATGCTGACAAGAAAGAGGTTGATCCTTTGCTGGTGGACATGCCCCCATTAGAGGATGCATCTGATGAGGAGATAGTGATAGAGGTGCCTCAGCCATATGAATATGTTAATAACAAAGCGGTGCCTTGGTCCTATGACCTGGATGTTGACCTTGTTACAAGGTCTGGTTGGACCTATGGTCAAGCCGTTGCTCAACCTGCAAAGCCGGTCACCGATGAAGAGGCTAAGGACTTCCTGTCCGTAATCAAAGCAAGCGAGTATAACGTGGTTGACCAATTACGAAAGATGCCCGCTCAGATCTCCTTACTCGAGCTTTTGCTGACATCCCCCGTGCATCAAAAGTCGCTAATGAAGGTGCTAAGTGAAATTCGGGTTCCAGAAACGGTTGAGGTAGACAAGCTGGAAGAATTTGTGGGATCGGTCCTTCTCAAGGATCTGATTGCCTTCTCTGATGAGGAATTCCCTCTTGAAGGCAGGGGACATAACAAGGCACTCTATGTATCCGTTAAGCACAAGTCTTCTCATGTGTCCCGAGTGCTCATTGATAATGGGTCCGCCCTGAACATATGTCCGTTCGCCACTCTTCACCGCCTCAAGGTAGACCCATCAAGAATACATGCTGCGAAGACTTCGGTGCGAGCTTTCGATGGGACAAAGAAGGAAGTGATCGGGGAAATCCATCTTGATGTACAAATAGGACCGGTCGTCGTCAACATTCCCTTCCAAGTGCTGGACATCCCTACTGCATTCAATTTCCTGTTGGGTCGTCCCTGGATACACACTGCTGGAGTAGTGCCTTCGAGTCTACATCAAGCTGTGAAATTTGTGATCGAAAGGAAGTTAGTCACTGTGTATGGTGAGGAAGACCACCAAATTTATCATGAGACGGCTATCCCCTATGTAGAGCCGAATTCCCAGTTTGAATCAAGTTACCATTCATTCGAGTTGGTATCCACCATACACGCTTCTCGAGGTTCATCGCCACCCACTCCTGAAGTTTTAGACGCTGCCCTCATGGTGGGAAGAGTAATGGTTGGGAATGGTTTCGTCCCTGGCAATGGTCTTGGGAGGAATGGTCAAGGCATTCAAAGCCCCATTGAAGCCCCTCAGAAGTCCCGCACCGCTGGTTTAGGGTACCATGGAAGAGGTGGGGGAAGTTTTGAAGGGCGAAGACAAGAAATGCGGAACCCGCCACCTGACCAAAGGCGGGGGAGGCAAAACCCGCTACCCCCGAGCATTCATGAGACATTCCCTGGTCCTCCAAGAATGATGCAGGATGAAGCGGAAGTGATAGATACTCTAGGGCAGCCTAGTGGCAAGTACGATTACCTGGTGAAGTATTCGACCCCTTCCAGTTTCTATATTGATCCTCGTGAGATAGTCCCAGATGGATGGGGTGGCATGGATGATCCGACACCCCCGAAGACGGAAAACCCTGATGATGAGCTGGAAGGAGTTGCAAGCTTATTCGACGACCTCATCATAGGAGCCATCGATGAAGCACCCCTTGAAGAGATGGGCCTTGGCCCACGAGAGTAACTTTTTTACGACTTTTGCACATTTCCCTGCGTGGGAATTTTTATTTATTTTTTGAGATGTTTTCAACTTTTTTTTTTTTAGTGATTGAGTGTTGCATTTTTTCCATTCAATAAATGTAATCGATTGATGAATTTCAATGAGATTACAAGTTTTATTTTGAGGGCGTGATGAGGTACACCAAACCAGCCCGGTGATGATATCCAACCGATAAAAGAAAAGAAAAATCCAAGGAGAATTCTGAGGCCTGGGCTTCATCATGCTTCCTCATGTTAAAATGTTTTTAAAAAAATGTTTTTGCCAAAGAATTTTTAAAAAAAAAACAAAAAAACAAAAACAAAAGCAAAAATGTAGATTACTCTGTTTGTCTTTCTAATTTATCTACTTCATGTTTCAGGAACAATCTTATGGCATGCAAAGGTGTGGAAATGGTCCAATCCAATACAACAAGTGTTGATAATGATGATCCTGAAGACTCGATCGAAGACTCCATTGAGGTACAGCGAAGCTGGGAACAACATGAAAAAGCCAAGGCTCTCACATTCAAGCAAACAGTCACTATCAATTTAAGTGACGCTGAAGAAGCCAAAGAGGTGAAAATTGGGGCGAGTCTCCCGAAAGACGAGGCTGAGCGCCTAATTCAGTTATTGAAGGAATATCAAGACATTTTCGCATGGACCTACGCCGACATGCCTGGGCTAGACCCATCAATCGTGGAGCACTGCCTACCTACTGATCCAGACGTGCCACCTAAGAAGCAAAGGCTGTGGAGGACTAAGCCCGAACTCTCGAAGAAGATAGAGGAAGAGGTGATGAAGCTCTTGAAAGTGGGATTCATTGAAGTCTCACAGTACCCCGAATGGGTGGCTAATATTGTGCCGGTGATGAAGAAGGACGGCCGAGTTCGAGTTTGTGTTGATTATCAGGATCTAAACAAGGCTAGTCCAAAGGATGATTTCCCATTACCACACATAGATGTCCTTGTGGATAGTACCGCTGGTTTTGAGCTATTCTCATTTATGGATGGTTTTTCTGGATACAATCAGATTAGGATGAAAGAGGAAGACAAGGAGAAAACTGCGTTCATCACCCCATGGGGAACCTTTCATTATAAGGTCATGCCCTTCGGACTCAAGAATGCAGGGGCAACCTACCAGCGAGCCATGGTTGCATTATTTCATGACATGATGCACAAGGAGATTGAAGTCCATGTTGATGATATGATTGCAAAGACCTGACTAGGAAGAAGCCACATCGAAACCTTGAAGAAGTTGTTCGATCGACTCCGTAAGTTCAAGTTTCGTCTAAATCCCACTAAATGCGTGTTTGGAGCAACATCCGGTAAATTACTCGGATTTATTGTGAGCAGTAAAGGGATTGAGATCGACCCTTCCAAGGCTAAGGCCATATGTGAATTGCAACCTTCGTCAACGGTGAAAGAAGTCCGGAGCCTTTTAGGAAGATTGAATTACATAGCTCGATTCATTTCCCAACTCTCTGAAACTGCCAAGCCGTTCTTTAAGCTTTTAAAGAAGAATGCACAAGTCAACTGGGATGATGAGTGTCGAGAAGCGTTCAACAAGCTAAAGCAGTACTTGATAAATCCACCAATTCTTGTCCCACCCTTGCCAGGGCATCCTTTGATTCTCTATCTCACTATTCATAGTGAGTCATTGGGTGCAATGTTGGCTCAAGAAAGTCCCGTCGACAGAAGAGAACGGGCCATTTATTACCTGAGCAAGAAGTTCACTGTATCAGAGTTAAAGTATTCTGATGTTGAAAAGACTTGTGCGGCATTGGTGTGGATATTTCATAGATTGCGACAATACACACCGCATTACGGACATTCCTCGTGGATCGAGAACGACCCTATCAAGTACTTACTTGATCGGCCAGCTTTGGTGGGTAAGTTGGCCAAATGGAAAATTTTGATTTCCGAATTTGATGTGCAATTCATGCCACAAAAGCCGGTTAAAGGCCGAGCAATCGCTGATCTTTTGGCCGAGAATTCAGGGATCCCCAATGACGATGACAGTTTCCTTGATGACCGTGTCTTGAGTGTAAATGAAGACTCATGGAAAATGTTCTTTGATGGAGCTGTAAACTTGTCCGGTTCGGGTACTAGGGCAGTTTTGATATCCCCAGATGGTCAACATCATCCGGTAGCTGCAAAATTGATATTCTCATGCACTAACAATGTGGCCGAATATGAAGCTTGCATTCTCGGGCTTCAGGCCGCAATCGAGATGGATGTTGCTAAGTTAAAAGTATTCGGAGATTCCGCATTAATCATACTGCAAACTGTAGATGAATGGAAGACCAAGGATGCCAAGTTGCTCCCATACCACAAGTACCTAGAAGGTCTGGCAAAAGGGTTTGAGGAAATTTCGTTTGAATACTTGCCAAGGTCTCATAATCAATTTGCAGATGCACTTGCGACGCTATCTTCTATGCTGCAAGTCACTGATGGGTTAGAAGTCGAACCTCTGAAAATAGAGGTTTTGCCAAAGCCAGCTTATTGTATGATCGTGACTGAAGAACCTGACGGAAAATCATGGTATTACGATATCATGAATTACATTCAAAAACAAGAATTTCCCGAGGGAAGCACTAAGGCTGATAGGAAGTACATCATGAAGATGGCCTCGAAATTCTTTGTTAGTGGCGAGAATTTGTACAAGAGATCTTACGATTCAGTCTTGTTGCGATGTGTAGATGCAGCCGAAGCCATCCAAATCATGCATGAAGTGCACGAAGGAGTATGTGGGCCTCATATGAATGGACACATGTTAGCCAAAAAGATTATGAGATTAGGCTATTATTGGCTCACATTGGAAAGTGACTGCATCCAGCATGTTCGGAGCTGTCACCGCTGCCAGATTCATGGGGATAAAATAAATCTTCCTCCAACTGAACTGCATCAGTTTTATGAGCCATGGCCCTTCACGATGTGGGGTATTGACGTGATTGGCCCAATCAATCCGAAGGCTTCAAATGGGCATCGATTCATTTTGGTGGCGATAGACTATTTCTCCAAATGGATCGAAGCTACATCCTTTGCAAGTGTCACTGCTCGCAATGTGGTGAAGTTTGTCAAACGTGACATAATTGTTCGCTATGGTGTCCCTGAAGCAATCATCACTAATAACGGGACCAATTTGAACAACAAACTTGTGGATGGGTTGTTCAGCGAGTTCAAAATCAAGCATCTGAATTCATCTCCTTACCGCCCTCAAATGAACGGGGCTGTTGAAGCAGCCAATAAGAACATCAAGAAGATCTTGGCTAAAACAGCCGAGAATTATCGAGATTGGCATGACAGGTTACCCTTCACACTGATGGCGTATCGAACATCGATCCGCACATCCACTGGGGCAACTCCGTTTGCTTTGGTGTACGGCATGGAGGTAGTTCTACCTGTGGAAGTGGAGATTCCTTCCCTGAGAGTTTATCCCAAGTAGAGTTGTCTGAGGCGGAATGGTCACAATAAAGATTCGAGCAGTTAAACTTGATCGACGAGAAAAGACTGAAGGCTCTCTGCCATGGCCAAACATATCAACAGAGAGTAGCCAGATCTTTCAACCGAAAGGTACGGCCAAGGCATTTCGAGGTAAATGACCTAGTCCTAAGGAAGTTGTTGCTGATCTTTCCAGATCCTGGAGGCAAGTTTGCTCCAAACTACAGCGGCCCATACGTGATAAAGAAGGTACTTCCTAGCGGTGCCTTGATCCTGGCAGAAATGGATGGTCGTGAGTTTTCCACTCCAGTTAATTCAGACGCTGTCAAGAAGTATTATCCATGATAGAATTTGTCATGTCATGTCTTGAATTGCAAATATTTCTATGATGAATAAAATGCCTCAATGAGTTAAATTGTTCAAATTTGTTGCAAATCTTGCATGTTTTCCCTGATGAATTATGTGAGATAAATTGAATGTGTCAAATGGGGATACTTTGGAATGACGAAAGGCAGGCTTTGTTCCATACACTATTTCATACACTAACTTGAGTGAGTTGTGTGAAAAAATTCCGTGCCCACAAGGAAAAGGGCTATCTCGCAAAGGGTACGTCAACCAAGGTGATGAGAGCCATTCTTTTCTCTATCCTAAACACTACAGGTGATCCATTGCTTAACCCCTTTGAGCCCCATACACTCATGGAGATTCTTTTAAAATTATCCCTGTCAAGAACCATCCCACATTGAGACAAATTCAAAATGAATGGTAGGAATCTTGTTGCTCGCACTTGCATCAATCTTTGAGTATTGCTTTTATAGTGTAACTTGTACGATAATTCAAAGTGCCTAAAGATGATGAAGAGCGGTTCTTTCTTTATCCTATACACTTCCATCCATTGCATAGCCCACTTGAGCCTGTGAATTCGTTTCATGTTTAACCCAGTTGGTGATCATCCCCCACACTGGGGCAAGGCAAAAAGAACCATTCAAGTAGCGTGACTTAGAATGCTGACAAAGAATGAAGTCTGTGTTAAGTACAAAGAAAATAAGTGCAAAAAATATAGGGCATGGAAAAGCAGTGTGCTTGGTAAAAGCAAGGCCAATGCCCAGAAAAGAGAAAATCAAACTCTTGATATAGTGAGTTGTATCCCCAACAAGGCGATACTAAAAAAAAACTCAAATGCCGTTACAATCAATGGAGTTGTGATATAAAAAATCTTTGACGGTGGAGAAGGAAAGTGGTGGAAATGTCAAGATGATCACCAACTTTAACCCCCCTAAACACTTTTTGAGCCTAATGATCCTTTCATTTCTCAACCCATGAGCCAAGCTTACGTTACGTCCCTTGCAAAGTCTCTTCAGATTAGGGCACTTGAATTAACCTAGGGGTTTACATGTTTTAAGTATCGCTCGAAGAAGTGCGAGCAAGATTATTTCTTTCTCATTTTGCAGGGTTCTTGACTTGTAAACCCAGAGATGATTACAGAATATCACTCAAAAGCCTCGACTCAAAGAGTCCCTTTTGTTAAGCCGTTGACCAGACCCACGTTACGACTCCTATTAAAAGACCTCTCAGATTGGTAAGGTCGTACCACTTGCGAGATTGCATGGACTCTTGTTTGGCATGATGATAGTGAGATAGAGTGATTGTCAAAATCCTGCATTAAAGGTCAGGATGAAATGACCCTTCTTAATAAGGATGAGTGAAAAGTCATTTCAGACCGAAAGATCCCTCATTTGACACGTCCATGACACTCATGTGTTCAGATTGGAATATTCTTTTAGAATTTTCCCCATTGGAAATTAGGATAATGCATGGTTGATAGAAATCATTACGCATGAACCTTACTTGAATTAATGTATGTCTGTGATTACAAATGCATGTTGCCTCTCCTACGATCATGTTTTGCAGGAAACATGTCCCCAAGGAACAGAGATGTCACCAGGTAAGTATATCTCTATTCATACCTTAAATACTTGTCGTTGCACAGGTATTCCCCTTTTTGAATACACCGATACTCGATTGAGTTATCCCCAAAGATTTTTCTCCAAATTGCAACGCTGGGCGACCGAAGAATGGTTCGGATCCTAGAAAAGCAATTTCCCTATTCAGGCGACCGTAGAATGGTATGGGTCCTGAAAAATCAATTTTCCGTCAAGGCAACCGTAGAATGGTATGGGTCCTCGACAACACCTATTCCTTATTCAGGCGACCGTAGAATGGTACGGGTCATGGAAAGTGAATCCCCGTTTAGGCGACCATATAATGGTACGAGTCCTAGACACAACCAAACACTGCCATACTGGGCGATCGTAGAATGGTACGGGTCCCGGGAAGCCAGTCTCTTCATAAAGTCATGTTACTATTTTAGGCGACCGTAAAATGGTATGGGTTCAGACATGTAACACCAACTACCTCGAACTACTCTATCCTCCGGTAAGTTATTCCAGGTAAGTTCATTTATCATTAGCATTTCCATGCATCATATAAATTGCATTAAAAAATGGAATTCATTTTCCAAATAAAAATCATTCATTGCATGTGCATGATCAAAATTTAGGTTTCAATTTGTCTTTGAAGGTAACCTCTTCGAGCTCACCTTCAAAGAGGGGCAAGCTGTTGACACCTAAATTTTTGGGGTTGATTTTTAAAAAATAAAAAATAAAACAAAAACACAACAAAAAATAATCATGCATATGTCATGTAGAGTTAGGGCACATTTTTGTACGTCACTGCATATTAGGGTAAAATTGTACTTAGTTTAATTATAGATAATATTTTTCTTAATTTATTATAAGTTTAGATATTAGATAAATTGCATTTTAGGATTATTTGGGTTAAGATAATATTTTAGTTTAAATTAGGATTTGGCTTAACCTAATTCCTAATGCAAATTAAATAGAATCATAATCTAGTTAAATAATTTTCATATTTTTCCTAATTCCGAATTTTCATAAAAAATACAAAAAATGTCATAGGTTAAATTAGTTTTATTATTTAAGATAAAATGCATTCTTTTAGGAAAATAAAAAAATGTCATATGCACGTCATTAGGGCTAGATTCACTGAGATGCATGTCATTTAGTATTTTTGCTAGGCCCATTTAATTAAAAATTACATGTAATTAGAATTAGGTCATTTAGTTAATATTGCATTGCACATTGCATAACCCTCATTAAATAAATGAAAACAAAAAAAAAGAAATTGCGTGTTAATTAGAAATCATATATAGGGTTAATGATGTGAATTTTGATCTAACAACGCAGATGCTTTCGTTGCTATGAGGTAAGTCCTGCAATTTATTTGTTTTCTTGGGTGTTAATTGATGGATTGCGCACCCGCATGATTATCTCACATGTTAGGAAATAGATTTAAAATCAATTTAAGTTGCCTGCAAAAACATTTTTTGAAAATTAAAAAAAAGTGGTACCGAAAGGGCATTAGAGAAATCTAGTGTAACCAAGTGCCCGTACCCATAGTCTCTGGTTCGTAGGAGTAAAGTGAAACTCCCGTTACTTTTACTTGGGTTTCTAATCGACCCACCAAAAAATAGATTAGTGGCGACTCCGGATTAAAAAATCAATTACATGCTAAGAACTTGAACCTAAGTTGCGAATTGGTATGGGCTTGGGAGAGCCTGAGTTAAGTTTAAAGACTTAGTAGTCCATTAACCTAGCCCGATGTGGTTCACCCTCGAAAATTAGGTCGCAACACTAGGAATCACCAGGTGATGTATGTAGCAGTGTGCTCATTTCAGTGCATACATCCGAGCCCATTTATAATGGTGGTTTCGAAAGGGACATTTGAGGGGAAAGTTCACAATCATTTCCCATTTTCCTTAACAAATTTAATACGAAGGTGAAAGTTCATACTCATTTCTTTATAGGAAGTAGTCTGTCTAGATATATGTATAATCTTTAGAGATATGCAAAATTAAGTAAATATTCTAATATTGCTAAGATGTAGAATGATCTTGAGCCATCATCGAATTGAACACGAACCACACCCGCGAGTGGTTTGACTTAATGTCAAGCCCACTCTTTTGTTGCGATTCTCTCTTTATTTTTTTTATAAATATATATATATATATATATATATATATATATATATATATATATTTGACAGATTTATCTTTACTGGCTTTTCCATGAATTAGAATTACTAGATTATTTATTGTAGTGTACGCTACAATTTTTAAGTTTAGACAATAATAATCATCCAAAGGAACGTCTGTATTTGATTACAAGAGCTGATTTATATCTGAAGTAATATAACTAAAGGATTTGTGAATGATTTCTTGATTTCACCTCGCACCCTCTTCCTTAAACGATTAGAGTAGTTAGAATAATCCCATTCCAAACAGAAGGAAGCCTTAAAAAAATGAAAGAGCTCACTCAGGACTTTTGAGGTTTGTCCTGGCGCTCGTCAATAAACACCTAACCGCGAAGTCACGATTGAAAGGAAAATGAACGAAAGAGAATAGGCAATTGACAGGCAATTTTCATACCCTTAATTTTAGAGCGGGGAAATTGGGCACGTGGCGAAATTCAAGATCAGAGTCCCAAAATTGCCCCTATGATGCCGTGGAATATTCCAGAACGGAAGGGGCAGTTTTGGCAGTGAAAAAAGGAGCAACTGTAGCGTTCCCTTCCCCTCACACGTTTTTGCCTTTTGGGTACTTTCAACATGCAGTCCCCATGGCACGAGCCATCCTGCTCTCGGCGCCTGATGAGTCAACGAAACGAGGATCACCTTTTTGCCCGATGACGTCAACATCAAACATGGCTGTACGGTGTTGTTTTTCTTTTCTCTTGTCGAAGATGATAAAAAGTGTGTTTACAATCATTTCAGAAGGTTCACGATTCCGAGTGCCTTAGAGTCGTATTGAACCTATCAAGGCAGCAAACTATTTCGACTATGGGCTTGTTTGGTTCAGTTTTTGGGGAATACACTTGTAAAAATGTAAATACCTTTGGGAGAATGGGATTTTTCGAAATATAAATAACGTTTAGTAAAATTTACATTGAGAAATAACTTTGGCCAAAATACCGTTCGGTAAAATTTACATTTATAAATGATTTTTATTAAATTAAAAAAATAAAAAAATTGTATTTTTTTTTAAGTCCGGCCATCGAACCGTCGAATCGGTGGTGGGCGATCGCATGGGTTGCACGACCCTGGCCATTAGTCGCCTAGGTCGTGCGACCTAGGCGTCGCCATGGTCGTGCGACCTAGGCGTCGCCATGGTCGCCGGGGTCGGGCGACCCTCAGGCGGCAATCGCCGGCGCCTTGCCAATGCACACGACCACTTGGCCAGCGGTCGTCAGCCTCCAGTCGGCTTCTTCATGCAGTGGTGTGCGGTGGTTTTGGAGAAAATAAACAGTACCGGGGATTTGCATTCCGAAGATGCAACTTCCCAAAGTATCTTCGAAGTTGCATTGGGCTAAAGGCCCTTAGAGCCACTTGGAGATGCAATTGCATCTTACCAAAGTTGCCCAAAAAAATGAACCAAACGCGTTTGTATTTGGCTAAGGGACTTTAGAGTCCCAAAGTGCCTTCCAAATGCACAACCAAACAGGACCTATATAGATGGACCTCGAGAATACTTTTACCTAATTGAGAGCATTAATCTTTTAAAATAACGTTACTTTTTTCTTAGGTGGATTTGAAGCACTTCCACCATGGCAAGCTAAATTGTTTTTTTACCAGAAGCATTAGTTTAATGTTGTGAATTTGAGTCTTCTTAATAAATTCTCTACTTGTGATGGTAGCTAAGATTACTTGTAGAGACAAGCAAGTAGAGATATAGGTGGCTTCACATACACGTAGAAGAAACCAAAGCTCAATCAATAACACAATTTGCAATAGTTCCTTACTCATATAATCTCAATTATGAAGCATATATTTAGTAATGTAATTTTAATCATAAATCTTTCAAGCCAATCGCATCTATTTTTCGTTGCGTTAAATTTTTTGAGTCCCTAACAAATGCTCAAGGCCACCCCTTCCTTGCAATTATCTATATATTAGATTTAAAAATTCCGATTCTTGAGGAATGAAGAGGCCAATAGATGCCAGATGAAGCTCACGAGGAATGAGGATGATGTGAAATGTCTATAACTTCTTTATGTACTTATGGAGAGTTATCTCATGTAATTTAAATACTTAACAAAAAAAAAAAAATCCCACAATAAAAAGATGCCTACGATTAGTAGGGATTTAGATTTCTACTAAATTAATAGCATAAATGTTGGATTATTACAACTTGATTTTTTCAATCTGTTTTAATCCTTGGGTTTCATTTTTTCTGGGGACATTTTAAATATTGGACTAATAAATACATAAGTTGTGTTTTATATGGTGATAACTAATGGCCCACGATTTCAATATTCTAGTAGTGTAGCCCAAAATTAAAACCATGATTTTACGGAATTAATCATCAAGAGGTTTGGAAGTATGATATGACAAATAATACTATGATAACTTCTTTAGACTTTATAGTTATGCATGTTTGGGCTTTAGAGTGGTCCATTATAGGAAGAAGAAATCCTAACCCTATTATGCTCTTTACCTAGATAGGGAGAGGCATAAAAGCAGGTGGAGGCCAGACAAGAACAAAATTATTATATATATATATATATATATATATATATATATATATATATATATATATATATATATATATATATGTTTGGGTAATAATATGAGACACTACACATAGTGCATGTAAATATTCCAACTGGAATTTTAAATCTTAAAAAAAAAAAAAACAAAATTGCAATTGAATTCTAAACATTATAATTGATTCAATTATATTCTAAGTAGCATAACGAAAATTAATCTTTTTTTTTTTTTTTTTCATGATTCTTTTATGGCTTTTCGATCAACCATATGCTCTTATTTTGCAATTTTTTATTTCGCACTGCTCTCCTTTCGATTTTCTAGCCATTTTATCAATGATTTAAAAACTATAATGTTTTTTATTATTTTAAGACGAAATTCAAAATGGAATCCATAGTCCTTTGTGCATTTTGATTTGGCTTTGGAATGCATCAAAAGTTTGAATGTATATTTCGTATGCTACTCTCTATTATCATCATCATCTTCTTCTTCTTCTTTTTCTTCTTCTTCTTCCTCCTCTTCTTGATCATCATCATCATCTTCTTCATCATCGTCATCATCATTTTCTTCTTCTTCTTCTTCTTTATCATCTACTTCTTCATCATCATCATCATCATCATCATCATCATCATCATCATCATCATCATCATCATCATCATCTTCCTCTTCTTTTTCATCATCATCATCATCATCTTCTTCTTCTTCTTCTAATCTTCATCTTCTTTTTCTTTTTCTTCTTCTTCATTTTTAATTATCATCTTCGTCATCATCATCATCTTCATCATCGTCGTCGTCGTCGTCATCGTCGTCTTCTTCTTCTTCTTGCAAAAACAGAAAAATGAGAAAAGAGAGAGAGAAAAAGAAAATAATACAATAATAAGTAAAGTAATAAATTACTAAGAAAAAATGGAAAATCGGGCTGAGTCCATGCACATGCACATCATCCATCTCTTTTTTGTACTCCGGTCTATACAAAGACAAGAGCATTCAATGAGGTGCACGTAAACTGGTGATGGAAGTGAACTTCAAATGTTCTGAGATATGCACGCTTACTAGGTTATTAAAAATAGCCCTTTACAACTTGCAACCCCAAAGAGACCTAGAAAGACGAGGGGAAGATACCCCTATAAGGCTCCTCTCTTAAAGTCTCTAACTCTTTTCTTCTGAATAACCAAAAAAACCTCTCTCCTCACTCCTCCACTTTACTCTTCCACTTTGCTTCTCTCTCTCTCTCTCTGCAAGTCTTGCCAGAGAGCTTGAGAGCTTGAGACAATTATAGGTTTTAGAATTGTCCAGATTCTTTACGGGCTTCTCCTTGTGCTCGCACTTGTGCCTTGTCTTCTTTTGATCTTCTTTCTGCTAGCCATGGTCCGGTTCTCTGCTTGCGTCGGTGGTCTACGTTGTCATTGTCGAGGCGATCCTATGATGTGTTCTTGAGGATATGTTGGCTCTCTGAACATTTTCATGTGCCGTGCCCTTTTTACTCTTTTTGGTGGTTGATCTGTATTTAATTCATTCTATTATAAGCTTTAATCGAATTATGATCTTGCTGATTGGGCTTGCAATGCATTGTTATTACTATTGATGGAAACGAATTAGACATAAAAATATTTTCCAGTCGTCTAGATCTTTTTTGCTATGACTTAAGAATTGCTTATTCTCTGAATCCATTTCCATGGCCTATTTTTTGGTAGTTTATGAGATTCCACAATCGGAGGCCCCAATCCAGCGAGAGCCAAGAGTTGAGAGCCACCTCAGGGGGAGGGTTGGTCATGGTCGGGGAGGAAGGGAGCTCAAGGGAACAAGTGGATCAAATTTTCTAGTAGTCTATAACGATCTCGCTGGCGATGAATCGTGGCCGCGGGTTTGGCCACTCATTTTAAGGCTAGCTTTGGGAAGACGGACTTTAGGCTTGTTTGGTTCTTACAATTGAAAGAATTGGGCTTAATTCTTGTTTGAGCCCATTTAGGCTTTGTTTTCTCTCACAGACAAACATTATGGGCTTTTATTTGTTTGCATTTTACTTGAGTTTTTTTTCCCATTGAAAATGGACTTCATTATTGAAGCCTCATTGTATCATTGTCTTGGACTATCATACCCCATCACCCACGCTCCGCCCAGTTCAAGGGGTTTCAGTAATTATTTTGATATAGCTTTAGTCTTAATAGTTTAGTCTTTTAGAAAAAGATGGAATTTGACTTGTATTTTGATCACCCGATTATGTCCTAGTGGGCTTATCGGGTTTTCCTTTCTCATACTTAAATAAATGCTTTCAATTCCTTGCAATCTTCCATATATTAGATTTAAAAATTTCAATTCTTGAGGAATGAAGAGGCCGTTGGATGCCAAATGAAAGCCCATGAGGAATCGAGATGATGTGAAATGTCCAAAGCTTCTTCATGTACTTGTGGAGAGTTATTTCATGTAATTTAAATACTTGACAAAAAAACCCCATAATAAAGAGATGCTTACGATTAGTGGGGATTTAGATTTTTAATTCCTTGATTTCATTTTTTTAGGGACATTTTAAATATTTGACTATCAAATAGGTAAGCTGTGCTTTGTACGTTGATAACTAATAGCCATGATTTTAATATTCTGGTAGTATAGCCCAAAATTAAAATTGTGATTTTACAAAATTATCCATCAAGAGGTTTGGAAGTGTGATATGACAAAAAAATACTATGCTAAGCTTCTTCAAACTTTATAGTTATGCATGTTTAGGCTTCAGAGTGGTCCATTAAGAAAAGAAGAAATCTTAGCCCTATTATGCTCTTAGGGGCATAAAAGCAAGTGGGGCCCGGGCAAGAGCGAATTTATTTTTTGTATGTATCTTTATGCAATAATATGAGACACTACATATAGTGCATGTAAATAATTCCAAACGGAGTTTTAAATCTTAAAAAAAGAAAAACACAATTTCATTTGAGCTCTAAACAATCTAATCAATTCAATTATATTCTAAGTAGCATAACAACAATTAATTATTTTTTTTCTTTTTTTATGGTTCTTGTATGGCTTTTCGATTAACTGTATGCTCATATTTTGCAATTTTTTATTTCACATGCCACTCTCCTTTTAATTTTGTAATCATTTTATAAATGGTTTGAAAATTAGAGTGTGTTTTATTTTTCCAAAAGAAATTCAAAATGGAATCCATGGTTCTTTGTACATTTTGATTTGGTTTTGAATGCATCAAACGTTTAAATGTATATTCCATATGTTACTCTCTATCGTCGTCGTCGTCATCATCTTCTTCTGATGATGATGATCATCATCATCATCTTCTTCTTCATCTACTTCATCATCATCATTGTCATCATCATCTTCTTCTTCCTCTTCATCATTATCATCTTCTTCTTCTTCTTCTTCTTCTTCTTCTTCTTCTTCTTCTTCATCGTCGTCATCATCATCTCCTTATTATTCTTGTCATAAAAACCAAAAAATGAAAAGAGAGAAAGAAAAAATAAGGAAAGAATATAATAATAAGTAAAGCAAGAAACCAACATGAAGAAATGAGAAATCGAGCTGAGTCCATGTACATGCTTATGCACATGCACATCATCCCTCTCTTTTCTGTTCTCCAGTCTATACAAAGACAAGAGCATCCAACGAGGCAAGAGCATCCAATGACGAGCACGTAAACTAGTGATGAAAGTGGATTTCAAATGTTCTGAAACATGCATTCTTACCAGGTTATTAAAAATAGGCCTCTACAACCTGCAACCCTAGAGGGACTAGAGAGAAGAGGGGAAAATACCTCTATAAGGCTCCCCTTTTAAAGCCTCCAACTCTTTTCTTCAGAATAACCAAAAGAACCTCTCTCATCACTTTTCCACTTCACTTGTCTCTCTCTATGTCTTTGTGTAGGTCCTGCTGGAGAGCTCAAGACCATTACAGGTTCTAGGTTCGTCCTGATTTTCTATGGGCTTCTCCTTGTGCTCGCGCTTGCGTCTTGTCTTATTTTGATCGTTTTTCGATTGGTCATGGTCCGGTTCTCTGCTTGTGTCAATGGTTTGCATTGTCATTGCCAAGGCAATCCTGTGTTGTGTTCTTGAGGATATGTTGGCTCTCTGAACATTTTTATGTGCCGTATTCTCTTTGCTCCTTTTTGTGGTTGATCTATATTTGATTTGCTTTGTTATCAGCTTTACAGGAGTTTTGATCTTGTTGAATTGAGCTTACAATGCATTGTTATTGCTGTTCATGGGAACAAATTGGACGTAAGAATATTTCACAATCATCTAAATCCTTTTTTGTTGTGACCAAAGAATTGCTTATTCTCGGCTTCCATTTCCCTAGCCTATTTTCTGGTGGTTTATGGCCTTCCATGAAGGATGCCCCAATTTGGCAAGAGCCAAGAGCTAAGAGCTGCCTCAAGGGAAGGGTTTGGTGGTGGTCGAGGAGGAAGGGAGGTCAAGAGAGTGAGCGAATCAAATTTTTTTGGTGATCTGTGACAATTTTGCCGGCCATGGATTGTGGCCGTGGGGGAGGGTCTAGCCGCTCATTTTTAAGTTAGCTTTGAAAAGATGGGGCTTTGAACTTGTTAGGTTCTTATGACAGAAAGAATTAAACTTAATTCTGGTTCGAGTCCATGTGGGCTTCGTTTGCTCTAATAGATAGACATTAGGAACTTTTGTTTGTTTGCGCTTTGTTTGAGTTTTTTTCCTTGAAAATGGATTTCATCATCAAAACCTCATTGTATCCATTGTTTTGAACCGTGATACCCCATCACCCACATTCTGCCCAGCTTGAGGGGTTTCAATAATTACTTTGATGTAGCTTTAGTCTTAATAGTTTAGTCTTTTAGAAGAAAATGGAATTTGACTTGAATTTTGCTCATGAGACTATGTCATGGAGGACTATCGGGTTTTCCTTTCTTATACTTAGATGCTTTCAATTCCTTACAATCATCCATATATTAGATATAAACGTTCCGATTCTTGAGGAATGAAGAGGGTGTTGGATGCCAAATGAAAGCTCATGAGGAATGGGGATGATGTGGAATGTCCATACTTCTTCATGTGCTTATGGAGAGTTATCTCATGTAATTTAAATACTTAACAAAAAGCCCTACAAAATAGAGATGCTTACGATTAGCGAGGATTTAAATTTCTACTAAATTAATGGCATGAATGTTGAATTATTGCAACACGATTTTTTCAATTTGTTTTAATCCTTCGATTTCATTTTTTTGGGGACATTTTAAATATTTGACTAACAAATATGTAAGCTGTAATTTGTATGGTGATAACTAATAGCCTGTGCTTTCAGTATTATAGTGGTTAGCCCAAAATTAAAACCCTCATTTTGCGAAATTAGCTATCAAGAGGTTTGGAAGCATGATATGACAAAAAAAAAAAATACTATGTTAAGCTTCTTCAGACTTTATAGTTATGCATGTTTGGGCTTCAGAGTGGTCCATTACGGGAAGAAGAAATGCTAGTCTTATTATTCTCTTTAGCTAAATAGGGAGGGGCATAAAAACAGGTGGGGGTCGAATAAGAACAAATTTAATTTTTGTATGCATATTTGGGAAATAATATGAGACACTACACAGAGTGCATATAAATATTGCAATCAGAGTTTTAAATCTTTAAAAAAGAAAAACACCATTGCAATTGAGCTCTAAACATTCTAATTGATTCAATTATATTCTAAGCAGCGTGACGGTAATTAATTATTATTTTTTTCTTTTTTCACGGTTCTTGTATGACCTTTCGATTAACCATACGCTGCTATTTTGCAATTTTTTATTTCGCACGTCGGCCTCCTTTTAATTTTCTAGCCATTTTATAAATGGTTTGAAAATTATAGTGTTTTTTTTAATTATTTTAAGAAGAAATTCAAAGTGGAAGCCATGGTTCTTTGTGTATTTTGATTTGGCTTTAGAATGCATCAAATGTTTGAATGTGTATTTCTTATGCTACTCTTTGTTACCATCATCGTCTTCTCCTTCTTCTTTTTCATCATCATCATCATCATCATCATCTTCTTCTTCTTCTTCTTCTTGCAAAAAAAGAAAAATGGAAAGAGAGAAGAAAACAGAAGAAGAAAATAATACAATAATAAGTATAGTAATAAATTAATAAGAAGAAATGAGAAACCGAGCTGAGTCCATGAACATGCACATGCACATCATCCCTCTCTTTTCTATTCTTCGGTCTATACGAAGGCAAGAGCATCAAACGAGGCGCGTGTAAACTAATGATCGAAGTGGACTTCAAATGTTCTGAAACATGCACGCTTAGCAGGTTTTTAGAAATAGGCCTCTGCAACCTGCAACCCTTGAGAGTCCCAAAGAGAAGAGGGGAAGATACCCCTATAAAGCTCCCCTCTTAAAGCCTCCAACTCTTTTCTTCAAAATAACCAAAATAACCTTTCTCCTCACTCCTCCACTTCACTTCTCCACTTTGCTTGTCTCTCTCTCCGTGTCTCTGTGCAGCTCCTGTTGGAAAGCTCGAGACCATTATAGGTTTCAGGTTCGTCTTGATTCTCTATGGACTTCTCTTTGTTCCCGCGCTCGCATATTGTCTTCTTTCGATCTTCTTTCTACTAGCCATGGTCCGATTTTGTACTTGTATCAGTGGTCTGCATTGCCATTACCGAGGCGATCCTATGTTGTATTCTTGAAGATATGTTGGCCCTCTGAACATTTTTATGTGCCATACCCTCTTTGCTCTTTTTGGTGGTTGATTTATATTTGATTTGCTCTATTATTAGCTTTATTTGAGTTCTGATCGTGCTAAGTTTGGCTTGCAGTGCATTGTTATTGTTGTTCATGGGAACGAATTGGACATGAAAATATTTCCGAATTGTCTAGATCCTTTTTTGCTGTGACCTAAGAATTGATTATTTTCTGCTTCCATTCTTATTTTATAGTAGTTTATGACCTTCTATGATCGAAGGCCCCAATTCGGTGAGAGCCAAGAGCTAAAAGCTACCTCAAGGGGAGGGTCTGGTAGTGGTTGGGGAGGGAGGGAGCTCAAGGGACCGAGTGAATCAAAATTTTTGGTGGTTTGGGACGATCTCGCCGACCACGAATCGTGGCCGTGGGGGAGGGTCTGGCCACTCATTTTAAAGTTGGCTTTGGGAGAACAGGGCTTTGGGCTTGTTAGGTTTTTATGATCGAAAAAGTTGGGCTTAATTCTGGTTTGAGTCTATATGGGCTTTGTTTGCTCTAATAGACAAGTATTATGGGCTTTTGTTTGTGCTTTGCTTGAGATTTTTCTCCCTTGAAAAAGGATTTCATCATCAAAGCCTCATTGTATCCATTATTCTGAACGGTGATACCCCATCACTCACAGTTCGCCTAGCTTGAGGGGTTTCAATAATTACTCTGATATAGCTTTAGTCTTGATAGTTTAATCTTTTAGGAGAAGATGGAATATGACTTGAATTTTGCTCATGGATTATGTTCTAGCAAGCTTATCGGGTTTATCTTTTTCGTATTTAGACAGATGCTTTCAATTCCTTGCAATCTTCCATATATTAGATTAAAAAATTTTAATTCTTGAGGAATAAAGAGGCCATTGGATGCCAGATGTAGCTCATGAGGGATGAGGATAATGTGGAATGCCTATAACTTCTTCATGTACTTATGGAGAATTATCTCATGTAATTTAAATACTCAACAAAAAACCTCATAATAAAGAGATGCTTACGATTAGTGGGGATTTATATTTCTACTAAATTAACGGCATGAATGTTGAATTATTGCAACTCAATTTTTTCAATCTGTTTTAATCCCTCGGCTTCATTTTTTTGGGACATTATAAATATTTGACCAACAAATATATAAGTTGTGCTTTGTATGGTGGTAACTAATAGTCCACGGTTTCAATATTCAAGTGGTGTAGCTCAAAATCAAAATCGTAATTTTGCGGAATTAGCCATCAATTGGTTTGGAAACGTAATATAACCAAAAATACTATGCTAAGCTTCTCCACACTTTATAGTTATGCTTTTTTGGGCTTGGTCCATTATGGGAAGAAGGAATCCTAACCTTATTATGCTCTTTAGCTAGATAGGGAGGGGCATAAAAGGGCAGGAAAGGGAATTTTGCCAATATGCCATCCATAATGTTTTTCTTGAACATCAACCGGTTATATTCATCTTCTGCTTTCTCAAAAGTTGCCATAACTTTTTTGTTTACTCTTTTCTCAAGCCTTTAGCAACCGAAAGATGCATATGCAATCAATATTTTGAACTCAAGAGTATACGAGAAACACTAGCGTTTCTAATGAAGAGAAGAAACGCAATCGCAGAGAATAGAAAAGCTTGATTAAGAGTGCAAAGTGAATAACTCACCCAAATTGCTTAGCTTGTAATTTTTCCAGTTCCTCACCTGCTTTGTATGGATCACGAGAAGCAAAATCATAATTAGTTCCACTTCTTCCAAAAAGCTGCCTCTTGGAAGCAATCCAGGCATGCTTCTCGATCATTTTTCCACCTTCATAGTATTTTGTTCCATTTCCATGCGCTTTACCTGATGAAGAGAGTGAAAGACAGACTCTTAAGTATCTACAATGTTTAATGTTTAGTCCAAGAGAATCCGTTTGCACTTTACCTCATTTTCCATCTTCTTCTTCTCAATTTCTGCTCCTTAACAAAGCAACTTATTTGAGTATCACATTCCTTCAGCTTTTGTCGGATTTGATTGAGCTCCACCTGGGCCTCTTCATAAGTCTTCCTTATAGAAGCAACCTGTAGAAGAATATATTGTTGACACTGATTTTTAGTCGACACGTCATCAAAAGGTAAAAAATCGAGGTTTCGGATTCTGATCGCGACAAAGCCCCATCTCTCAATCAAAAAGTGTTTTTTTTTTTTAATTTCTTTCTTTTGCATTGTCGTTTTTAAGCAGTTTCTAGCTCATTTTCCAAAAAAAAAACTTGAAAGGTTAAACGTTTAACTTTTTGGTAAGCTATTTGATCAAAAGTCAACCCCAAGTCAAACATTGACTTTTTACCCAAAAAATTCCATTTAGCTTTAATTTCACTTTTGTCAAATCAATGTCTTGAAAATTCAAAGATTTGACCAAAAGATCGACCTTTTAGAAAAAGTCAACTAAATAGTTAACTTTTAGTCAAACCTTTGACCCAAAAAATAGAAAATGCGCAAATATATCTCTTTTAATGCCAATTTGACTTTTGTGTCAAAAATTTCACAACATTCGATTAAGAATCTTGATTTCTGAATTTTTGAGTTTTAGGTTCTAAATCGACCAAAAATAAAATTACTTTTATTCTAGTCATAATTAGGAGTAGTTCCTTTTCGACATTTGGTTTAGGAATTATCAGAAATCCTCTTGAGTATTCAATTTCGCGATTTAACGAGTCAAAATACGAGTTGCCGTTTTTTGCCCTAATTAGGGGACCAAAATTGATCATTCATAACTTATAAACGGATGATTGGTTCTCACTCATTTTCTTAAGATAAATCCAAATCTAAAATCGATTTTGGGAAATTCACACCAGAACTCATCAATTTGAATAATTTTATCCTCCCGGACATTAGAAAACCAAGCAATTAAACTTCAATCGACAAAATTCAAATTGATCCATTCATGGATATAGTTTAATTTCATGAATCTAGATCCAATTTTAATATTAGACTTAAATCAATTTTTTACCTAAGCTCGAGCGCTTCAATTCAAGGTCAATTTGAATATGTAAGTAATCTTATATATGGGTAGCTCATTAGATAGGACAATTGTGATACTAATTAAGTTCAATTTTAGTTAATTTGTATTTTTTCCCGTTGAATTGCAAATTTTACCATTTTAGCCCTTTAGGCCCAATTCAAAACACTCATGGTTTCGACTCATTGTTTTTCATGATAATCATTCAATTAGGTCAATAAAAGACCCCTAGATCACATTCATAAGGTTTGATTAACTTAATTATATCTTAATTGGCCAATTTCTTCTTTAAAATGATAAAATTTCTTTTCAATTTGGTCCCTTAAGGGCTAAATTGCATAAATCTTTTACCCACAGGGATCCCAAGTGGACAAAATAGCAAGAACCAGACCAAACCGGTCAAGAACCGATCAAAATTTGGCCGAACTGGACCAAACTAGTCCGGCCAGTTTGACCGACCGCCGACAGGACTGGTCAGTTCAGGCCCTTCCCGGTCGGTTTTTGACCTCCGACCACCAGTTTTGGAACCCTCTCAATGCCAATTTCACTTCTACACCTTTAATTTCTCAAAATTTTATAAATTGATTTTCGAATTTTGTCAAATTGCAAATTAACCCCTAATTAGACATTTTGACGCAATTCCGATTTTGGCTTGGTTTTTGCAAATCAATCCCACTAGATCAATTACCCGACACCTCGAGATCATGATAAAGCATTCGAAATGGATTTTTGACTGTTGGATTGAGATTTTGATCATCGGATTGAACCGATGACCAAAATCGCTTAATGTAATAAGTATATAAATGAAATTTCTTCTATTTTCAAAGGAATGTTTTTCATTTGGCACGAAATTCTTCTCTCTCCAGCTCGCTCTCTCTCTCTCTCTCTCCTCTCTCTATTTTTTTTTTTTTTTTTTTGCGCCAAGAGCCTCGTTTCTTTCTCTCTTCTTTGATCCGGTAGGTTTTC
Source organism: Eucalyptus guilfoylei (assembly GCA_016097605.1). Lineage (NCBI taxonomy): Eukaryota > Viridiplantae > Streptophyta > Magnoliopsida > Myrtales > Myrtaceae > Eucalyptus > Eucalyptus guilfoylei. The sequence continues at coordinate 2,350,317 of CM027866.1, read as the reverse complement.
TCTTCCGGCGACCGGATCGTCGCCGGTTCAACCTCCGCCATCTTTATCAGCAATCATCTCCCTTACTATCTAGATCTTATGCTTGTTGGTTTGTGGAGGTTGGATTGAAGATCCGGCAAAAATTTTGATCGATTTAGATCAAAATTCACAAAAATCGCGACAAATGTAACGATTCGAAACTCGAATCCGATGAAGCGAGATCGAGTTAGTTGATTAGGGCTAGGATTCAAGATTAAGAGTTCTTACATGCTTAAGATCAATTATTATGAATGCTGCAATGATTTGTGGATGATTTGAATGATGATTGTGTTCTTGAGCCTAATTTGTGATTTTCAAGGACAATGGCTTTAGTAACGATGAATTTTTTTTGGAGGATTTTGCTAAGAACCCCATTCTAGACGGAGAATCATTAAGGTAAGTAAAAATCATTTCCTCATCTCACTTTTTCTCAAAGAGCTCACTTCTTCTCAAATCTTTTACTCCCATTTCATCTAGGGCTAGGGCTAGGGCTCGACTTGGAGGAGAACCAAGCTTGATGATAAAAGAATGCCAAATCAAGAAAAGAAAGAGTGCTTCATTTTTGGGTCACAAAGAGAAGGAAAGACAAATCGTGCAAAGTGATGAACATAAAGGAAAAAGAAAAAGAGGTGTAGCTCGAGTTTTTTAAGACACTAGGAGACGAAAGGAAATGACAATCACGATATTATCACGTTGCTGCTTTATAAAAATTATGTGCCATAAGTGTGTTATGCACATGTCGTGCTAGCATCGTGCACATGACGTGCCGGCGGTGTGCGTATTATGTGCATATTCTAACATCAACATGAAAAACCTAAATTACGATTAAAAAATCATCACAACTCTAATTGACATAAGTACTAATAAGTCATAAAACATTTTTCGACTAAGCAGGAAGTAAAGCCTCTTGGGAATGTTGAACCAAACGCACTTGAAATGAAACCTGAAGCCGCACTACCCATGCAAGAGTGAAAAAGGAGCCAAAAATGGTTAATCGGGTAGGGTCCATGATGGGGACCATCCCGGTTGACTCATGTTGTTGTCGTTCGCTATCTTCCCCATCCCTTTCTCTTTGATCCATCTGAGGAGGAGTTGATGGTCAATTGCTTAATTTCTTGAAAAATGACATCAAAATTAAAAATAAATAAAAAAAACCTTCATCTTCTTCTCCATTTAGAACATAAGCCACTGTCTCTCTCTCTCTCTTTTTGAAAAAGTAATCCAATTTCTCTCTCTACTACAATAGAAAAATGGCAACAACCACCAAAAGAAGGACCTAGCCTGGGCCGATCAAGGCGGTGGTTCACTCCCTCTCCTCCTTCGACGACTTTACGTACCACTGTCCTCCGCTGCCTCCTCCTCTGCCCCCTTCTCCTCTTCCTCCTTCACCTTTGCATCTCGTGCCTCCGCCGCTGCCATCACCTCCTTCTTCCACAGATCTACCTCCTCGACGTGCGTCAACCTCCACTACCCTGTGTAACACTCTCCTTCCATCCGTTGCAAAGGAGGTTGGATTGAAGATCCAACAAAAATTTTGATCGATTTCGATCAAAATCCACAAAAATCATGACGAATGTAACAATTCGAAACTTGAATCCGATGAAGTGAGATCGAGTTAGTTGATCAGGGCTAGGATTCAAGATTAGGAGCTTTTACATGCTTAAGATCAATTATTATGAATGCTGCAATGATTTGTGGATGATTTGAATGATGATTGTGTTCTTGAGCCTAATCTGTGATTTTCAGGGACAATGGCTTTAGTAACGATGAATGTTTTTTGGAGAATTTTGCTAAGAACCCCATTCTAGACGGAGAATCATTAAGGTAAGTAAAAATTATTTCCTCATCTCACTTCTTCTCAAAGAGCTCACTTCTTCTTAAATCTTTTACTCACATTTCATCTAGGGCTAGGGCTAGGGCTCGACTTGGAGGAGAACCAAGCTTGATGATAAAAGAATGTCAAATCAAGAAAAGAAAGAGTGCTTCATTTTTGGGTCACGAAGAGAAGGAAAGACAAATTGTGCAAATGGATGAACATAAAGGAAAAAGAAAAAAGAGGTGTAGCTCTAGTTTTTTAAGACACTAGGAGACGAAAGGAAATGACAATCATAATATTATCACGTTGCTGCTTTATAAAAATTATGTGCCATAAGTGTGTTATGCACATGTCGTGCTAGCATCATGCACATGACGTGCCAACGTCGTGCGTATTATGTGCATATTCCAACATCAACATGAAAAGCCTAAATTTGATTAAAAAATCATCACAACTCCAATTGACATAAGTACTAATAAGTCATAAAGCATTTTCGACTAAGCAGGAAGTAAAGCCTCCTGGGAATATTGAACCAAACGCACCCGAAATGAAACTTGAAGCCACACTACCCATGCAAGAGTGAAAAAAGAGCCAAAAATGGTCAATCAGGTAGGGTCCACGATAGGGACCGTCCCGGTTGACTCATGTCATTGTCGGTCGCTATCTTCCCTATCCCTTTCTCTTTGATCCATCTGAGGAGGAGTTAATGGTCGATCGCTTAATTTCTTGAAAAATGAAATCAAAATTAAAAAAACCTTCATCTTCTTCTCCATTCAGAATGTAAGCCACTGTCTCTCTCTCTCTTTTTGAAAAAGTAATCCACTTTCTCTCTCTACTACAACAGAAAAATGGCAACAACCACCAAAAGAAGGACCTAGCTTGGGCCGATCAAGGCAGTGGTTCGCTCCCTCTCCTCCTTTGGCGACTTTACGTACCACTGTCCTCTGCTGCCTCCTCCTCTGCCCCCTTCTCCTCTTCCTCCTTCACCTTTGCATCTCGTGCCTCCGCCGCTGCCATCACCTCCTTCTTCCACAGATCTACCTCCCCGACGCACGTCAACCTCCACTACCCTACGCAGCACTCTCCTTCCATCCGCTTCTCTATCGACCGCCCAACTTCACTATGCTAGTTCCCAACACAAGGCGGCCAGCTCGTTAGGTCGAGTAACCAGAAGCCGATGTTACGGAGGACTTGCAATGCTCACAAGGATGCATCTCGGCTCCTTCGATGTAGCTTATCCAAGAGCTGCGAATCCCCAAGCGTGAGTGCCGGCTACGCATTGTTGTTGAGCAGTGTTTTTTTTTTCCTTTTTTTCTAAGCGAGTCAAGCGAGCAAAATGAAGACAGCTATATGGGTTGGGCTAGTAGACTAAATGGGTTGAATATGGGTCATGTGCAAACCCATATAGACCCATTTAAAGTTACGCTCAGATATCTTAAACCCATTTCTACCTATTTGTAAAATTTTAAGTGATCCATAGGTAACCCGACCCCTTAAATGTGAGTCACAAATGGGTTTTTAACCCATATTAACAGCTCTAGATTGGAGTACCCCATCCTATTCGGCATTTTGACATGTATCGTCAGCCTAGGGAAATGAAGGGGAATGATCACTTACAGAAACTATTGCTATTTGGAATCCATATCATCTTTGTGCCCTTGTTGTTGAAATTTTTTCCTCATGTAGAACCTCAAGGTTGTTAGTATGTTGATCCTATCCACGTCGGAACACCCAAGCTTGGAGCTTTTGAGTTTCTATAATCCTTTGGCTTTCACTTGGTTATTTTTTATAAAGCAAGTCGTAGGTGTGTCCGTGGTGTCTTGTCAAGTGTGAAATGGGAAGATAGATGTGTGAACGTGTGTGCACATTCTTGTGCATGTGTGCGGTTTTTGATTTCGTATCGCGTAATGATTATAACAGGTGCTCCTTGAGCCTACGATATCCAGTTATTTTGCTTGTGGTCATTTCGTGAAAATTCTTCGCCATTGGAGTTGCTTCAGTAGGTTTCTTTGTTTTATTTTATTTTTCATTTTCGTTGTGGATGTTGTGAAACGTTAATTGAGTGTGCATGCCGATTTAATGAGTGAGCGGAAAAGGATTATTTTTCATGCCTTTTTTTTTCTTTTTAGATTGGTAATATTAAAATATAATATATAATAGAAAAATAATTAAAAATTAAAAATTTCTGAAAATTAATAAAAATCAGAAATATTAAAAAAAAACCTAAAAATTACTTTTTGGGTAGTTTTTTTTTTTTTTTTTTTTTGTCTTTGGAGGAACCGACTTGCAAATTGACAGCATTACGCCGTAAACCCCCAAGGTGACACTTAAGCGGGAGGACCCACCACCCCCGAGTCACACTTAATACACCTAGCGCCTCCCCTGGGTTTTGAACCCTTCACCTCTGGGCTGAGGATCAGCAGGGCCTTATCCAGTGGAGTCACCGCGGCCGGTGGTACTTTTTGGGTAGTTTTCTCTTAAAGTAATCAAGTTTTCGAGTATGAAATCTCTAATTGTGACAGATTGGCAGCTCTGTTCAAGACTTGAGGATTTAGGCCTAATAAAACCCAATTGTTTGTTATCTAACTTGATTTTATGGCAGCACAATGTAATGAAGGATAACATATGTTTGCTAACATTGTGTTAAATGTTCATGTAGGCTGGGAGTCATAAAAGGTGGAGTGATTGTTGACTTATTTGTTTTGCCGATTGGTGTAGGAATGTATATTTATGTGAGTGAAATTGAAGCGTTGTTTTGACATCAACTACCATGCATGCATTTATATATGTTTTAGCACTACACTTTGCATGCACAACCCGCGGTCTAAAACCCCAATCACATTAGGAAGCCCAAAGAAGGTGCCAAAAGATGGAACCCATGTAGGGAATGACCCATGGTAATCCACTTCTGGTCCCGCTCATTTTTTATTAGTGATAAAGAGAACTGTCCAACAGAACTACAAAGTAGGGAAAAATCTTTTGATTTAATGGAAATGGGAGCCTTTAGCCTGTAGAATCCTACATTTTAGCGAGCCTCACGAGTCAACATGTGATGTGTCTTTATGAATGACAGATTCCCTTCGCTTTATCAGTGGTAAGTTTATCTTTTACTTAGTATAATTTCTAATATTCCTCTTGGATTTTCATTATGTCCTCTCCTTTTGTAACACGTGGTAGTCAATCAAAATAAAATATGTTTAGCAGGTTAAGCTTGGTTATATTTTGGATTGGGCTAGGCATAGCGTGGGCTTGGTGCGGTTCTAATAAAAGGTTGGCTTGTCATGGTTAATATCCTAATATGGGCTTGATTAGATTTTTTTTTTTTTTTTTTTGTTGGGGGGGGGGGGTGTTAAGAGATTCAAAGGCCCCATTTGCTTTCGTTAGGCTTTTAATGCTCATGGTCTAGACCCGTGGAGCCCAGGTGAGACCTATTTGTTAAAAAAAAAATTCTGAAAACAATCATTTCTATATAATTCGATAATAATAATAAAAATAAATAATAAATACTTCTTTATTAGGTTGTTTTATTTGTGTAGATGATATATAGGGATTTCTCTTCATGAATTTTGATGTAATTTATGAAGATTCCCTTTATGATGGGCATTCGATCAATTGCTATGAATAAACCATTCGATTTTATAGTCTCTTGTGAAGAAATCATGATAAGCAATTGTCTATATGAGATTGGGCTTTTATAAAAATTCTCTTATCTCTATTTCATTATAAGAGATGATAGAATTGAAGCATTATATTCCTTTCCCTTCCATATATTGACTTCTTCTCTTTTCATTTTTATCTTGCAACTTCAAAGGTACTCAAGCTACGGCTTCCAAAAGATCACCAATTTGAACTCGATCCAAGATTATACAAATGAGCCTGGAAGAGCAAAACGCTTGCCTCACCACCACCAACCCTTCAGAGTAGGATAGCTTACTTAGCATAGCTTTAAACTTCATCTCTTTTTCCTAGCGTGGGAATTTTCGTTGTTTTAATTTGTTCTGTAAGTAGAAACTATGAAACTACTTCATACCTCTAATCCTAAGCCTTTGGTTTGGGGGAGTTTATATTGTAATGCGGTCTTATCCTTTCATTCTTAATGAAAACATGCACTCATTTTATCAAAGATGTGTGAAGGACATCAAATTGACCCTATGATCATCTTTAAGAGTTGGGTTTTCACACGCTTCCTAGTTTTAAAAGTTTCCTAAACAAGGAAGTTTGAAGATATAAGGACAAGTTTCTACAAATCTCTCTAAAATTGTTGTAAAAAATGAACTATGAAAATAACACGAATTGCATTTATTATCAATATATGCTAACACTTTGCATCATATCTCAAGCATAATTTCATGCATACACATGATGAAACATATGGGAATCAGAATTACATGAAGAAAATGTTGTTGACACACGTAGTATATTTTCTGTACCTACTAATAATACTGCAAGATTCTGACAACTAATATTCATGGAGCAAACAGGAAGTACCTTCCAACGTTGGATCCAAGGGCATAAGTACGACAATTACGATAGGCTGCGAACCGTGGTTCAAACGAGATAAAATCATCCACGCGTGGATATGAGAAGGATACAGCAATAGCTCTTGCAACAACTTAGCATCAGAACCATCAGCAACACTTATACAGAGCACTGTGGCACAAGGAAGACATCCAAAGAATCTTCTAAGTACATGTATTTCACCAATAAGAGAATTATAACGCATGAAAGATCTCCTATGGATTTAGAGCTATGATAAGTTATGGATAGACAGTGGATTGTTAAACGTGAATATCACAAATCGATAAGCTTAACCAAGCTGTGGTTGAAGGTCTCCTTTCATTTGAGCCTCCTTTCGATCAGCTACAGTGAGTTGCAGATGTAAAATATCATGTGAAATATCAAACTGAGTTTGCATGAGTAGTAATATTCTTTTAAATATAATCAAACATCCCCTGAAAACATGGTCATAATGAGTCTCATACACATATAGTCTCTCTCACCTAATGGCTCAGTTTTCTTATATACATGTTGTCTCTCTCCACATCACAGCTTAAACTTTTAGGTTGGATATTCTAGCACTGTTTCATATGACAGATCAAGAGTTCAAATCCCAGCACTTCTCTCTCAAGTCATTCTTCATAGTGAGTTCACAACAGCTGACTCATACGAAATAGGCACTGTGCCCATTTTGCTTGTGCAGTTCTTAATCTGGAAACTTACTGACATTTAGATGGGATGTACAACATCTGAATGTCAGTTAGCTCCGATACCTCTTTTTCCACTGCGCTTCTTATCTCATTCAAATCATTCCTCTGGAAACTTACTAATTGATACTCAGATGAGATGGACATACATTTCAATACTAACAGGCCACAACCATAAGAAAAACAATAAATAGTTATTTAACTTTTCGCCTGGAGCAACAAGAAGCACGGTAGGCCATAATATTTAGAGGGAGGGATGGAGGGAAATAAAGGGAGGCCAAACAACAAAGGGAAAGTTGACACAACAAAATACCTTGATTAGCATCTGGAAGTCTTCCTTCATTTGGAGAAACTCTTGAATCCTGCGGATAGAAAAAAACTTAATAAGGCACTCGTTGGAATTATCTTGCTCACATACAGCTAAAACAGAGTACCTTTCTTCCGGGAACAAAGTCGATTGTGGGACCTCCAGTGACTTCTACTGCAACAACTCCTGCTAGCTGAAACAGGCATTTTGCTCATAATGATCAATACTCACAATTGATAGACCATTTTTAATAGTAACCACTAAAATTGATCAGCTAAAATATAACATTATTCAACCGCTAAACAACCAAGAAAAATACCAGTTGAACTAGACAGAGGAGATTTCCTATAAGCAACTGAGAACTAAATTCCCAGAGGACTAAAAATAAGATAGATAAAGATTTGCTCCTAAAGCATCTGAAAGTAGAGAATTTGTGGGTTATGCCAATTAAGGGCTTCACTACGTGCATGCATATTAGTTTTGAAGATGTTGCATGCTGGAGGGCAGAAAACATCAAAGTTACATGGCAAGAATTCGAAGTCTTTTTCAAACTAAGCTTGTTATATCAACAATGATTTTGTCCGCCTATTTGGGGAGCCAACTCGTGATATGTAAGACAGAAGAACCAATCCTTTACACAGTCTTTTCACCTGGTATAGATCTGCATGTGTAATCCTCGGACATTTGGACTTCACCTCCTCTGTATCCAACAGAAAAGCAAATGTAAATATACTGACTGAAGTTATATCTCAACTCGAATTGGTGAAAACTCTACTCATCAAACCTATGACCTTATCCATGATGGGTTCCTAAACTTGTATGGTTGAAACTATCAGAAACATAAAATATCTACAGGTTGACTCATGTAAAACATATGCAACAGTCTTAGGATTTCCTTGGTCAACAATCATGGAAGCATTAGACAGAATACTAAACCACCCATGTTAAGTGTGCTCTCGTAAACTGAACATAGGATAATACATATACCTCAACTTTATGAGAACTGTAGGGATTTCTTTAAAAGAATGAACAAAAAGGAAAGACGAGTCAAATTGAATGAACCTGAACATATTTGGTTGCTGCCGGTACAATGTTCACATTCTTTGCCCCCGCAAAAGCTGAAAGTATACAAGTTCGGCCTCGTCAGTTCACTGCCTTACCCAGTTTCCTGAAGACTGAATTTCTTGTCTTAGCAACAAAATTAGGTGTAAAGAAAGCGGCTGATTGTTCCTTAGTTCTTATGCATGATATGCCAAAGTTTGCTATAGATTTTTAACAAGGAAGAAGAGAAAAATGCTGCACCAGCTTATTTACCAGTGAGTGCTTGTGATCCGAGGAATTGGGTGAACAAAAGCATCGGCGTCCCACATTGGTGCTGAACATCTTTTTTGTTCTGCGATGAATTTATCCAGTTAACTCGGAGGAGCAAATTCAGTACCAGATGAACACCTCAAACATATGATTAGATCCACTGCAAAGAGATGCGCCAAAGGTAGTTGGAAGCAATCGTACATCACGGCAGCAGGATGTAAATTTGGCATTGACTTTTATGAGAAATGCTGTTGTTAAGCAGGCATGTTAGTCATCCTAAAGTCTACTATATCATTCTACTCTCAATTCTAAAATGTCACCGACTGCGCTTAAACTACAGCGTAACAAGAAATTATTCATCTAAAAAGCTCGGAATGCTTACCCCATTCGCGAGCGACGTGGCAACCATATTTGAAGTAGCAATCGACAGGAACATGAACAGAAGATTCATGTTGTCGCAGAACACCGTCCCAGGACCTGTTAATCCGAAAATTGCACTGATGATTAGACTCATAAGCAAGCTTCTTGCCTTTTTCCCTGAAACCGATGGAGCTCTAATTGAATCGAGCTCAATTCAGAGGAACTTCAACAGTCAATCAAACTAACCTAAAGCAGCGAGCTTCGTCGAGCTTCGCTGGCCGATCACGGCCGTCGAGATGAGACTCATCAACGGAGCGCAGATCCACAGCCCCGTTGCGGGCCCCGAGAACATAATGATCTCCTTGATTTGTCGGGGGCGGAGGCGGAGGGGCGTCGACGTCGGAGTCGGGGGCGACGGAGGCAGAAGCGTCGAGGGCGGAGGCGGAGGGGCGTCGGCGTCGGAGTCGGGGGCGACGGAGGCAACCGTCGGAGGGGCGTCGGCGTCGTGCGGAGGAGCGTCGGCAGCGTCGGCGTCAGGGTGGGGGAAGATGGAAGCAACCAGCGGAGGAGAGAGAGCAGAGGAGGGGGAAGAGCAAATGGAAGCACACCTGCGTTTTTTGTTCTCCCCCGCAACGGAACGGAGAACGGGAGAGAGAAAGGAGAGAGAGGAGAGAGAGGACGAGTCGACACGGTCTCAGAGGAGAGCAGAGGAGAGAGAGCGTCAGAGTGGTGGACCCCAGGAGCGCGCGAGCAAATTTTGAACTTCTGACGCCGTCGCCTACGTGGAGCCACGTGTCGGATTCTGAATGGTCTTACCCTTCGCCTACGTGGAGGGTAAGACCCAGCCAATATTTTCTCGTTCCCATGGTCTTCCCTCATGGCCTAGTTACCTGTTAGGTTCTGTAGTTTCCTGCTGTGATGCTGACAACTGAAGTTGAACCACCGGCATTCTATTCGTTGAGGTGCTTAATGGGTTGTAACAAACTATTGAAACTTTAGGATGCTTCATACCATTACTCATGGAAATGCCTCGTCAGATTTTGTCCAATTTCTCTTCTGACTAATCCACGGTGTTATACAATTTCAGGAATCAAAAGCGAGCATGTCTGATGATGAAAAGGTTAAGCACCTGAAGTACTTAATTGAAGCACTGCTTCCCTTGTTAAGGAAAATTTGCGAAGAACAAATTCAGGAGACACAAATTGAAGCCAACATACAAGGTATACAATGTAAAAATTGCTTACCCTTTTGTCTCATGTTAGTACGTGATTTATATGATTAGATATATTCAGGAACACCAGTTGGTGAGGTTGAAGTGCCGATGTCTCTCTGTCCAAACCGGGAGCGTGTCTACTGGTAAGAGGTTCAGCATACATGTGGAGAGTACAAAACACAATACTTCCATGCGTTTTCATTCTTATGTGACTAACAATATATATTTGTCCTTTTCTTTTTTTTCTTTTTTCTTTTTTCTTTTTTCTTTTTTTGGTGTGGAGCAGAGACATTTGTGCTACTTCAATTGTAGACTTCCATAGAAGCTGTCCAAAGTGCCATTTTGAACTTTGTCTCAATTGCTGCCAAGAAATTCGTCAGGGGAAAGTTCCTTCTCGTGCTGAGGTGAAGTTTCAGTACGAGAACAGAGGCAACGACTATGTTCACGGTGGACAGCCAGTGGCAATTCATGACATGGATCCGGTGCCATATATGGAAACTTCTCAAAGTCATGTTGCTCAATCCATTGAATGGAAAGCTAAAACTGACGGGAGCATCAATCGCGCTCCGAGTGAGATGGGTGGATGTGGTAATCATAAATTAGAGCTTAAGCGCATGCATGATAAAGATTGGATGAGCAGGCTTGAGTTGCGAGCAAGAAACTTGCTGAAATTTGGCAAATTCGAACATACCACTCAGAAGCATGATTGCTCTGAAACTGGGGATAAGATGCTACGAAAAGCCGCATGCAGAAACTCCGCTGACGATTACTTATATTGTCCAGCATCAAGTGCAATATTGGATGAAGAGAAGTTTCTATGCTTCCGAAGTCACTGGATTAAAGGTGAACCTGTCATAGTTCAAAATGTTTTAGAGCGGACCCCTGGTTTGAGCTGGGAACCCATGGTAATGCAGCGTGCATTATGTGAAAATAAGGATTCGACATCTGGTTCAAAGTCCGAAGTCAATGCCATTGACTGCCTAGCTGCTTGCCAAGTAAATATCATTATCCCACCTTTAGTTTTTCAAATAACGTGTAAAGACACAAAATTACTTGTCCATGTACTCAGGATTCCTATAAGTGTAAGAGATATTTGGAGACAATGTTTTAGGAAAATTTAGAAAGTACTCACCTTAAATGTGTCGACTGAAAATATTGACAATCATATCATCTTTTTCTACTCACATCTTTTTCTACAATCTATCTGGAAACTTGCTTTCTTTTCCAAGATCATCTTTGATCATACCTAGAACGTTTTGTTTATGGCAGTTGATTGAACTTTCAGGTGGACATTAGCACCTGCAAATTCTTCGAAGGCTATTCAGAGGGGCGAATGTATTCTAACTTTTGGCCTCAGGTGCTAAAGCTAAAGGACTGGCCTCCTTCAGACAAGTTTGAGGATCTTTTGCCACGCCATTGTGAGGAGTTCATAGCTGCACTGCCATTTCATGCCTATACCAACCCTCGATCTGGCTTCCTCAACCTGGCTACAAAGTTACCACCAAGTGTCTTGAAGCCAGAGACCGAAGACCTATATTGCCTATGGTTTTGCAGAAGAGCTAGGAAGAGGTGACTCTGTGACCAAGCTTCACTGCGATATGTCAGATGCGGTGCGCCTTCTTCAAAAAGTGTTGCATGAATGAAAGTGTTCAACAAAACAGCAGAGAAATTGTGTTGCCATAAAAAGTTGTTGATATTGTCCAGTACAGTAATCCCTTCTTTCCAGATATGAAGGAAAATTCCAAGCACTGTCCACCAAAATTGGAACGTACTACATTGGTTAGGCAGTATATGGCACAGCTTAGTTGTGAAGATGCATTGCAATTATTAGGGATGAGGTGATGGCATGCAAATAGATATTTGTCATGATCAGACACACCACTTGCATGCGTTGTGTTGACTTCCCTCCCTTTTTACCCGCCTGGCAGGTGAATATCCTTATGCATACCGCAGAGGTGTCCTTAAGTGAAGAGCAGCAATCTGCAGTGAAAACATTGAAAGAGAAGCACAAAGCACAGGATGTGAAGGAGCTTCAATGTCAAGCACATGAAGAGCTTAATGTAGATGCATCAGGATACCAAGATCGGGGTCTTGAAGGCCTCAATGGCCGTGAGGGATGCCAGGGAAAAGAAGAAGACCAACGCAGAAACGGTCTCTGTTCGGACCAAGAAATCAAGCAAAGAGGCATACATACTGCGCTCCAGTTAAAGAGGTGAATTTCCCAGCACAATTATGCTGCTCTTGTTGTTGGCATATTTATGTAAGCCACGTTCCTGGGTTTGATACTCACTCCCTCGATGCTCAGCTCATTCATCCAATCCATGACCAATCATTTTATCTTACTTTGGAGCACAAGAGGAAGTTGAAGGAGGAATTTGGTTAGTATATGCTAAAACCGACGAATTTTTACTCTAATACAATGGTCCAACATAACTTTTGAAACTATGTAGGAATTGAACCATGGACATTCGAACAACACCTAGGCGAAGCAGCTTTTATTCCTGCTAGGTGTCCCCACCAAGTTAGAAATTTGAAGGTATACAAATTGTTTCTTTACATCTTTTACTTGTACTATCACCTTGAATTGTAAGTCCTCTAAATTGTCGGCACTATCATCATTCTTTATGTAGTCATGCACAAAAGTTGCCACCGACTTCGTCTCTCCTGAGAATATCTGGCAATGCCTCCGTTTGACTAACGAGTTCAGACAACTTCCGAAGAATCATAACGCCAAAGAAGATAAACTTGAGGTAACACATAATATTACCTCATATGGTTGGCCGTGGCATCTTTTGCTTTTTGGTGATTCAGCTGTTCTCACCCTTATCTGATCTCTTTGTGAAACAGATTAAAAAGATGATAATTTATGCAGTCGATCAAGCAACTAAAGATTTAGAGGACTTGTCATAGAGATGAGAATTAGACCCACAGTAGTATGATAGCTTAGTTCACATCGGATCCAGTTCAAGGCAGGGAAGAGGATACTAACGCCAAGAGTAGCATCTCCTGCAACAGCAACCTTTTTGGTTTTTTGTTCTTGTTCTAGCAATTTTTATGTGCACAATCATCTAGTCTCCATTTTATTGTTGAGAAATGTGCAAGAAATTGGCAACTCTCTCGACCGTGAGACAATTTTGCCTGCAACAAATTGAATCGACTGTTGATTCTGAAATTAAATTTGCAACTAGAAACTTCATTGATTTTGTATAATTAGACATCCTACGATTCAACGGTTTATTGCATAAGACAATTGTCTCCGAATCCTTAAATCTCTCTCCCTACAACTGCATTCAGATGGTGCCAAGTATCCACACACACATATTATTGGATTACCATTGTAATCATAATTTTGTATTATCAATTATCCAACAATAGAGTTTTCTTGACAAAAAAAAAATCATCGTAGAATTCAATATATTTGCATTATATAGGTCCTTATAAAGTTTATTTATGGGAATTCACTTCACAGATAGAAAGAGTGTTCGACTAAAAAAAATAGAAAGAGGAAGTGAAGAAAATGAGGGATATCAAACTGTCCATTTGTTCATGATTATTTTAACCTTCACCTACATGATGGGTATCGGACAGACTTAGAAGGAGGGTTAGGGGTTTGACTGTTGGAACCAAAACGATTTGGAACCAAAAGGATTTTGGAGGGAGAGAATACAAACACACAAAGAGAGAATATATTACACAATATGCCTTGCAAAGGCTTAATGGAGTACACACAAGCTTTGCTAAGCTTAAAACTCTCTCTAGCTTCCTATATGCTTCTGAAGCTATCTCACTCTCTCTCTTTGTCTCTCTCTCTCTCACTAAATAAACTAACGTAACCCTATATTTATAAGCATCTTCACCGCCTGGACTTCGCCGCCTAAACTCCACCGCCATTGTCTTCAACGTGCAAGAGTTGAAGTTGAACTTTTCTTCTCGGCTAAGGAGTCAAAAATTGTGGGCTGCGAATTCTCTTCTTCTTGCTGTTTTCAGAGAGAATAAAATATTGCCAGCCGCAAGTTTCTTTCCTTCCTTTCCTTCGTGTTCTTGAAGTCTTCAGCAGCAACTATAATAATATTTTATTGCGTGCCCCTTGCTTTAGATGCTTGTAGTTTCTTCAAGAGTTTTCTTTTCCGGCGGTTTACAAACCGACTAACTCTTGCTTTCACACACTTAGCCAAAAACAATTAGAAGACAAATAAGCTAATCAAAACACAAAATCAATTTTATTATTTTCTAACAGCCTCCCTTAAAATTGATTTTGAAAAACAACGACACCAAGCATTGTCTTCAATTTCTTCTTTGGCGGTTTAAGTGTTGCGCTGCAGCACACTTTTCTTTAGCGGTTTACGTGCACTTCATGCATAATGGACTTTCATTATTATATTAGGTGTTGACTCCAATACTCTCCCTCAACACCTAATACTCTTCTCCTTATAGCATTTGATATTCATCTTCTTCAGTTGCCTCCGCAACTGTGACTTCCAACTGAGCTTTGCGAAGCTCGGATTTCATCAATGCCATTTCACTTTGCGTTTCAGTCTCTTTTTCCTTCTCATGGAACTTTTTCTCTACAATCTTCCATTTGTTTTTTTCCCTGGGGATCTTTTTCTCTAGGCAACATTTCTTGAACCTCTGCAATTCCTTGAGCTCGTATCGGAGCTTCTCCTGCTCTCTTTCTTTGAGCTTGAGTTCCTTATCCTTTTGCTTCAGCATTTCATCCTTCTCTTTTAACATCTCCCGCATCTCTTGCAATTCCTTTTCACGACTGCTTGTTGAAGCTGCTACTTGCTTCTTCGAGTTTTCCCACGGCTTGCTCTTCTTCGGGGACGTTTCAATGGCTATCGCATCATCTGCCTTGATGATACCGGTGGCTACGGGCTCTTCTTGCTCCTCTGCTGCAACAATCGCTTGGAGACTCCATTCTTTTTTACTATGGTTCTTCTTCTTGGTAAAAATTGTAGCTTCTCCTTTTACCTGCTTGAACCAACAAACTCTGGCAAAATGACCTACTTTGCCACAAATGTAGCACCGCTTGCCATGCCTTTTGTTGTCCTTATCACAGCCTCGGTGTGCTCTCCCTGGCTGAGCGCTTCTCGCTACTGGTCGCCTCTGCCATTCACTATGACTTTTCCACCGTTTGCCATTCCTAATGCCAGCATCATTTCTCCATTGGCTCTTGAAACCTCTTTTATTTCTAAAGAGGGTACATGCATCATCCACGGTACATGCTAGCACCACATCTTCGTCATCATTGGCAATATGTGCATGTTCCGTCACCTCTTCTTGACATTCGGATTTGTAATGTCCGAATTTATTACACTTGAAACACCTGACTTTTGATTTGTCACATGTTTTATATCTTCTGGTGAAATTTGAATTTTCACCTTTACCTTGAGCACCTCCATGACCTCGTCCACCTTGATAATCTCCTTGATTTGACTGAACAACCCGACTCTGCAATACTTGCTTGGGATACGAACTAATGGACTTCTAATTCATTCTTTGCTCATGCGAGCATAATGAACCCATCAACCGCTCCAACGTCATGGTTGATATATCTTGGCCTTCTTTGATCGCCGCAACAACGTAGTTAAACCTTTCAGTCAAAGACCTCAAGATTTTTTCTACGACTCGTACATCTTGGAGTTCTTCACCATTAACCCTTAGTTGGTTAACGATGGTTTGTACACGATCAAAGTACGCCGAGATAGATTCAGAGTCATTCATGCGTAAAGACTCAAAATCTCCTCGAAGTGTTTGGAGCCGCACCCGCCTAACACGATCATCGCCTTTGTAGGATTTTTGCAATATATCCCACGCTTCTTTCGCAGTCTCCGCGCTTGATATTTTCTCAAATATCGTCTCCTCCACGGCTTGAAAGATCGTAAATAATGCTTTCTGATCTTTCTTCCGAGTTTCCACCAATAAATCTTTCTCCGTCTTTCTTAAAGCATTGAATGCTTCGGCATCGGCCACTTCGGTGTAGCCGTTCTCCACCAGGTTCCACAAATCTTGGGATTTGAATAGAACCTTCATCTGGACGGACCAGTTGTTGTAATTCTTGCCGTTCAACTTCGGAAGTAGCAATTGAACTGAATTGGTGGATGCCATTGCTAGCTTTGAGTTCACGATCCTTGATCGACTGCTCTAGGTTCTCGGTCTCCGGACACCGGTTTTGATACTCCGGTTTCGACCTCCTAGGCTCGACACTCCAATCCTTGGCCTGCTCTGGATTCACGATCCCTGACCGCTAGCTCTGACACGGTCCTTGGCCGACTAGCTCTGATACCAATTATTGGAACCAAAACGATTTGGAACCAAAAGGATTTTGGAGGGAGAGAATACAAACACACAAAGAGAGAATATATTACACAATATGCCTTGCAGAGGCTTAATGGAGTACACACACAAGTTTTGCTAAGCTTAAAACTCTCTCTAGCTTCCTATATGCTTCTGAAGCTATCTCACTCTCTCTCTCTGTCTCTCTCTCTCTCACTAAATAAACTAACGTAACCCTATATTTATAAGCATCTTCATCGCCTGGACTTCACCGCCTAAACTCCACCACCATTGTCTTCAATGTGCAAGAGTTGAAGTTGAACTTTTCTTCTTGGCTAAGGAGTCAAAAATTGTGGGCTGCGAATTCTCTTCTTCTTGCTGTCTTCAGAGAGAATAAAATATTGCCAGCCGCAAGTTTCTTTCCTTCCTTTTCTTCGTGTTCTTGAAGTCTTCAGCAGCAACTATAATAATATTTTATTGTGTGCCCCTTGCTTTAGATGCTTGTAGTTTCTTCAAGAGTTTTCTTTTCCGGCGGTTTACAAACCGACTAACTCTTGCTTTCACACACTTAGCCAAAAACAATTAAAAGACAAATAAGCTAATCAAAACACAAAATCAATTTTATTATTTTCTAACATTGACAAAGTGATTCTAGATTAGTAATTTAGATAGAGGATTGTGACGACAATAATTTCAAAATAATTGTCTCTCTCACCTCCGTTTAATCAATCGGCGAAAAATATATATTTCCTTTTTAGATTCAATTGCAAGAGTAAAGAGAGAAATGCGGAAGAAATGCGACCTTGGTAAAAAGGTTGAATGTTCACGGAAATATAAAAGGAAAAAGAATTACGAATTTAAACAAAAGAAGGTAGGACCACTGTTTGAGGGCAATTTAGTCAAGTTCATCCCAGATTCAACCTATACAGAAGCAAAAGCAAATCGATCTTAAGATTCAACAATGGATGAGTTTCGGCCTTCTCTCAAGCATTTTATCGAGCGATTGATGTGCGATCTAAGGGATGTGTTCCAGAGAGAGATTCGATCCAATTTTATGTATAAAGGCGTGGATAAACATATTTCGTGTCAACTCAGTCTTAGATCATCGGAGTTCACTTGAAACTTTCCATTAGAGTTGGGTGTTCCTGAGTATGACATATTTCATTCGGACAATACGTAGAACAGATGGCACGCATTGAAGGACACGAGCTTCAGACTTAGATTTACAACATTCGTTAGTCCAAACATGGCATATTAAAATCGAAACTATCACGGATATGTCATGGGCATAACCCGACTTCGCTTGATCCATTCGAAAATCCAATGATTCAATTCGGTAATATCATGTTGCTAGGACAGAACAGAAAAAGGCTTGAGCGAGGGGAGTTGAACACCGAGAAGATTGAGATTCGCGGAGGTGGTTGGCGATACGATGGGAGCCAGCAACATCGACAGATCCAAAATGTGACCGGGCGGAGCATACGGGGTCGTGGACGACGGTTCACAGTACGACGGTTTCTTGATAATCGAGATCTATTGTGTTCAGCAGATCTCAGATGAGGAATCCTTTGAATCCTGTTGCCAAGTGCTGACGGGACATTTGGAGCCTCTGGCTTTCTTCTTCTTCGTGGTCCAGTACACAACCCTGTGCTGGTTGGACTTTGGTGGCGTAGCTGTGCCGCTTCCCGTACGTGAGACGCTGCACCATTTCTCCCCGCTTCTCTGTCTGTCTGTCTGTCTGTCTGTCTGTCTGTCTGTCTCTCTCCTCTCTCTCTCTGTGCCTCTCTCGGCAATCAGATTTGCCTTCGCCCAAACACCAGGTGAACTTCTTCTCTCTAGTTCTCGCTCTCTAGCCCAACTTTGCTACTGCTCTCTCCAAAAACCAGCTGAGCCCCTCACGCACTCTCCGTCGCTCACTCCGAAAACTGATGGGCGTCTCTGCTCCTTCTGTTATGCAAACAGGATCCTCTTCAGGCAAGCATCCTTTCCGGTGAAGATGTTCCTCGGCCACCGGTTCCTATCTCCGATTCTCTCTCTGTGAATCACTGAATGTTTCGTTATCATCATGACTTTATTACCAAGCATGGAACATTCATAAGAAAAGCATGAATGAAAGTGTTCGACAAAACAGTAGAGAAAATGTGTCGCCATAAGCATGATCTAGAGGTGAAAGTTGTTGCTATTGTCCAGTACAGTAATAGCTTCTTTCCAGATATGACGGAGATTTCCAAGGGGCATCCACCAAAATTAGAACGTACTACATTGGTTAGGCAGTAGATGGCACAGCTTAGTTGTGAAGATGCATTGCATTTATTAGGAAAGAGGTGGTGGCATGCAAATAACTATTTGTCATGATCAGACACACCTCTTGCATGCGTTGTGTTGACTTCCCACCCTTTTTACCCGCCTGGCAGGTGAATATCCTTATCCACACAGCAGAGGTGTCCTTACGTGAAGAGCAGCAATCTGCAGTGAAAACGTCGAAAGAGAAGCACAAAGCACCGGATGTGAAGGAACTTCAATGTCAAGCACGTGAAGAACTTAATCTAGATGCAACAGGATGCCAAGATCGGGGTCTTGAAGGCCTCAATGGCCGTGGGGGATGCTGGGGAAAAGAAGAAGACCAATGCAGAAATGATCTCTATTCCGACCAAGAAATCAATCTAAGCAGCGGTGCGTTGTGTGACATTTTCTGGAGAGAGGACATCCCCGATTTGGAGGCATATCTTCGCAAGCACCATAACGAATTCAGGCATACATACTATGCTCCAGTTAAAGAGGTGAATTTTTTCCCAGCACAATCATGTTGCTCTTGTTGTTGGCACATATATGTAAGCTACGTCTTTGGATCTGATACTCCCTCGATGCTCAGGTCATTCATCCGATCCATGACCAATCGTTTTATCTTACTTTGGAGCACAATAGGAAGTTGAAGGAGGAATTTGGTTAGCATATGCTGAAACCGATGAATTTTTCCTCTAATACAATGGTAACATAACTTTTGAAAATATGTGGGAATTGAACTATGGACATCCGAACAACACTTAGGCGAAGCAGTTTTTATTCCCGCCGGATGTCCCCACCAAGTCAGAAATCTGAAGGTAAATATATTATTTCTTTACCTCTTTTACCTGTACCGTCACCTTGAATTGTAAGTCCTTTAAATTGTTGGCCCTATCATCATTCTTCATGTAGTCATGCACAAAAGTTGCCACCGACTTTGTCTCTCCCAAGAATATCCACCAGTGCCTCCATTTGACTGGGGAGTTCAGACAACTTCCAAGGAATCATAAAGCAAAAGAGGACAAACTTGAGGCAACACACAATATTACCTTATATGTTTGGCCGTGGCATCTTTTGCTTTTTGGTGATTCAGCTGTTTCTCACCCTTCTCTGATCTCTTTGTGAAACAGATTTAAAAGATGATAATTTATGCAACCGATGAAGCAACTATAGATTTAGAGGACTTGTTATAGAGATGAGAACTAGACCCACAGTAGTATGATAGCTTAATTGACATTGGATCAGCTCAAAGCAGGGAAGAGGATACAAACACCAAGAGTAGCATCTCCTGCAACAGCAACCTTTTTGGTGTTTTGGTCTTGTTCTAGCAATTTTTGTGTGCAGAATCATCAAATCTCCATTTTATTGTTGAGAAATGTGCAAGACTTTGCCAACTCTTTCGACGGCGAGACAATTTTGCCTGCAACAAATTGATTTGCTTATTGATTCTGAAATTAAATTTGCAGCAAGAAACTTCATCGATTTTGTATAATTAGACATCCTATGATTCAATTGTTTATTGTAGAAACCAATTGTCTCAGAATCCTCAATCTCCCTCCCTATAACTGAATTCAGATGGTGCCATGTCTCGACACACGTATTATTGGATTAACATCGTAACAGTGATTTTGTATTATCAATTATCCAACAATGCTATTTTCTTGACAAAAAAATCATCATAGTATTCAATATATTTGCATTATATAGGTCCCCATAAGGTTTAATGATCAGAATTCACTTCATAAATAGAAAGAGGAACTGTTCAACAACCCCCCCCCCCCAAAAAAAGAAAGGAAAGAGGAAGTGAAGGAAACGAGGGATATCAAACTGTCCATTTGTTTCATGATTAATTTAACCTTCACCTACATAATGGTGATTGGACAGACTCAAAAGGAGGGTTAGGGTTTTGATGGAGTGATTCTAGATTAGTAATTTGGGTAGAGGATTGTGACTACAGTAATTTCACAATAATTGTCTCTCTCGCCTTTGTTTAATCAATCGGCGAAAAAGATATAATACTCATTATACAAAAATATCCTTAACTTTTTTATGTAATAAAAATTATAAATTTCCCTACTGTGATACAGTTACACAAATAACTTCAACCTTTTTTTTGTTTTGTTTACATATGTGTAAAATACATATACTCCTTATTTCAATTACATCAAGAGTATATTTGTGAAACGGATATAAATTCAGGATTTTTTATAAGTATCACAATAGATAGATTTATGGATTTTAATGACACAAAAATATTTGAAATTGTTTGTGGCTTTTTTGCACCAAATTCTAGGGAAAGTCATCATTTTTCTTTATTCTCAACTTTTCCTCCGATCTAGAGAGCATTAGATGATCTTAATTCCACACCAGTTTCTTTCTCTTTCTTTCAATTCCGCCCCCGCCCGCTCGCCGTATTTCATACATTTCCAAAGAAAGGGATAGGAGGAAAGATAGAGTTTGATGTGAATCCCTCCATGACTTCAATCCAATGTCAAGTTTGTCAACCCATGATTGGGCGTGCCTGGGATTCAAAAGACTGTTAGCTAATTTCTATATCGATTTTCACTAGGTCAGGTTAGATTAGATTAGACTAGACTAGACTAGACCCTACAATTTCATAACTTTGCTTGATATTGCATTAATTTCTACAGCCGCGCTCTAAATTCTGCACCGACTCTTTCTTCTCTTGTCATCACCATCACTTCTGCTTTTGCCTTCGTGTTTTAGGCAAAAGCCTCAAGCCCCACGAAACGCATTCATGACCGACTTCGACCGAATGGAGAGAGAGTCTTCGGCTCTTAAAAAAGATCCTGACTTTTCTACTTTGGATTTTGTGCATGAACGCTCCTTCTAACAAAAAATTTAAGAAAATATTGTAACTACCTATAGATTACTACTCTTGTGTCGCGTGTAACCCACGTATGAAAGATAAAGATATTTTTATATTAAGTATACTTAATAATCGTTTTGAAAGGGCTACCTAACCATTTGGTTTTTCAAAGTACTTTTGACACTTTTTTCAGTAAAAATATTTTTTAGTGCCTTAAAGACACTCCACAAGTATCCAAATTGGAGAAATCAATGTTCAAAACCTGTTTAAAAACATTGAAGAGTGAAAATAGATTCTCTTTTTATGATGTAATAAATAGAAATGCCAAGTTTCAAAACATATTTAATTATGTCTTATCAAATGTCTAGGGATACATTCAAAATCCTTAAAAAATAATATATCTAATTTAATTTAGTCTTTAAGTTTAATATCACAAGAAACTTCAAATTATGCCTATTGTGGTAAAAAAATGCCCCAAACTTTTTTTGTATCATTAAAAATCCTCAACTTATCCATTGTGACACAAATGCCCTTAAAAAAAACCTCGAACTTATGCTAGGATGGAGTTGAAATAAATGATTATATATATCACACATTTATAAATTTAAATATTTTCGTGACACGAAAAGAAAAATTTTAAAATAATTATATCACTATTATATTTTTTTGTGACACAAAATAAATATTAGAGTATTTGTGTCATAACTGGTATAATTTGAAGTTTTTTGTTGCATTTGTCATAGTATTTATTCAACAATTACTTAAAAGTCTTGCAAATTATATAAATTACATATATTTTTAAATTAAATCAGCTAGTAAGTCTCAATGAAAATTGATTAATAGCTTTCACAAAGTCAAAATAAGCCTATCGGTATCTTGGGAATATTCTTTAAGAAGAAGGTTACCATACAACCTTTGGATTAGGAACAACTAACAAGTATCAACAAATAATCACAAAACGACAATTTCATTCGCCCGATGACAGTGCTTCGTGTGCTTCGTATCTTATCTACATCGAATGATGGGATTGTTCTCGTGCAAAGGAACAGGGATAGCTGTCGCTTGCAACGCGTGAAAAATAGACACTATCTAGGATGACGTCAGCTAGGGCTGCGCACGTATTTTATCGGTATCGAAGGGGGAAAGCGTCCAAGTACTTTCCCACGAATTTCGCCTGCCAATTACCCAATCTGATGAACCATTCAAATAATTTACACATAGAAAAATGATATAAATAATTTCTAAATTTTAGATTAATGTGTAAAGAAATTATGAATTTTTAATTTGTTTAATATGATTTCTAAATAGTAGCCAATGCGCAATATTATCTTTATAATTTTAAGTGGAGCCAAACCTCTTTTTCAATGGAGGATTTCTAATAAAAGTTACTCCGTAATTAAGTCATCAACAAAGATAGGGCCCATAATTTTTATTTTTTTATAATTATACAATGCCATGTTTGGGGGAAAATGAACATCGGGATAAAAATGCCTAAAATTTAAATTCTACTCATTTCCCTTCTCATAGAAATTCCATATCTATAGATATATATATATATATTTCTTTTTTCTATCTTCCATTTAAACTTTCATCTTTTTCTCCTAATTATAACAAAGCTCTGCTTCAAAAGTCCAACTAAAAACTTAAATTAATGGGTAGATTGAGACCATGTATAAAATATATATATATATATATGTAAGTCCCATAAACAAGCAATTTGAGGTACTTTAACATTTCCTTATGTGTAAGCTCATGTGAAATTTGATGAAAGGGACCATACATTCATAAATATCCATGTTCTAAAGTTACACTTGAAAGTTTAAACTACTAGATAAAATAAGATCACATGTAAATAAAGAACACATAAATCTCATATATGAGTGATGTAGGATGTACTGACAATTTGGGTAATGTGCCTTTCCTTTTCCGTTCCGAAGAGAGCACTGCCATCAGGTCACTTCCCTATCATTGCCACGACACATGAATTCACTAGTTTTAGCAAGTAGAGAACAATTCAAAACAAACAATCATACACATTGTGAAATAGGAAATACATGGAATCTACTATACTCGAACTTATAGATGTCCTAAAACAATAAGGCTTTAGGTAGCAAGTGCACATCTTTTAATCATCACATGTAATTATGATTAATGGAAGACTTCAATCAACATTGGTGGACGTTGATTCTTTCCCTATCTAAATATAGTCGG
The DNA here is from genome assembly GCA_016097605.1 of Eucalyptus guilfoylei. NCBI lineage: Eukaryota > Viridiplantae > Streptophyta > Magnoliopsida > Myrtales > Myrtaceae > Eucalyptus > Eucalyptus guilfoylei. Next base: position 2,326,488 of record CM027866.1, on the reverse strand, counting down.
TATCATTGTTCGTCCAAAAGTAATATATGCGGTGGTTATTTGAAAATCATTTTTACGTATGAATTAATGCCTCGTGTTAATAATCAAGTTGAGTAATACTTTTTAGGCAAAGAAGGCACGCGATATCACTTGCTTTTACTATCTATGAAAGCACATGAACTTCACTATTAATATTTGAATATGGAAAGTTGGGTCATTCTTTTACATGACAAGTATGTTTCCCTACGTTTTATTGTAAAATTATTATATGGTCTACTCTAGGGAGCGGAATTAATTAATAAATGCGAGTCCTTTTTGTCCGTTCATAATAATGTTGATGACTCTAATGAAGGCATGAATGACCTAATCTTTTGCCTCGAATGGAAATCTTTGTGAAAGTCTTCACAAGTAGAATAACGGGGTTTTAGGTAGTGCTCAGCCGTTGGATTATGCAATCTAGGGCTGACACAAGTTCGGACGGCGGGATGCGATTTGTTCCTTTCCTTAATGGCGTCTTATAATCCTTAAACGAGCATAATTCCTGCTTACTTCTGGAGTAATCATTTCCTTATTGTGCACGTGTTTGGTAAGTCAACTTGGCAGGTATCTACTCCACCATATGGCGACAAAGTGGTGATCTTTCTCCACTTGAAAAATGGATATTTTTATTATTACCCTTAAGGAAGTTTTGGGAGGATCCAAAATGAAAAATGTTTATGATGAAAGCCTAAAATGAGTAATGAAAGCATGGATCGTCCTTGTAAGCAGAAAGTTCCAAGGTAGAATTGCCTATTTTAAATGCAGTCACACTTAAGTCGTGAGTACATCTAAGATAAGCAATCGGTGTAGGGAAATTTGAAGAAGATGGGATAGAAAAAATGCGAATATGGCATTGGTTTTGATGCATGTGATTGCTTTCTTAAAGTTAATTTTTGCTCCCGCTACGACACATTTGGGAATTCGAGTTGAACATTTAGTTGCTAATATATTATTTGCCTTTATAAGTGAGTAAAACTATTATGTGCATGCCTCCGTGATAAATTCCATTCGCCTGTATACGATGAATACTCAAACACTATGTTTTTTGTGACTATTTGTATTGTTGCTGCAAGAACATTAACATAATAAAAGGATTTGCCTATAGATGATATAATATCAGGTTGGCGGCTACTTATAAAAGATCTTTTAAAATAACTGATATATCAAATTACCAAATAACTAACGTTTCTTTATTGGGTCACATTTTGTCTATTCATTGAATTAAATGGCTTGAATGAAACTCACCTTCGTGGAGATAATAAACAATTCCATCGCTGGGGAAAAAAAACAAAAAAGGATGATGATAAAACACGAAATTGGCCTTTCAGAATTGAACTGGAGCTATCTTTTCCTCTAATGTGTGTGCTAACATGATAGTTTCCACACAAAAAAAGAAGCAAATAATCACGTCCTCATTGATAGACGGTATAAATAATGTCTTTTCAACCCTCCTTAGCACAAGGGAAACTTTAATTACACCGCAATCGAGAGCTGCTTCTCTTCAACAGGACATGCTCATGCCAGTGAACGCCTCGTGTGAAGGATGCCTCCAAGGCCGCCGTCCCGGCGGCGGGGTCCACCCCTCACGCCCTGCGTCAAGAACTGCTCACCTTCCTCGCCGACTACAGCGAGATCCTTACTGATATAGTTGCTGACTGACCGGTGGAGGCTACCGTCCCCGACCTCGGCTCCAACGCGTCGCCAATCTCAGTGCGGCTCGCACTCTTGATGCTGTGACGTGGCTCTGTCGTGCCTGTCCTTGGCCAACAACCTCCAATACGTCGTCGTCAAGGTCTGGCAGTCGAGCCTCAGGTACTTGCTGGGGGAGGACTGGGCGGCGAAGCAAAGAGGCGGAGGCCAAGCAGAATGCCGCGAACTACGAGGAGATGGGGTCGAGCAAGGTGCTGGCCTGGCTTCCGCGGGCAGAGACATCGATGAACCACGCCAAGGACTGGTTCCGGAGGTTCAACGCGGTCTTCGAGGAGGATCGTGTCCTTGGGAGGGTGGTTTGCTCCATTTAGGTGACGGCTCCTTTAAGGGTGAATAGCGAGACCCGAGGGGTCTTGGGTGGTTCGGGTTCGGGTCAATTGAATGATTAAGCTACTCTCTTGGTAATACACATCTAGTGGGATATTACTAAGAAAGCATTAATCAAATGGACAACTAGGTATCTTTTGAGTACCTCATCATCGTAAAAGAGAGATAAATCTAAGGATAAACAGGAGACGCGGAATGTTCTCTAAACAACTCAGATTGACAGTTACAAGAATACGAAAGAGGAAGATGTCAAACACCGCCCTCAAATTCGATCAATAGCCGCTGGAGGACAATAATGGGAAGCAGAATCAAGACATAAAATAAATAACGGGCCGCTTACAGTATCTATACCGGCCGCAACACTCTAAACACAGTAAGGAATCTGTTGGAAATTGTGATCCATTTTTGAAAGATCTAGAACACACTAGATTACTCATGCTTAAGAATTAAGTATGCTTAATGGAGAAGGAAGAAATCGGCAGCAACAATATGCTTCAGGCAAAAGAAAAGTAAATGAAAGTCAACAATAGTGGCTGAAGGAGAACAAGCTCTATGTGCATGGGAAATCTTGAATGAAAGTCAACAATGGCTGCTTAATCATGAAGAAAGAATGATCTAGAGTACGTGGGCAGCAAGAATAGAAAATTGGAGAAAAATGGAGAAGGAACGAGAAGCTCGGAAGAAAGAAGAAAAGAAAAGCAAAGTCCAACTTGGACTTTGATTAGAAGAAAAGAGCTGCAACGAGCAGAAGCCAAGGAACGCAAGCTGAAATTTTATATTATTTTATGTACTCTTAAGTCGGTAGAAAAGGCGGTGAACTCACGCCTATAAATAGGCTTGTACTTTATCATTTGAGTGTGTACGAGGGGAAAACCCTCCACCTGGTGTGAGGTCCACCTTGTGTGGGAAAATCCTCCACCGTGAGAGGTCTTAGACCTCCACCAATCTCCATCAAACTATTTTGTTCAATTAATGAAACTATTTCCCCCATATCTCATGTTCTATATCCTTCAATTATCCTACTTTGTCCCTTGTCCATTCTCTACAAATTATATCATACACTTGCAACATCACTAACCAACAACTATCATCCAATACTAAAACCATGCTTCCGTGCGCAAACACACATCCAAAATATTTTTAACATGGTATCAGAGCTAGATGCACCCAGGTTCGTAACTGAGCCAGGTGTAAGGGACCGTGAAGCCAGAGCTAGGCACATCGGATGGTTATGGGCGTTTGTCCTCACCATCCTCAACTAAAAAGGCCAGAGCCCGAGCGAGAGCCAAGAGAGCCAAAGCCGGAGCGAGCAGAATCAAAGGCCGAACCCGAGCGAGAGCCAACAGAGCGAGCCGGAGTCGAGCGTAACCAAAGCGGAGCGAGCGAGCCTACGAGAGCCGAGCCCGAGCCGGAGCTAACAACTACAACTAAGAATATTTTGATGGCCCAAGACATATGGGACATCGTTGAAGCAAAGACATGCATATTCAAAGGCAAGTGCAAGTGGTTCAACAGTAGAAAGCAAGGGATCGTGAAATGAAGACGGAATAAAAGGCATGGGACAAACTACAAGGAGAAATTTCAAGGTATGTCCGAGACTTTACAACATAATGTCTGGATTATCCCAAAAATGGATCAAGGGGGAGTGTTGGAAATTGTGATCCATTTTTGAAAGATCTAGAACACACTAGACTACTCATGCTTAAGAATTAAGTATGCTTAATGGAGAAGGAAGAAATCGGCAGCAACAATATGCTTCAGGCAAAAGAAAAGTAAATGAAAGTCAACAATAATGGCTGAAGGAGAACAAGCTCTACGTGCATGGGAAATCTTGAATGAAAGTCAACAATGGCTGCTTAATCATGAAGAAAGAATGATCTAGAGTACGTGGGCAGCAAGAATAGAAAATTGGAGAAAAATGGAGAAGGAACGAGAAGCTCGGAAGAAAGAAGAAAAGAAAAGCAAAGTCCAACTTGGACTTTGATTAGAAGAAAAGAGCTGCAACGAGCAGAAGCCAAGGAACGCAAGCTGAAATTTTATATTATTTTATGTACTCTTAAGTTGGTAGAAAAGGCGGTGAACTCACGCCTATAAATAGGCTTGTACTTTATCATTTGAGTGTGTGCGAGGGGAAAACCCTCCACCTGGTGTGAGGTCCACCTTGTGTGGGAAAATCCTCCACCGTGAGAGGTCTTAGACCTCCACTAATCTCCATCAAACTATTTTGTTCAATTAATGAAATTATTTCCCTCATATCTCATGTCCTATATCCTTCAATTATCCTATTTTGTCCCTTGTCCATTCTCTACAAATTATATCATACACTTGCACACATCACTAACCAAAAATTACACCCACACACATCCAAAATTTTTAACACAAATCCTGCACAAACGTGGAGTTGATCGAATATGCTTCTCCATGGCCCGTTCTGAAAATCCTGCTTCCTCTTGCTCTCGTAGGGCACAGATTCCTTCCCGCGAACCCAGTTTGCCAAACAAAATACATAAGGACACAGAAACAACACCTATACGTATAACTTCTGACAAGAACCATTATGCTGAGGAGCCGCCAGGTGGGAAAAAGAAAAAACAAGAAGTTTCGGACTCAGAGAGCATCATATTAAAATATATAATGCAGAGGATCTTTTATGAGTTCAGTCGGGTTTGGGCCCTCCGATTTAACGATGGGGAACCTATACAGGAGGAGGAAGCAAGTTAATGATGATGATTCCTTCTATATCACGTGTCTTTTTGGATAAGGGCAATGGCCATTGTACAACGAAAGAGAAAGTGGATCCGATTAGATAAATATACATCCGTCCGCCCGTACTTGACGTGGTGCTTTGATATGAGAATTGAGTATCACCACTAAACTCTTTTACTAATTTTTTTTAGAAAATCTGAAAGAAATTTGTCAGCTTGGGATTTGCCCCTCCCCCATTAAGTGGGTTTTCCTTTGCACGAAAAAAAGAAAGAAAACAATGGGCAAATTTTTCCGAGGAAAATTTACTGCTAAAATAAAACTGTAAGTAAGAAAGTAAAATCACTTAAAAGAGATTCCTAATGTTAATACGATCCCCTTGGTGTTGGTCGAGTTGTTGCCGTGGCCTTGGAAGGGCTTGGAATGTTGGGGTTGTGGAGATCATCACTCGGCTCGGCCAAGGCCGCGAGGAGAATCGCCACTGTTCTGGGCATTTCTAGGGTTTATCACTCCACAAGCGATTCGGTCAGTTTCAGAGTTCACTTGCCGAGTAGTGATGCGAAATCGGACATTGCTTGGTCTACTTGGCTGATGACGAAGCTCAGTAAGGAAGGGAACATTGTGGAAGCGCAAAAGTAAATTTTGACCTCTCCTCGTGTTGCATGGATGCGTCATGCCGCATTTGATTAATGTTGTTATCTCTTGTTAGTTCATCCTAGATTTATGCTACTGGATGCAGGAAGTGCCATCATGTGTTTTCTACTGCTATTGCACCATTTTCGTTTGCTTCTGCTTTGATGATTTTCAGTTGCGCTTGCGGATTAAAGGCATTGTCAGATGCTCCCCTTGCTCCGTTTAAAGGAATATCTTGCTAAAGATGAAAATGATATCATTCTCAAGTTGTGTCCTTTAGTTAACTAAATCTTCTTATGCTACTGGTTGCCATACAAGAACGAGAACCTGTATGCCGATTGTCTTAAAAGAAGCACATTAGGGGTAGATTGGATGGCGTTTAGTATATTTGCAAGGCAAAAGCCACAGCTCTTAATAGATTGCTTCTTTTTAAATAATGTTTTTGTTAAATGTTTAGACATTGTGAAGCTTCCCAAGTTGCAGAACCTCTTTCAGCTGCTTTTTCGAGAGCTGCTCCACTTTGTTCTAAGATGTTGCTCCGGTGGGGGCAACTCTAAGACATGCAATGCCAAAAGTCTTTAATATTTGTGGTCACATCATATCACAACTCAGCTACGACAACATCACTGCAGAGCTTTTATAGAATACCAAACGGGCCCGTAGATCCAGTGACAAAAGGACCTGCATCATTTGTATTTTTTGTTATGTCATATGCAGTATTCTGGCGTTTAAGAATTGTAAATATGGATGAAGTTGCATGACTTGAAAAGGAGGGAAAGAACAAACAAGGCAACATTGGCTACTTGTACGTTTGCAGGTTAATTTAATTATAGCTAAGTAAGCTCTTTTTACACTAAGGATGTTGCACTGTTCGTTTTTCCTTCTTATGAACATCGTGGAGTACAATCTGTTCATATACCAAACACGTCTAGATATTTTCTTTAAAACTATTCTGTATAGCTAAAAATCTGTTCAGTTGGCGATGCACAAATGTAGATGCATTAGAAACCGTTCTTCTTATTTCTCCATACCATTGATGCAGACTCAAGATTTTTGCTCCCGTGGCATTCCTGGCGTGCACTATTTTGGTACCAGTAAATTATATGAATAGCACTTTAGAGCTGGCTGAACTTAAGAATGTAACTTCTAGCGATATTGACAAACTTTCAATTTCAAATATCCCACAAGAATCAAATAGGCATGGAACTTCTTCCTATTTTGATCCGGCCTTCTTTAACATTTTGTGTAGTGCAAATATCAGTCTGTGTTCCAGTGGTTGATAAGCTGCTAGTTGTCATTCAGTTTGGGGCTCGATCCCAATTACAGTCGACCTGTTGCTTATTTTCATCAGGCTTGCTCTATAGGCTTTATGTTTAATCTTCTGTAGTCTCTTAATTGCATTGAAACAATCGAGCCAGGGATAAAAGGATATATTCAAGAGCTTCACTAAATAATTGGAAAACAATAATTCTGTAATTAGTGCAGTCACCCATATTTGTAACTTTGGATGGTTCCTTTGCAGGGCTTCCATAGTAACTGTTCGTCAAGGCGACATGAGAAATTATGCTACATATACTGACATCTACATGTTTAGATTTTCTTGAGACTTTCGTTAACATGTTTTTCTTTTTGACCAATTATTTGAGAAGGACTAGTTTTGTCTTTCCGTATTAACTGTCCATCCCACCCACCGTCGGCCGGCCGGCCGCCGCCCACCTGCCCGCCCCCGCCTCCTGCCCACCTGCATGCATGTCATGTGGTGGTAACATGCCTCATCACTGCAGTCGGCGGTTCGATCTTCGGCTATAACATTGGAACCTCACGTGAGTCCCTTAGTTTGTGCAATGAAATCTTGTCACTTGTTAGCCATCTGTAAGTACTTCTAACGTTTTTCGGTATGAGTCTTGGCAAATCGATAATTACGAGAAATAAGTTGACGGATTTCGTATCTGATTTCTAATACACATCCCGATTGCCACCAATGGAGACAAAAGAAACAGCAGAACATGTATGTGACAGTAGCAGATGTCTTGATTTTGATTATGCGATAATGATGATATTCAATAAGTTTTTGAATTTTCATTAAATGAACATGCCATTTACACCTAAGATATCTCAAACCAACCTAGGAAAAATAATAAATAAATAAATTCACGATCTTCAACCATCTCATAAACAGGGAAAGACTTTTGAAATTCCTCTAAAAATTCCTCTGAAAATTCTAAGGTCATATTGGACAGCCATGGAAAGACCCTCGGAGATCCCTTATGACTCCTCCAAGGCACATTCATTCTACACCAAATTGCATTCAACCCGAGGGTTGAAGTCTTCATTGCAATAATCCTAGAGTATTCCCTCAAAAACTCTATTGCAAGTTTTTTATAAGCTGGAACCACATTGGCCTCCCTTAGTTTATTTAACACTACTTGCCATTCAAATGGAAGAGTCTTCATTAAGGCCGACACCTTCTCGAAATCTGGCATAAGGTAACCATTCCAAATGATTTCTTGTATCATCTCATTGATCCTCATCACGTGCATCACTATATCATAATTATTCCACTGATAATTAGCTAATTCTGCTATTAGCCCTTTAAGTCTCACCTTTTGTTCATCCGTACTTACGAATATAGGCATGCGTATGAAACGCAATTTGATGTGAATTTGAAAATAAATAAGGTGTAACTGAATTTTCCACACCCATCTTGCAATTCAAATTAAAATATGAAAAGCTCTAAAGAAAGCACAAAGTAAGCAATCTTTAACTTTAGAAACCTACAAACTTATTCCAGAAAAACATCCATATCGTCGACAGCATTTCAGCAACGTCGTGTGGTGGTCGTGCGACGGTCGTGCGACGGCTGTGCGATGGTCGTGCGATGGCCATGCGATGGTCGTGCGATGGTCGGTTTTAGGGTTGTTTCTTTGTATCAATTTGCCTGGATGAGTATCTCTTGAATGTTTGTATTCTAGGTGAGTTATCTTTGTAATTAATGCAGCCCTGTGGAGTCTTAATGGTATTCCTACAAAAAATCAGAACAAAAAGAGATTACACGTAATTTATGGAGGTCAATTCCGGTCAACCGATGACTGGGTTGGGTCAACAGGTCAGTTTGGTAACATGAGTGAAAAATGAAGGACCTAATTGTTAAAATATTATAAGGGCAAAATTGCAATTTTGTGAAAAGTGAGGGACAAAATTGTAATTACAGGCAAGCACGTGCTGTGCACTCGTGGGTGCGTCCGACCACCTCCGGTGGTGTGTCACCATTCATTTTTATAAAATAAAAAATAACAATCAACAAACGATCAACATTCGATTGCTAAGGACAAGCTGTGCAAATGAAACCGGCAATTCGACATGCACCGAGCGAGAAACTCTAGCTCCAGATTGATTACAGTTCCCAAGATAGACAATCAGACGAGATATGTTCAGTTTACAAACACGAGATAAGCTCCTCCTGGATCGATTAACAAAAAAGCGGAAACAATCAGAAGGGGCGACTCAAACTACTCAACATACTCAACCACCCGCGCGCACTGAGGGTGGAAGCATCCACAATGTGGCGATCCAAAGCCACGAGCTCGTGCTCTAGAGGCGCAATCGCTAATCACGATTAATAAAAATCAAAAGGACAGAGTGGAGGAAATACTTCTAAGCGTTGCTAGGACAACCTTTTGTGGAGGAGGCTGTTCTCTGAGCGTTGCTGGTTGGGAAGGTTGTCGTCCCAAGGAGAGAGAAGTGAGGAGGTTGACGGATAGGAGTATGGAGATACGATACAATAACATATCAAATAACTATAAAAATCAGTAAACAAAATTAAATTTAAATCTTGATGTGAGATAAGGCAAATTTAAACTCTTTATCCCGTGATACACCAATTTTTCAAGCTCTTTTTTATTTTGTTTTCCCCTAAGCCCATTTTGCTAAAAGCAATTAAGATATTGGGAGCTTGGAAGAATGATATACGTAACTATTAGACTAAAAACCATGGGTTGAATCAATTTGCATTCATAAATATGTCCATTTTCCGAAATTTTCAAAATACCACTGTATGTATATCAATTGTTTAATTCAGGAAGCACTTTTAAATGGTTACGAATTCAAATTAACAGATAAATGTTAAATAAAAAAAATTGTGAATTTCATTCTCAACTTACTGTAAATGAGAAAAATTTTATTCTAGAATTTCAACAATTAATAAAAAGGAGGAAAAAAACAGAGATTATTACGTAGGAATGTGGAAAACTTGCTCCACATTTTCTTTGGCTTCGAAATATATTTCAGCAAAGTGGATGTAAATTTGGAGAGAAAAAGGTCAAGTAAAAAAAAAGGGATAATTGCCCAAATTTACGGATGTTAGTTAGTGGTCAAATAGATTTTGTAGTTATATTACCCAAATTATAAAAAAAAAAAAAAAGGAAAAAAAAGAGAGAAGGACGTGAATTATATGTTTAAAAGATAGAATACATTTGATTCATTTTAAAGCCAATTGAAAATGCACAAAGGACAGCAACGTCCATTTTGAATTTCTCCTTGAAAAATAAAAGACTCTAATCTTCAAACCATTTAACTCCAGTAGAAAATTAAAAGGAGATGGTGTGAAATAAAAATGCAAAATAGGAGCATATAGTTCATCTAAAAGCCACATAAGAACTGCCCAAAAATTAAATTATTCTAAGTGTCACTTAAATTGTCATAATGTTGCTTAAAATATTTACCTCAAATTGTCCATATGTCAATTAAAATTTGCTGCTACACTATGTCCTTAAAATGTACTTTTTCAACATAAAATTTAGGATATAATCGAACTGATTAAAATCTTTAAAGCTCAATTGTAATTTTTTTTTTTTTTTTTATCAAAAAAGCACAAAAGAGTAGGCTTGAAGAGAGGCTCTTGAGCCGAGAGAGGGAGGGAGAGGGAGGGAGGGAGAGAGAGAGAGAGAGAGAGAGAGAGAGAGAGAGAGAGAGAGAGAGAGAGAGAGAGAGAGGGCAATCAAGAAAGAAGGAACATAATGGTATTATCGCCGGCTACGTGTTGATGGTATGCAAGTCTAAAATGTAGCATTTCAAATTACCTTTGGACCTACCTTAGCCTAGAGGCCTTTAGAGAGTTTTTGACATGCAATCGCATCTCCCTAAAACATTCCAAAACATTTTCTTGATAATTTTGCAATTTTTTTCCTCCACAAAAGAAAAATCACGTGAGAAAATTTTGTTAGGACATCTTCACAATTTGGCCATCAATGTCCTTTGCGAATGTATCAAACGAAAATAACATAATAGAGTTTTATATCTCCCGTAGCATGTATTTGCTCTGTCGCATGATTTGACCCTATGACAACCAAATGCAGCAACTAAACTGCTTTATCAAGAAGGCAGAAAACAGAGAAGTTAACGTCATTGATTGAACTAATGATAGCATTTATTCCTAATAAAAAGACTAAAAACGAAAGTGCTAGCAAGCAAGCTTTACATCCAGCATCTTGGTAATGGAACTGCAAGTCCTCGACCCAAAGGTATTTTTGAAGACATCGATGGAACAACTCTGCTTGCCAACACAAGCCTACAAGATTCCCGAAATATACAAATTTACATAAAAAAAATTTATATTCAAACCCAAGTGATTTTGCAACAAACGCTCAATAATCGGTATGTCCACATAAATAAGAAGCCATCATTGCAGGGCGGCAAGACAATATAATAGTCAGATTCTCAAAATTCAAAAGTTTGCCATCAAATAGAAGTTGGAGGAGACCAGAATAAAAGAATGAAGCCAGTTTTGTTGCTTTGCCAGATGTGGAAAAAATGTCACCCACAGGTTACTGCCTTATAAGGCAAATAGAAAGAGGACCATCAATCACATGACTAAAGGCTGTATTTGTTGTATAAGGCTCCTGCATAAAATGTGTACATACAAGAAATGGAGAATCGTAACTCTCCTCTGTAATTCTATAATCCTATGCAATGTAATTTTATCTGTTTGGAATCCGGGAAGTGCACGCACAAGAAATGGAGATGATCACATAGAAGATAAGAAGGTGATTAGAACATTATTGAGGAAAATTGAGTTGAATGAAATTGAGATTATAACAGGGGCTTAGTTGTCGAATAAGGAAATTTGTTATATATTACTCTTGTTGACATAAGGATAATAAATAGCTTTGATAAACATCATTTCATCAGCACATAATTGATGGTGGTCAATGATAGTTTGAGTGTCCTCCTCATAAAATTAGCCCAATTAATGTACATTGCTTTTTAATTAGTTTTTTTGAAATTTTAATTTTATTATTATTATTATTATTATTATTATTATTATTATTATTATTCGGGAATGGGTTTGGACTGGTTTACCGGTCCGACCTGTTGGCCGAACTCGTATACCCGGATCCAATCTGATCAAATTAAAAAATGAAAATTTTCGATTTATTTTTATTTTTTAATTATTTCTTAATTTCTTATATTCTCTCCCTTTTGTCTTTTTGTCTATTTTGTCCTTTTCCCCTGCACCTTCTTCTTCAACCTTGCACCTTCTTCTATCTCCGAATCTTTTCACCTTCTTCAACTTAACCAAACCTGAATTTTGGGCACCGAATCAACCTCTGTACGCATCGTCGGTGGCAATACACATCACCACCGAACCAACACCAACCGACGGTCACCTACTCCGACTGACGGCCACCAAGTCCGGCCGCTTACTCCAGCGACCGCAACTATCGATGGAAAATTCCCGGTTTTCTTCAGCCCCTTCTCCAGCTCACCTTCTGGTTTTGCTTAGGTCACGCCCTGTTATTTTCCTTCGAAGCAAGGTTAGAAGGAGGCTGGGCTGGGCTCTTTTTCCTTTTTAATTTTGATGTGGGCTGAGAAAACAATGGAAGAGGTGGGCTAAGGAGAGACAAATATTGGCTAAAAAAGAAAAACAAAAGATGGTCTCAAAAAGAAAGAACGAGACTAGGTGGGGGCTAATGGGGCTTAGAAAGCGGAAAATGCCAAAGTGGGCTGGACAAAACCAGCCCACTCGATTTTATTTCTATATTCCCCTTTTTCTTTTTCTTTTTTCTTTTTTAATTTTAATTAATTTAATTTTTTATTAAAATTTTACTCTCTCTCTCTCTCTCTCTAATCTTAATCTTATCCATCCTTTTTTTAATGTATTTTTTTTGTATTTTTGTAAAATAAAATGGATACCTAAAAAGTCGACAAAAATTCATGTGTCAACAATATAATATCGTGTTTTTATAGGAAATCTCTCTTTTTCCCCTACTTACTGTGGAAGATTAAAAGTTATAGAAAATGACATGAAACTAAATTAACTAAATTATTGATAATAAAAAATATACAGTGCTAATAATTTTAAACTATAATTTGCTAAAATTTGATAAATATAGCCACTTTAATAAATTCAATGAGGTATTTGAGTAAAAAAGAATGGACAAGTTAAATGAAGAAAGAAAACGTCTCACTAATAAAAAGGTAACATAACAAAAATTGATTACTAGTCTTATATATTACAGGGTTAATTTGTATAAAATCATTTGATATTATCACTATTGTTATGTACAAAAAAACTGAAATTGTTCCTAAATATCGAATTTAGAGTAGATTCGATCACTCCGCACTTTACTTGTTAGACTCTTTAAGGTGTATTTATTAACCAGAATTGTCCATTCTTAGTCATGATTCATGAAGCATTAGGCCCCCGAAGACCAAAAGTAGTAAGTTGAGCACTTCTTGACTTAAAATGATTGAGGACATTATAGCACAATGGCTTATTCCCATCGGGTTCACGATGGTCGTACTTTAGTTATTCAATTCAATTAAATTCGATTGTCTAAGAGGAACGTTGACTGAACTCGATTAGAAAGTAAATCTAATTGAAGCTCGAGTTCAAATATTGAAACTACTATAAATTTAAGAAACGATATTATTTATCTATCCTAACAATTGTGAATTTGAGAAATGATATAAATGATATAAATGATTTTTATGGGCCTTCTTCCCCTTAACTAGATATATTCTTTGTAGCTACGCAAAGCCAAACGATAACCATGCATGCTTTTGTCATGTTCTATATTGTTATCGACATTTGTACTTAAATGTATTTGTACTTCCTATTTTATTATAGATTTATCAAATAATCCACGTAAAATGTGAGTTAAATTGAAGTATGTGATGATTATACTATAAATACCAATGAAATAGGGCCATCAAATTCGACTTAGTGGTTCAAGAGGGGCTTGTTGGCAGGAATAGATAAACATATTGGCAGGGGCAAAAACGCATTGAGGAAAAGTCATGTGAAGGGAGTTTCTTTAGGTCGTTTACATTAAAATGAATGACGACAAAATATTTAGGACCAAACAAAGTATACCATAAAATAGCTTCTTTTTTTTTTTGGCAAATTAAGTTACAAAGCTCTATTGATAAGATTAAATTTCAATATAAATTGGTTATATTTAATCTCTTTGAGAGATAGCGATAAGTTACCGATAACTCAAATTTAGCAATATTGACATTTTTAATTTGAATTGCAAAATTAATAGAATCTTTAAATTTGATTTGTCATGTATCCATCAGACATTGCGATATAATGAATAGAGTATGATAACTATTAAGACTACATTACATTAGGATATTAAAACTGTTGTTATCTCTCTCTCTCTCTCTCTCTCTCTCTCTCTCTCTCTCTCTCTCCAATGTGTGCGAATAATCCTTTTCTTTGGTTTCTTTGATTTCTTTTTTTTAAATTATTTAATTTAATTTCTTTCCACATCCAAGATATCCAATTTCATATAAAACATAAATTAATGTTTTTTTGGCCAGTACATAAATTGATGTTAAAGCAAATAGTTATTTTAATCAAATTATTGATAATTACTTCATAAAACAATTAAAGCCAAATCAATAAATTAATGGATCAAAAAGTTTTTATTTTCCTAAAACTATCTTGGTTTAGTCCAATCTAGAGATAGTGATCTCTCTGAGAACAGCTATTTGCTGCCAATGCCTACTTCTTTATACTTTGGTAGAAATTATTAGATAGGTCAAAACAAAAACATGTTTGTAATCAATAAAAGTTATTTCTTTGTATAAATCGCTTTCAATTTTCTGCCAATGCCTTATACTTTTTACGTTTTTTAAATTTTGCAGCTTAGGCATCTTTTGACTTTTTAAATAATTTGAACCATCTAAAGCTTTTACAAGATATAAATATTGACAATAGATTGGCAAAGAATTGTTTGATACTTAGAGAGATATGGGAATCCTTTTAAATTTGGAGCGAGAAAAAAAAAGGAAATATCTGCACGTAAAACCAAAACAAACCTGGTTTTTCACTCAAACACGTTTGTATCGCATACAAACCTCAGATAGAGAGGGACCACATCAGTGACACCAAGACGACTCTGTTCCACCATCGCTGAAGTGAGGATTTCTCTCAGGTTAGTCTTCTTCTATTTCTCGCTGACGTTCCACCAGTATTCACGATTGAGTTTCTAGGCGGTTAGGTCTTGTCGCATGATACAATCCGTTCTGAAAACCAGAAAGATCGTTGAAGTTTCTTGATAGTTTCTTGCGCATCAAGCACTAATTCATTGACACCGTGATCACGATAGCCACCATGGATCGCCCGACATATTTGCGGCTACAAAGGGAACGCATGGGGGGGCGTCTGTTCTCGACCATGACGACTCAGGGTCGGCGCCCAAGGCACGATGATCCTCTGACGTCGCATGATGGAAGAGATGAGGATGAAGATGGAGGTGAACTTGAGGCTAATTTGGAGGGTGGGCGAGAGGAGAAGAGTGCAAAGAATGCGAAGAGGAAGGAGGAGGAAGAGAACTTAGAGGAGGAGTCCATTGACGAGGCGAAGCCGATCGGCAAGGCCATTAAGATTTCCTTCAAGAGGAGTGAGCGGAGGAAACATTACAAGGCATTTGAATACGCTGGAAAGCAATATGATCTCGTGAGTATTTTGCTTTTTATTAGTTTTTCCTCGGTGATTCTACATTGGATGGGGTCGTTCATTCGTTCTTTTTGTTTTTCATTTCAAGCTGTTCACGTTTTTAGCATTGGTGCATTGAGAATTGGCTTTTCAAGATATCAAATTTTACCTTCTTTTTTTTTTTTTAGTGGAAAAGATAGCTTCACTACGGGTTTCTTGATGTCTCCTTTGGCAAATTGCGTTTCTTTGTTCTATATGATCATTTAGGTTCCGTAATTTACTGAAAGAGAAACCTCTTGCCTTTATTAATTTAGTAAAGGATCCAGCTAGGCTAACCGTACTGTTATATTGACATTGTAACCATGCTTTTATAGCCACGAATCATTCATTATACTAGCTGGACTTATTTGGGCAACCGGAGTACAAATTTCCAAAATTAATTATTAAAAATGGCCCTTATGCTGCAAAATCACAAAAGCTCCCTCTAAAAGAATTAAAAAAATCAGAACCTTATCATTTAGCAAAATATTAAATACCTATAGGGAACAAAAGTTAACGTAAAAGTATGCCTTTCATATTTATTTTAAGTTTCATGCTTTGTACCAATGTTTATTAGTAAATGTCACGTGTAATTTCTAAAAGAGAAATTGAAATTTTAATAAAAATCAATATGTAAAAATTATATGATTATATTGCTAACTATGTGACTAACTAGAGCGAGACAAAATATATAGTGATGATGCACTTCACAATGGCAAATCAAAAATCATAGAACAAAGAACGAGACAAAATATATTGTAAACTTTAATTCTAAGGTGCAATATGGAAAAATTCATAGAAACTTACCTAAAAGGTAAAATTGAATAATATGCACTTCACAATGCCGGACTCCGGATGTTGGCCGCTAGACGCCGGACTCCGACCACCCATTGACCATCGCCGAACGCCGGACGTCAGACTCCAGCCATCGAATGTTGGCCGTCGCCGCTCCTAGAAATATAAATTGTATTCTCTTATCAAACGAATTTTTACTCTGGAAATAAAAAATTTGAGTCATTATCAAATGCGTTTCTTTGCTGAAAAACTTGTCCATGGAATAGAAATTGAGAAATCAATTTCTGGTCAGAAATTGATTTCTATTCCAGAAATTTTGTCATGCACGCCCCTAGTCATCACATCTACTTCTCACGCCATTAGCAAGCTTTCACATGGAAAAAATAAAAAAAAGCAACTTTAATGATAATCTCGTCAGTAATTTACTTATATAGTCAGTAACTTTCTCATTAAGAAAATAGAAGTCTAGCGTATCTAGCGACATATCCATGTGATTGGTAAGTCCCGATATAGAAAAAAATAATTACGAAATGTAGATTTACTTAGTAAGTTATATAAGCGGTCGATAGGTTTACTATATTTGACTAATGCTTCATTCGGTCGCTATCTTTTTCATGCTCGCTACTCGTCCACGCGAAGTGGTCGGTCTTCATATACAAAAAGAACCGCCGATTTTAGTGACATACATACGTACGTGATTAATAAATTTGATTTGGCCACAAAAAATTAATTATTAATATAGTCCGTACTTCAATATTTCGTAAAAGTTGGATGACCATTTTTCAAATGAATAGTCTTCAAATCATGCATCCGTCAGGTAGTACTCCCTCCCCCTAAAGACAATATTTGCACGGATCTTGTTTAATGCATCATATTGAATAGCTAAAAAAAGCCACAAAATACTTTAAATTATGTTGGCTGCGACACCTTTGCTCTAAATTTTTTTTCCATGGCATCATAAACCCAAAGCTTATATCGGTATCAAATATATATCATAAATTAATTCAATTAATGGATGATGCGGCTACCTACGTTTTGCGTTTTTGCGCATGCATAGAGCTTTTGATCATGTCTCGATGAAAATACTGGAAAGACATGAAATCTCGCTACTGATTATGATATGATGGAAAGCAAAAGGTATTGACAAGACACTCACCTAATAATAATATGTCAGCTCAATGTATATCTTATTTTTTGTTTTGTTTTGTTTTTTTAAACTTGCTCCTTTGTTTTCCTCCTTGATTTGGCGAGGATAGTGGCAATGGAGACGCTGAGGGTAGTTGCAATGAGGGTTGCGGTGAAGATGAACCAGAAAGAAAAAATTAATGAAGAATAAATGTGTGGCATGAATTTAATGTTGGGATTTTTGGCATAGTTAAAGGAAAATTTGGAATAAATGTATCGTCTGAACATAAGTGTGAGAATTTTTATGTTGCTAAAAAGTTTAAGATAAACTACCTTGTTATGAATTTGACATTTTGAGTGTAACAAAATATTTTCGGAATAAAGGTGCCACAAAATGGATTTTACCCCTACACGGTCAGCGCATTTAATGCAATGACTATGAGGTGACTTTTTGTTTTTCGACGTAAAAAATTTCAGCAAAAAAACCTCCTAAAAACATTTAACTTTATTTTTGTACGAAACTAGTCACGACGTTGACTCTCCACTTAGAATGCAGTATGCAGCATGTGGTCCAACTCGGAGTTGTTGCTTAAGAAGACGAATGAGAATGCAAATGATCGCATTATTAACGCTTTGCAAAACGTGATCATAAAAGCGAACTAATATATTAACATGTTTGAAGGTACTATCTATTCGTTTTTATCTTCCATCAGACTAAACCGAACTAAAAGAAAAACAAATACATGAATAGAATTTATGTCATAAAAAAAGGAAAGATTCCAAATAATAACCCAAAATGCAATCTTTTTTTCAAATAATGACTTGAAGTAGACATTTTCTAAAACAAAGGCTCCAAGTGCTGTTATTTTTTCAAATAGGGGTCCACAATGCCCATATTAATTTAAAACAAGGTCATGAAGTGGACATTATTTCAAATAATAACTCAAAATGCTATCATTTTCTTAAATAAAGACTCGAAATGCGCGTATCAATATCAAAGAAGGGCTTAAACTCATTGGCTATGAAGGGCAATTTCGCCTCTTAAAATTTTCCCTTTTTTTTTTCTTTTTTTGTTGAAGATACGCAAGAATATTTACAAGAATCATTCAGATATTATTGGATAAGTCGAGATCAATTAATATCGGATCTGATTTTGTATATCATATTGTTTCCTTTTCTTTACATACAACTTGTACTATAATACACGTTTTGTACATTGTGTTTACACACACAGAAATACATAGAAGAAAATTCCCATCCGCTTCCTTTCTCTTCATTTTCTTCCATCTTCTTTCATGGTATCAGAGTAGGTTGCGCATCTGCAATCCGTTTCTTCCGCTTTGTTTTTCTCTTCTAGTCTTCTGGTTGCCTGCCAGAAGAATCAAGCTAACCTGCAAAAGGGCATTAGCACTCTGGCGTAGGAATCAGCACTTTGAAGAGATTATATTGAAACAGACGAAGGAGAAGGAAAAGGGGGAGCTCGCTATACCATCATGGCCGGCCATCAACCCCATTTACCTGTGGATACAGCGACCTTAGAAGCACAAGATATAGTGCGAAACATCACAGGTCGGATTGATCAGCCCACAATGGGGCATTTTTTTCCATGGCAACCCAATCTGGGGCAGCCCTCTTCAGGGGCTTCCTACCAGTGGGTACCGATGCCTATATATTATGGAGAAAGTCCAAATATGCCATTTTCCGGAGGCCAGACCCAAGACGGTCCACCAGCCGCAAGTGGGGTGGACCATTCAGAAACAATCAAGTCTTCCAATGCGGGCGAAAACCCTAACGGGTCAAGCGATTCGAATGCGGGGACTCGGGGCACTTTCAATCCGGGTCAGCAAGCAAATCCTTACTTGGGATTTCCACTCGGTTTCCTACCGATCTCCTTGGCAGCCGCCATGGGTCGCCTAGAACTCGGCGACACACCGTATGTCTTCAATTCCGACGGGCCGGAGTTACGGCTCATCAGCCACCCTCTCACAAGACCCGAAAACTACTCGAGCTGGGCACGAGAGTTTCATCGAGCGCTCATCACAAAGGATAAAGAAGGTTTTATCGACGGAACTATCTCGATTTCGACCGATGAAAAAATGGGGCGACAGTGGAAAAAATGCAACCAATTGTTGAGAACGTTGATAGGTAATTGCATCATTCCAGAAATCACAGCAGGTTTACCTCCCACAAAAGATTCAAAAACAATTTGGGAGAATATTAGAGAGATGTACGGGAAACTTGATCGAGTGAAAATTTTTTCACTACATCAAGCCCTCAGCGAACTGAAGTAGGGAAACATGTCAGTAACGACATGCTTCAACAAGCTTTCAGCTCTCTGGAATGAGCTCGAAGCGGCAGAGGAGAGACTCGAAGGACCAGAGGCAACCCTCCAACAATACAGGGCAATGAAAGACCGAGAAAAAGCGACTCGTTTTTTGTTGATTCTCAATGAATCTTACCTTCATTTCAAATCGCAGATTCTAGCCATGGAACCAGCTCCTCCCCTTGGCCGAATTTTTCAGCTCGCGGTGCAGGAGGAAAACCAGCAACTCACCATGACTGATGGCAAAACCTCCGAAACCCTAGCGCTGGCAGCAAGAATCGAGAAGGGATAGAAAAGCCTAGCCAAAAGGAGAGAGTTGATGTCACTAGGGTTCGGGGAGCCAAAGGGGGCGCTAGGGTTCGCTGAGTCGAAGGGGTCTTTTAAAGGCTCTATGGACGGTCAAGATCGAGCCTAGCGATCTAACGGTCCGAAAGGCGCGCGATACCCCGCTGATCTCGATGGTGGAGATGCGCTCGGGTCAAAGGCATCCAACGGTCCAAATTACCTGAGAAGTTATGGGCCGAATTTTAAAAATAAAGGGAAGTTATTTTGTGATTATTGCAAAAGGCCCCACCACACAATTGAAAATTGTTGGAAATTATATGGGAGACCTGAAAGGAAGGGAAAGGAAATTTCAGCAGCAGCTTATCAATCTACAACATCAGTAGATGTCAATCAACCCATCACACATGGAGAGTATCAGCAATTGATGTAGGCTTTACAAAAATTGGAGGTTCCTAAAAGGGGTAACAACTTTATAGGTATTTTTCGTTGTCTGATAAATAATATATCAAGAAATGCCTGGATTATTGACTCGGGAGCAAGTGACCATATTGCATGCAATAAGGGATTATTTTCTGATATTCACGAAGATTCAGCTAATCCTATTACTGTGCAACTACCAAATGGCAATATTACTCGTGTCACTCTAACTGGGACTGTCACTCTTAGCCGACAAATTACTCTAAAAAATATCCTCTATATTCCGGATTTCCAATTTAATCTTATCTTTGTGTCCAAAGCTTGTAAAGAAAATTCGTGCCAAGTATTTTTCAATGCTAATATCTTTATATTTCAGGCCCTTTCGACTGGGAAACTAATGGGTTGAGGTAATCTCTTTGAAGGATTATTTTTCTGGAAAAGTTTACCTAAAAATCTTGATTGACTCTCTTGTAATCAACAATCATTGTGTAATTTGACTACCAATGATAAGCATTTCCTTTTGCATTCCAGATTGGGTCACAGCTCTTCCTTTCCTTACCCTCAATGTCCCATTTGTCCACTTGCGAAACAATCACGAACACCTTTCCCATTAAGTCACAGTCGTTCAAGTGATATTTTTCCCTTGCTGCATGTTGATGTCTAGGGACCATACCATACATTAAATCATGATGGATCTCGATTCTTACTTACCATTGTGGACGATTACTCCAGAGCCACATGGATTTTTCTCATGCAAACTAAGGGTCAAGTTCTGTCTCATTTAAAGACTTTCATTTCCTTGTCCAAAACCTAATTTGGGAAAAATGTTCAAAAAATACGGACAGACAATGGAAGTGAATTCTTTAATCATGAATGTACTGCTTTCTTTTCATCACAAGGGATATTACATGAGAGTACATGTATCTATACACCATAACAAAATGGGGTGGTGGAACGGAAGCTTTGTCACCTATTAGAAGTTGCACGAACTTTAAAATTTCAAGCTTCTGTTCCAGACACTTTTTGGGGAGATTGTGTTTTGACTGCCACTTATTTGATAAATCGTATGCCAACTAAGATTCTTGGTGGGTGCACACCCTTCGAGTTACTTTTTGGAAAGAAGCCAAATCTAGAACATTTGAAGATTTTTGGATGTCTTTGCTACGCCACCATAGTAGGTCCTAGAGATAAAATGGGTCCTCGTGCTCGTCGCTGCATATTTATGGGATATCCCAATCTACAGAAGCGATACATGATATTTGATCCTTCCACAAGAGAATTTATGGTTAGCAGGGACGTTTCGTTCCAGGAGAATATTTTTCCTTTTGCTGCTCTTGCATCAAGGACGGATAGAGATGATCATTTCCATACTACTCACACAGAGGAGACTATGGAAGATCTAGACTATGTTCTCCTTTGTTCATCAGCAAATATAAGGCCATCTTCTACTTCAGCTGTGGACATGACAACCTCATTAGAAGTGACTAATCAACACCCGGAAGAAGTCGCTCCCCAAGATTTGAGTATTGTTGACAATTCAGACAATAACTCACCACCAGAGAACGATGTGCCAAGGCGATCCGGACGAATCACACATCCACCAACCTGGACCAAAGACTACATATGTGGGGTCAGGAATTCACCAGGCATTCTCTTTCCAATTGCCTCCTATGTTTCCTTTGATAGACTTTCTCCAAAACATAGGTGTTGCATTACCCGCATTTCTGATGGGCGAGAACCATCGAGTTTTGATGAGGCAAGTACTGATCCGCACTGGCAGATAGCCATGGAGGCGGAGTTAAAAGCCTTAATGGATAATTAGACATGGGAGCCTGTCACACTACCTCTGCATCGCAAAGCCATTGGATGCAAATGGGTTTACAAGATCAAATATTGTGTAGATGGATCTGTTGAGAGATACAAAGCCCGATTAGTGGCTAAGGGTTTCACACAACAAGAAGGTTGTGACTATCGTGAAACCTTTTCTCCCATAGCCAAAGATGTTACCGTCCGCTCATTTCTTTCTGTAGCGGCATTTCAGGACTGATCGTTGCATCAGATGAATGTCAACAATGCCTTCTTGCATGGTGATTTAGATGAGGAAATTTATATGGAAGTGCCACAAGGTTTACGAAGACAGGGGGAGAATAAAGTATGTCATCTCTGCAAATCATTGTATGGACTTAAGCAAGCTTCAAGACAGTGGTATGCAAAGTTTGCTGAGTCACCGATAGCTGTCCATTTTTAATCCAAGTTTGACTATGCTATTTTCACATGGACTAAATGTATGTCATCTATCTACTTGATAATATATGTAGATGATATACTTATTATGGGCAATGATGAAGTAGCTATCAAAGGTTTCAAAGACTATTTGCATTCTACATTCCATATTAAAGATCTAGGATCACCAAAGTATTTCCTTGGAATTGAAATTGCACGATCAGACCAAGGGATTTCTCTCGGCCCGGAGGAAGTTTTCGGAGATTATATCGAAGCGGGTTTATCGGGATGTAAGCCAGCTGTAATTCCAATTGAGCAAAATATCAAGCGACTACGGTAGATTATGATGCTAGTTTATCTCAAGAGACTGATCCTGTACTCAAGGATCCATTGGGGTATCAGAAACTTGTTGGGAAGCTTATATATTTGACCATGACCAGGCCAGACATAAGTTATGTAGTCCAGACACTTAGTCAGTTTATGCATAAACCAAAGCAATCTCATATGAATGCAGCACTTAAAGTAGTAAAGTACTTGAAGAGTTGTCCAGGACTCGGGATTCTCCTTTCCAGGAAGTGCGATATGAGGATGACTGTGTATTGTGATGCGGATTATGCGACTTGTCCGATGAGCAGAAGATCCATAACCGGTTTCTGTATTAAATTAGGGGATTCTTTACTTTCATGGAAGACAAAGAAGCAACCGACCGTTTCACTATCTTCGGCAGAGGCAGAATATCGTGCCATGGCCAAAACCACTTGTGAAATAGTGTGGTTACGGGGATTGCTTCGAGATCTTGGGGTACAAGTTATAGGACCGACAAGATTATTTTGTGACAATGATGCAGCCATCAAACTTGCGTCGAATCCTGTTGTACATGAGAGAACAAAGCACATAGAAGTGGATTGTTATTTCACTCGAAAAAAAAATCCAACAAGGAATGATCGAGATACAGGGGATTGGAACAAAAGAACAAGTAGCAGATGTCTTCACCAAGCCTTTAGGTCAAAGATAGCATGCGTATCTTTTGAGCAAGCTAGGCGTCTTGGATTTCTACAAGCCACCAGCTTGAGGGAGAGTGTTGAAGATATGCAAGAATATTTACAAGAATCATTCAGATATTATTGGATAAGTCGAGATCAATTAATATCGGATCTGATTTTGTATATCATATTGTTGCCTTTTCTTTACATACAACTTGTACTATAATACACGTTCTGTACATTGTGTTTACACACACAGAAATACATAGAAGAAAATTCCCATCCGCTTCCCTTCTCTTCATTTTCTTCCATCTTCTTTCATTTTTATATTCATAAAAAATAAAATAAAAACTTTAAATAAAGGAAAAACATAGGGTCGACGGGGTGGCAGCAAAGGCTGGCGACTACGACCAACTAGAGGCGAGGCCCTCGTATAGATGCCGACAACCTCGCTGGCCTTTGCCGCCGCTCCATTGGCGATGGGACGGTTGCATTTTGCTCTTTTTCTTTTTAATGGCCTTGATCGGTTGGAATATTTTGTTGGTCGGCGATGTTGATGCTAGACTTTTATTTAAAACATCCATAACCACATTAGGTCATCTTTTGGAACTAGTATAGTTTTAATTTAAAATAAGATCTACTTTAAATTCTTTTTTTGAGAAAATGAGAGCATTTTGGATTTTTATTGCGAATTTTTCTCAATAAAAATGATAAAAAATCGGATATTGCAACTGAAAGGCAATTGATCTGGTTACATTAGTGGAAAATTTGCAGCCGGTTGTAATTGCGGGGGTGAGGGAGGCGGAAGAGCAGGGGGCTCTGTTATGCTGCATTGCCTCCGCTCCCTCAGGCAAGCTTCCTCCTTTTTGCCTTTTCCGATGTTCTTCCGGTGAATGTGTCGCTTGAGCTTCGATCGACAGCTGGTGTTTGCTCGTTGATCCAGACGTGTGCCTGGTTTAACTACTTTCTCCTCTTGCCGGAGCTAGAGTCGGTTGGCGAGGACGTCACGCACGTCGAATCCCGCCCTTGCGCAATGCGTCGTGATCGTTTTGTATGGTGTTCTGGTTAAAGTTTTCACCTGCTTCTGTTGCCAACTCGTGTTCGAGCCCTGCTTGAATGATTGTTTTATCAGCTAATTCGCGTAATGTTCTCGTGTTTACAATATCTGGTGACGTGTGTTCGTTTGGTTTGTGGATAACGAAAAGACGGGAAAGAATGTTAGCAGGGGAAAATCCCGAAAAACATGATCTTCTTCGAAATCGTGCATGCAGTTTTGAACCTCTACAGTCAAATGTGTTGAGGGGGTGATGGTTTCCTCTGCTTTCTTTTTTTACTCGTGCTTTTTCAACCCGTGTGATCTTTGTTACCGCTCTTCTTTGCACGACAGGTTTCGGGCTGGCTAAGGATGGAGCTGAGGAGCATCAGGAAGAGGCCTGCGGATCAGGCGATAAATGATGGTGATATCGACAGGATATATAGATTCACCATATTGTTGCCTAATGGGACTACCGTGGGAATCACGTTAAGGGAACCCAACCCGACCATGGCCTTCCGAGATTTCATGCTGATGGCCAAAGAAAGGTACAATCGAGCCAAAGCGCAAGATCCATCGCTACTAAGGTCGAAGCGTCCCATCGCATGGGAGAGTAATGAGTTGCATCTCGAAGATGCAAATGGCAACCGGATCAAAAGTCGAATTATTTTCGACAACTTTAAGCCTCACAAGCGCCACATCTTGCGTCTTCACGTGAGTATTGGGCAAAAGTCATATGTTGTTCGCTTGTTGTGTCTTCTTTTAATTTACCGAGAGTGTGCATATTCACTTTAATAGCTGTACTTACTTATTTTACTGTTTGTTTGTATGTAATATCTTTTTTCAATTAGGATGGCTCTGGCAACACAACTGATACTTTTGAGGTTGGTATTTTATTCCTTTTTGCACCATACCCAGCTGTCGATATATTCTCAAGAATGGGTATCACTTGCCTTTTAGGAGTTTCTCTAGTTCTGATAGAGTTTCTCTAGTTCTCTGTGCTTCTTCAAGCGATTGCATTGATACATGCGTGAAACTTTTTAGAATCAGTCCTTAGTAGGTGGTTCCCGATTCCAAGGGAAGAACCACACACTCGGATCATACTCACCCCTAAAAAAACTCAACATCGGAATCAAAAGTCAATCAATCAAAGTTTTGTCAATTTTCAAAACCATTGAGTTATTTACAACACATGTATCTCTAATATAAGAAAGAACAAAGAATAAAAGTTATTTTGAACAAACCGTCCATCGTGTATAAATGGGATGTCTTCCGATAGTCATGAGCGTTTATTGGTTTTCTTTTGTCTTAACCTATCGTTTTCTTGGACCACCCACGATGCGGTCTGCATGCTCGTTTAATGCCATGGAAAGTGACCAAAGCCTGCACTTGCAAAGCTAAAACTCTTTGCGCAAGACAATGTACTATCGGGATAAGCGCGACTACTGAAAAAGCTTGTCGATTCTAAAAACAAACATCATATTTAAAATATTCACTTGCTATAAATTATTCTGATGCAACATTAACGAAAATTGAATTCTAAGTATAGAAAAAAAGGATCCATGCACAGCAAACACTTTAATTGACGTTCATAAAGAGCTTGCGATATCAATATTGTATAAGATAATTTTTCTTACATTTAACTTTTATATCAAAATTTAAAACTTTTAAAAGATTAATATATGGTTCTACATGCCTATATTTCTATAGTTTGAGAAGTTTCATGTTTTTTTTTTATACCAAATAGAAGTTGATTACAAAAATTGTATACTTAAGTTTCGCCAAAATTGATCCCGTGACCATATCTTTTATTGAAAGTTGTTCTTCGATTTTCATTAGAGAATATGGGTTTTATAGTGATTCCAAATAGAAAATATCATAGGTAAACAAGAAATGACTACAAATTTTACTTCGAATAGAACTATACATACAAACGGTGTGAGAATGTAATCGGAGATAGAGTTTAGAAATACAATCACTTCCACAAAAACACATGTACACAATTTTGAAAGAAAAGGCAAAACATAAGTATAAGACCTTCGTAGTTAGACTTCTATTTAGCAAAAAAAAAAACTCTTCAAACTATACGATATAGACATGTAGAATCATATATAGTATTTATAGTTTTTTAAAACTTAATCTTTTAAAAGTTTTAAATTTGGAAAGAAAAGTTAAATGTAAGAAAAATTATCTTATACACCCTTGATATTACAAGCTCTGTATGTATGTCAACTGAAGTGTTTGATGCGCGTGGATCGTTTCTTTCCTTTACTTAAAACTCAATTTCCTATTATTGTTGCATTAGGATAACATATGGCAACTGAATTTATTATTTATTTTTTGAAAATCGATGAAGAAAGTGGTCCGGTTTCCATGAAATATGAGTGGTCAAGAATGTTCCATTATTGGGAAAAAAATGACATGCCGTTAGCAAAACATATTCCTTTCATAAATCATCATGAACTAACTCATAATTGAGTTGATAATAGAGAGGTAATTAAGATGTAATTTCTCGACGTTCATGATACGCCATGATCAATCGAGTTGGTAATTGTTCGGATATGAGCACAAATTATTGATTAGGATCATATAATTCACATTAGCATGATCTCTTTGCTCGCAAATTAAAAATGAAATAATATTGAAGAATTTGCGGTATTGCATGTGGATTCGATCTTTCAATAGTTGACTTTTGTTTGCTTTGCTTGTTGTTTTGGTACGCATTAGAATTTGTGGGCGGGGATGCCCTCATCGGATCTATTTATAGATATGCATGTTTAATGTTTGTACATTGTAAAGCAAACTTGAAAGCAACTTTCAATCTTGATTATTTCTCAAAAATTCCAAGAACATCTATGTTTCCTAGAGGATGGTAATAGTTGCGGTCTTGATAAAAAAAAGCGTGCAGAGTGTTCTTGCTAGACCTGTGTGATATATGCGAATAAACTGGTGAACTACTAATCAACGTATTATCAAAATAAAGAGTTTTAAGTGTGACGCACCAGGGGCAATGTAACCATAGGACTCTGCAGTCGCTGACATGCACTCCAACCGTCCACCGTCTGCCAAGAACTTGGCCAACCCCGAGTCGGCGACTTTGCACCTCGTAGCTCAAGTTTAGCAGAATGTTGTTCGACCTCACATCTCGGTGAAGGATCAGCAGGCAACAGTCGTGGTGCAGGTAGCACAAGCCTTTGGCAGCTTCGACCGTGCATTCCAGGACGTCTTGGACCGAGAACTCGAGCTTCTGAAATGTTGTCATCTTCCGCGAGCTGGTCCTGGCCGAGATCCTCCCATGCTCCAACATACCTGGGGTGGCCCCGGGAAGGTCTATGGCGTCGCCGGCCACCCTTGCCGCCCCCCCCCCCCGGAACACCGACCACTCCATAGAGTACATCCAGTGTGACATCTCCGATGAGTCCAGCACCCTCGCCAAGATCTCCCCTCTCTCCAACGTCAGCCACGTATTCTAAGTAGAGGTGGCAAAATGGGTCTTAGACCCATATATGACCCATTTAAATCATAAATGAGTCATATATGGGTCACTTGTTTTTTAAAGAAACTACTTAAATGGGTTTAACAATTAAAGACTTAAGATAGGTGGGTCTTAAGTGGGTCTTAAATGAGTTGGATTTAGAATCCATTTTCAACCAAAACCACACAATCTCTCTCTTCCCTCTTTAACTTTACAAAATATATATATATTTATTTATAAAAATCGAAATTATAATTATTTTTTATCTTAATTTTCTTTTCTTTTTTTTTTTTTCTTCCTTCTTCTCGGTGGTAGGCACGGTGATGGCGGCGCGCTAGGTGAGCCTCGAGCTCGCCGGGACCGGGCAAGGCGAAGGCCTCGCCAACGAGCCTTGCCGAGATCCGGCGAGGGGCAAGCTCGAGCTCACTAGATCTAGCGAGGTGGAGGCCTCGCCAACGTCCGGTGAGGGGCGAGCTCAAGGCTCGCCTATGGCCGATCGCCGATTGTCATTGTGGCCGGTGGCCGGCCAAAATAGAAGAAGAAGAAGAAAAAATAAAAAGAAAATTTAAAATTATATTCTTAAAAATAAAAATAATAAAATTTTAATTTAAAAAATAAAATATAATTATAATTCGATTTTTTAAAATAATTATTTTAAAAATTATAAAAATTGTCCATTAAATTTGTGTTGTATAAAACCATTTTAGCAATACCATTTTAAATATTTATATATATATAGTTTTCTTAGGTTTCGTTAAATGGGTCGGGTATGGGTCAAAAATTTTGCACTGCGATAAATAGGTTATAAACAAGTTAAATGGGTCGATTTGGGTCGGACCGTTTATGATTCGATCCAAACCCGACCCGACCCACCCGTTTAATGGGTCTAATTTTAAGTCACCTGGGCCAGCCGCTCGGAGCTCAAAAACCACAGCGTCAATGGCGCCGCAACGTCCTGCACGTTGTCCTCCGCAATGCCTCCAACCTCCGTCCGCCTCGTCTGCCTTTGGACGCGGACTATGGAAAAACTCGGCTCCTTGGAGGCCTTCGGCACGGTTTTCCCCAAACAACCGTAATGATGATCAACGATGGCATTTCTATCTTTCGTTCTTCTATTAATTTATCTTTTCATTCCATTTTCGGGTGGAAAATTGAAAATTTCATAACAAGGCTAGAATTAGTTGTTTAGGTTTTAGGCCAAACTGCCTATTATTTGAGTAAATTATAATAATGATCACTGAAATTTTACAATTTTTGGGACCATAACACGCAATTTTGGCCTCAATTTGGAGGCATTCGATAAAATTATAACTGAATTTGAGTGAAGCTTGTTATACGATCTTAGAGATGATATCTATAAGTCGTTCACACTCTCTCTAGCTTTTTGCTTTACCTACATCTAATCTTCTATGTGTAAACTAAATTTTCATAAGTTATTACATATTGATCACGAGTGTGACGTATAATGATTGATATGCGACTGAATGGCCTCACGCATAATACCTATGAATGGAATACCTATGCACGGTGAAAACTAAGTAGACGGGAGAAAGTGCTAAATCGTGGAATTCGCCTGTTGAACCTTGGGTATCAGGCAGAGCGCTACATGGTGAGACTGTGGGAGCCACCTCTCAAACTTGTGGTACCATATTAAGAATCCTACTTGTACTATCATAGGTATATAGAGACACACACCATATGTTATGTACTGTCACGCTAGAGTGGTGAATTACTTGTTCCGTCAATAATCTAATTACTTGGCTTTATGGCTAACTTGCCAATGGGATAATTGTCTAAAAGTCTTAAACCTATCGTACAACAATCAATTTAATTTGAAACTTTTCAATTGTACCAATTCAATTTCAAATATATTGACGATTTGCCAATTTAATCATTCTAGCTAAGTATCCTTAAAAAATACAGCAAACGAAATGTATCCTCAAAAAATTTTAACAAAAAAGGGCACATTCCCAAAGAGCAAAGATCAAAAGATAAAATTAAAAAAGATTTGCGAGACGATGATAGGAATAAAGTACATCGAAAATTGTAAAACTTTTCGAGAAAGTATAATAGAGCCGTAAGACTTTCGAATTGAAATTAAATGCCAAATAATTTTACTAACTTGACCAATTTTATGACTTGATTGCATTACTTAAAAATTTTAGAATTCTAATGCATTTTTCGAACAATCCTCCATATTTCATTCTACGAAGAGTTGGGCCTTCGGCCCATATTTCTATTTTGTTAATTGATAAACAATTAATTAAAATGCGACACTTTTTTCTTATGGCTGAAAAAGAATCTAACATCTTCCTTCTTAGACTCGAAATTTTTTCACTGGACTTTAAGAAATTTACATAATGCGAAATAGCTTTTATGCTTCTTAATCCTATGCAACTCAAATGGGTTTTTTTGACCCAAAAAAGCATGAATGGCCTAGCCCACTAAAACATGCCCCGATTGGCCCAATGTGTGGAATGCCCATCATGATTGGCGATCTCCTCTCTGCATAAAGTACGCATTGTCTATCCAACAGAGCAAGAATTTCCGGATGATCTCTGGGTGAGCGCGAAATTGAGTTGTCTTAATATGGCGAAACAAATCAATTACCGTAAACAAAGTAGTCTCGAAACAAGCGCCGTTCAATAGGGGCCATCACAATTACTTGAAACGTGAGTTTAGACAAGATAATTTTCATTATCGCCAAAACAAGAAAAATCAATGATCAAATATCGATTGTCTTGCGCCTCAAAAAACAAGTTGTGTACTAATGGCTAATAATTACTTTGATGGGGTGGTTTTGTTGGGATAAGCAATGAGAAGATCTCTTTTTTACTAAATGGTGTGGAAAATGGTATTGACATAATTTACCTACTAAAACATTGCCCATCTCTAACCAAGATTCCAGCATCACAAATTTCCATTTTTCGTTTAAATTACGAGTTCTGATCAGGGATAACAAGCCATTTTTTTTAGCAAGTCACTGAGTATTGAAAAGAAATTATAGCACTTACTCTAAGTAATTATATTTAATCGCAAAATTGCCACATAATATGCACAAACAACTATTTTTGAGAAAAATTATCTCATAAAAAACTTCAATTCCAAGCACTTTCCTCTATGACGACAGGCCTCATGCATGGAGTTGTTTCCCTTGGGTAGAAGAAACAACCTTGTCATTTTACTCCAAAATGAGGTAGAGGAAAAAAACGAACGAGGATACATAAAAAAAAGTTCCTCTCTAAAAAGCGTGGTCAAACTTTAAACATTAACGAAAGATAAACACAAAAAGCAAAAGTAAAGAGGAACATCTTGTGGCTCTACTTTTTGCCATGCAAATAGCAACTAACAAAAATTTTATATCAATCTAGTGGATCAAAATTTTGAGAAATGTTCAAAAACTTCCTTTGAAATAATGTGATGTGAG
This sequence comes from Eucalyptus guilfoylei, assembly GCA_016097605.1. NCBI lineage: Eukaryota > Viridiplantae > Streptophyta > Magnoliopsida > Myrtales > Myrtaceae > Eucalyptus > Eucalyptus guilfoylei. The sequence continues at coordinate 2,295,026 of CM027866.1, read as the reverse complement.
TTTGTAAATGACCAAAAGGTGTAACTAGAGCTTCGGCCCCCAATATGCAATTTCAAAAAATAACGTGAAATGATCAAAGAAACATACTATAAATGATTTTTAATAATTTTAAAAAATTTCAGTAATCACTGGTATAATTTACCCAAATAATAGGCAGTTTGGCCTAACACCTAGACAACTAATTCTAGCCTTGCGATTGAATTTGAATTTTCTATCCGAAAATGAAATAAAAAGATAAAATAATAGAAGAAAGAAAGCTAGAACTGCCTTCGTTGATCATCATTAAGGTTGTTTAGGGAAAACGGACCTCGTCCAAAGGCAAACGAGGGTTGGGGGCGTTGCAGGACGTTTTCGGATGTAGGCATCTAAGGCAGTTGAATTCGGAATCTTACAAACCATTAATTAAAATTGAATTAACTGAATAATAATCTTTAAGAGGAAATTGTAATTTTTTTATTTTGCTTATCACTAATTATAAATGGCTTGAAATATTCAGTCAATTAGAAATGTTATCTATGTAATGATGTGATTAACTTGTAAATGTTCCAGTTGAGTATCGAGTACTATCGGCCTTTTCTTGAGAACAAGATCAATATCAATTTAGTTTCAAACATTATAATTGTGTTAATTAAATCCTAAATATTTTCGCATTTTATCAATTGATTTTATTTGAATAATTTTGACCAGAAATTGCCAATGTATACGTTGGTTGTCTTACGCAAGACTTGTGATCGGTCTTTTGCGTATAATTTTTTTAAAGTTTTCTGAAATTTTAAAGTTTTATTTTTTGAAGAAATAAATAGCGAGCTTCGCAGTAATGGGGGAGGAAACTGAATCTTGTGCATAAATTCTTGGAAAATGCAAACCTCTCTTGATTGTTTTTATTACGGGGATTATTTCATGATTTATTATTATTTTCGTCAATAATGAAGAGTCGAATGTGACAGAGCAGTGAAAAGCCAAAACCCGGAACACAATTTCCCGCGTGAGCCGACGCCACGTCGGTCAACATTTGGGGTTGCCAGCACAGCACAGCACCTTCTCCGCCTAGGAGACTCCTGGGCCCCATCGAACTTGCACGGTTGAGGCGCCACGTGTAAGCGACGAGCCACACGGCTCCTCATCCCCTTCCTTCGCTTGTGTCGCCTCGCACGTGCGGCTCAGTGGACTTCAACGTTTCTTGGTCGTTTCAGAATGGATCTCTCTCTCTCTCTCTCTCTCTCTTCCCCCATGTATAGCATGTGCACATCAGTGTTTTGCTTCACATGTATGTTCGACTTTTCCTGTGATCGGAAACCATTAATCAGAATCGAGAATACTTGACGAATCGTCTGGAGCTTATTTATGTATCCATCGAGAGTTTTTGAGAAGGTGAATATTGTCTTACTTTGATATTTCCATAGAATGCCAATTTATTGTTCTTTTTCTTTGAATCAATCTGTAGGAATTTTTAAAGCATTTAGCATGACCAGAATAATCCTCCAAGTTTAATAAATTTTCACTCTTTGCCTAAATTTATGGGCAAACCATAATAAAACTACCACCACAAAAATCACTCTCCATAACAAAGAGATATATATATATATATATATATATTAGATTAATAAATATAGACGAAAGAACAAATCAACGATAAGTGTGATAGAAATATCTATCGGCCTACCACAAAAATCCCTAAATTTTTCCAAATATGACTCCAATGACCCAAACTTTTTCAAGCCCATCTCTATCGAAACCCATAAGCCATTTTCGAATATATCCAAACTCAGCCCATGTTCCTCTCCAATCATTCTGAGCCCATTAACCTGTTATAAGCCCATTAATATTTCCCCTATGTTCTCTATTTTCCTCAAATGTGTTCACTACGGAGAACGTACCAACTATTGGCCGAAGCTTGCAAAACCAGGAAACCAACTGTTCGAATCTCCTTACACCATAACACAACTCCACCATTGGCCTTTTTCATCCATCACCGCCGGCCATCTGGCGACGGAAACTTCAATATCAACGAACATACTGAAAGTACCAAAAAACTCCCGAAGCTCATACATGGATTTTTGGATATTCTAATAAAATTTTGATGAACGTGCCTACCGGTGATCTTCGCTCAACTTCCTCACGGAGGACCATAGCGAGAAGATGGTCCAGTACAGAGATAAAGCAAACGCACAAGGAAACAAAAACACAAAGTCAAATGTGATAGGAATCATATGTATATACTTCAAAAAAATTATATATAATTGACCGATTTCATATCAACAAGCTCTTGGATCTAATGAAATCATGGACTATTTCTTAGTTGAGCCTTGAGGCATTGTATCAAATGGTATATGTGTGCAACTAACGGATTGACTCTAACCATGATTTTAAGCCGTCATTTGATTAACAAAAAGAAAATAAAGAAAAATAAGAAATTTGTGAAATTCTTTTAAAAAAATTGCAAAAATTATTCATGCCCGATGCCGGCCATGCCAAGAAGATGAGCTAATGCTAACTAAACTGTTACGTCAGCAATCCAGTCAAAATTAGTCGAAAAAACTAAATTGATAAATCATAAAAATATTTATGATTATATTGATAAATTATTTAAAAAGTTTAAGATTAAATATTCATAATTAAAATATTTAGAATTGAATTATTTAGATAAATACCCCAATTATTATCTTATCAATTTTCACATTTTAACTCAAGTTAGATCCCACGACCATGGGCAATTTCGAGGTCAAAGGTTTTGAATTAAATCGATTGGATCTTCCGGCAAAGCCAGTCCGGCTGAATTGGGTGGTCGTACAAGTTGATGTCATCCTTGGTCAGGCAAGAGCGCAAGTCAAGCTGGTGGTCCTCGAAATGTTCATCTTTAGACATGCGAGGTGGGCTCGGATCATGGCTTCCGAGAAATCGGACAAAGCTGCCGATCAGTGGAATGTTAGGGGATATAATTTGACATGACAATTTAATATGCAATTATTAATTGCACAAGCAGGTGTTTGTATTTTTCTTAATAATGCTTTAGACGGGGTAACTCTCCGCCAATGAATGTATGTGTGTGTATCTATATAATTTAATGGGTGATCTTTCCTCATCATTAAATGCTTATTAAAAATAAAAGCATATAGAATTTATCAAAAGTTTGAAGGTACTAGGTTTTTTTTTTTTTTTTGGTCGGTAAGGTACTAGGTTGGAAAACAAAAGAAAACGCCTCATCGTTGATTAAATTGGGTTCAATTTGACACTAATAATAAATTCAGGGTTTTTTGGACAATTTCCCATATAATGTATTTCTCTATAATGCATTAATGTTTATGTGCTATTTTTTTTTATTTCTCAAAAATCCTTTTTTTTTGTCTTGATTTTTATTTTCTCGTCTTAATAATTATGATCACATCCTATCTTTAAAAAAATAAGCTTCAATCTAGTATGTAAGCTTATAGAACTATGATGAGCTAATGTCATTTCTTTTCTTAATTTTCATATTATACCTTAAAAGTTAGATGCTAAAAAATGATTGAACGCTCATTGAGTTGATCAATGAACTAGGTATAAAATAGGTTAAGATAAGTTCCTAATTTTTTTACCTAGGAATTGGTCCCCATGTGAACTGACTTGAAACCAATAGGGTTGGTTTTTAGGTCGAACTGGGCCATTTGCTCACCTCGAGATTTGATCAGAAAAATAGAAAGTAGAGAGTCCTGATCATACAAGTGGCGAGAGTAAGGGGATAGAAAGTAGTTTTCCTACCCTTCTTTGAGTTGATCATATCGTGATTTTTTTTTTCTTTTTTGAATAGAACCTCGGTTCTAGCTTATTACCTTGTAGGACTTCAATGTTTGTCTCTTCTGAGCTTTCAATTTTTCAAGAAATTTTTTTCACAAAAGGAGTAAACCCAACATTCCATTTAAAAGGCCAACTAAAAGCAAACCTTTACAGGATTAAAAGTATATATATTTTTGGTTGAACAAGGTTAAAAGTATAAATACGTAGGTTTGTCTCATCAGAATGAGGTCACACATCTATGAGATGATTTTAGTTGGGCCATTAAAAACTAAGCCAGCCCCTTATCAACTAAGGTCCTAATGGCCAGAAAAACCATGAAAGTTCTTCATAGGAACTTGGGTATACATCAGCTTGAAAGTCTATTATGTGTGTGTGCGCGCGTGTACATATATGTATATGTACATGTATTTTTGGTAAATTTTCTTTTGACTTATATCTGTTGTTTTATTGGACCACCCACGAAGCAATCTGTCTGCTATTCAATTAATGCCATAAAAAGTGACCAAGGCTTGCACTTGCAGAGTTGAAAGTCTTTGCGCAAGACATTGTACTGTCGGGGATTTGGTAAGAAGGATGGATATAATGTAGTTTCAAAGTGCGACTGCTGAAAAAGCTTGTCCATTTTAAAAATAAACATCATTTTTTTAAAAATCATCGTCACGAACTAACTCATAATGAAGTTGGTAATGGATAGGCAATTAAGATGTAATTTTTCAACGTTGAAGATATGTCATGATCGATCAAGTCGATAATTATTAGGATGTGAGCACGATTATTGATCGGGACCATATAATTCACGCTTAGCGTGATCTTTTGCTCGTGAATTAAAAATGATTGCGGTATTGCATGTGGATTAGATCTTTCGATAACTGACCTTTGTTTGCTTTGCTTTGTTGTTTTGGTACGCTGTAGAAGATCACATGGCTTATTGCTTCGCGCAGGCAATGCAGCGCATATATAAAGACTTCAATATTTTTTTGGCCAGATATAGAGGCTTAGGATCCACTTACTTTTATGATTTTTCGTCAATTTTTTTGTGCTAACGTTTTCACGTACCATCTCACGTAAAAATATAAATCTTCCTATGGATTTTGCCCCCAGTTTTCAAGGCTTCTTAACTTTTACGCTTTCTTGTGCGTGTTTTTTTCTTTTTCAATTTTCCAAAAATTCTTTTTTGGTGACCACGCAAGTGCTCAGTGGTCAATCGATTTTCTCTGCAAGTCAAGTGATTCCGCCGTTACGTATTATCAAGATACCTCAATAAATTGCTTAAAATATCCAACGAATACATGAAACAAAATTCTTTCATAATACAAAAGTAGCATTCACTCGATTGTTCCGACAAAATAGATATTATCAAAAGAAAAAAGTGTAAGCTATTTTTTCTTATTACTAATGATATAGCCATCACACGGTGTTTATGCCACAGTAACAGTATCCCCAAAAAATGATTGTTTAAAATAATTAGTTGATAAAAAAATTTCATTATCGGAAACAATTCGTATCTAGACATAAGTTCATTCATTTTTGTAAGTAATGCAAGCAATCACTTTTAAGAAAAAAAAAATTCGAACTATTTATTTTCCGCAAAACAAATGATTATTAAGGATTATTTTATTATTTAAATACCTAATTAAAATTTACCAAGCTATTATTCCATTTTTTTTTCAATTTATAACACCCAAAAAAAAAAGAAAAAAAACAAGAGGTAAGTCTCAAACTTTTCATTATCACCGTGATCCATTTGATCTTAGGTCATTCCGACATGCCATCATTAAAAAAAAAAAAAAAAAAAATGATTATTGTAGGCCAATGTTTGTGTAGGGTGCATTTGTTTCATGACTCGCAAAAACGTTTTCCTCATTTTTTGGCATTTGGTTCACTTAGAAAAATGAGTCGACTGAAAATATTTTCCTAGTCAATGAAAAACTTTTTCCTACCAAAACTTAAATTCGGAAAAATAATTTTCCCTTTGAAAAAATTGGAAAATATTTTCCAAAATATTAAATGATGAAGAGCTTGGGGCTCGCCAAATGTGGGCGAGCTCAGGTTCCGCCAAGATCAGAAAGGAGGGGTAGAGGAATGGAGAAAAAGAAAAGGAAAAAAAAGAGGATAAAAAGAAATTTTAAAATTTAAAATTTGATTTTTTGAAAATAAAATTAAAAATTTGAGCTTTTTTTTCCAATTCCTAATTCTTTTTTTTTTTTATAATGATGGCATGTCGGAATGACCTAAGATCAAATGGATCGCGGCGATAACAAAAAGTTTGAGACTTACCTCGAGAAATATTAATACTGGATTTTAGTATAATAGGGGGAAAACATGGGCTCGACACGCAGTGTGTGACTCCCACGCCTCATGGGCGAGTGGGGGTAGCCCGGGGCGGCCGCGGGGGGGGGGGGGTTGGGTTTCTTCAACTGTGGGCTGTCCGATTGAACCAATCTCCGAAATCGAAGGCCTAGGTGATTATAGGAAATTTCAATTAAATTAAAATTAAATTTTCGAAGCCCTAATGATAAGGCTTGAGACACGCGCTCGCACGCGTGAAAAAGACGGACACGTGCGCAATAAGCAAAACCCCACACATGCTGCGAAACAGGAAGGAATGTGCCCTCTCGATCTTCGAACATCGAATGGCTCGGAAGAAATATTAAAATTTTCACTTTTTCAAATAAAAAAATTAAAAATAAAAAATTAAATTTTTTTGCCTAAAATAAAGTCATGAGATCAAAATTATTTTTCAATAAAATCCAAATAACAAAAATACTTTCGATTATATATCACCTAATAAAGGAAAACTAATCGTATTCCTGGAAAATATTTTATTTTCCGATATCATTGAATTTGTTTGTGAAATAATTTAATTAGATTTGGATTTAGGATTGAATGGATATTCAAAAGTTATGTGGTATTACTAAAATCCAAAAAAAAAAAAATGAATGTTTTAATGAAGAATTCGCAAATCAATAAATAAATTGACTATTAACACCCTCCCTCCTCCCTATTTTCAGCATTTCTCCCATAAAAAAAATAATAAAACACAAAAAGAAACAAAGATTAGAAGCTGATTTTGCAGGAACTGGGTTGACATCGATATCCATCGCCTTGTTTTCTGGTTTTTCTCTTGTCAAATTGAACAAATGGTGTGAAAGAAACTAAAAAATAGGTAAAATTAATTGTGTGACTAAACCTCACCTATCCATTTTCTTTTATAATGCCTTTTTTCACGTGCCCATTTCCCTTCTTGCAACTAACCATATCATTTTTTGATAGTGCATAGCTGGGAAAAATAAAAATAAAATTCACCCAGCATGGATTTCTCTCTCCCTCCCCCAGAATAGCAACCAAATTATATAAATGAATCTGTAAATTCATAATTTTCTATACTAGATTATGAATTAGGAATGTTGCCTTTTCGTAGAGGCCCATTGATTAAATATATTAATGCCACTAATTCACCCTTAATCAAAACACATGTCGATGTACATCACATAGAGCCTTTAAATAATCAGTTTAGCCTTTGGTTAATAAATATATTAATGCCACTAATTCACCCTTAATATTAGCTTATTCCTTTCTATTTTCTGCTACATACCCTAGTTGATTATACCGGATTTGGATTCCATAGCCATTAATGGCCCTAACCAGCCCTACAATCCCAAAGAAGATTATAATAAGTAAGTTTCTCAGCATGGCGATGATGATCCATTTCAGTTCATTATGTACTGTAACTATGTTTATTCACCATTATACAAAACCACCCATTAATTCCTAATGATACATTAATCATACTTTAATTTTCTGTAGCTACATAATTAGTTATTTGTATTAAAATATTTGGGAACTCGATCGAGATAATGACCTTAAATGGTCATAGGGATCGACACTATTGCGCTCCATTGTCATTCCGGTTGAGAAGCTGGCGGGGATCATGTGGTCTCGAATGCTAAGAAGTGATTGTTTAGTTTACTCGACAATGTACGAATTAAATTGTCTTAAATAAAGGGAATATTTATTAAATTACACATAGGATCATTCATGTTTAAGGATTTTTTTACCATAAATTGCTGACATTACTTTCAGTGCTGGTCGTCTTATATGATATGACTGCCATGGACAATTTTTTAAATTTTTTTTCCGTTTTTGGTCGTTTCTACTCCAATGGAGAGAGAGAATCCATGTTGAAATAGAATAGAGCTTGGCTGGCGACGAAGAAGAGGAGCACTCGCCGGATGGGAAGAGATCTCGGACAAAGAAAAAAAGATCGATGAGGAAGAAGACCCACGCAACTTGAAAAGAAGTAGATGAAGGCTGAATTTAGGGCACAGTGCGAAAACGGCGATGTTTTTCTCTTCTTCATTTTTTTTGGTTCGTGAAAAATGGCGCCGATTTTGTGTGCACTAAAATGAAGTCGTTCTCACATGTGGAGTTCCTTAGTTAAGGCCCAAAAAAAGAGAGAAAAAAAAAAGGAGAGAGAGAGAGAGAGGAGAAAATAAAATGGAAAAAGATAATATGGCTAAGACAACCCAACTGAAAATTTTAAAGGCTTTTTGTAATGTACGTAAACATGTGCTTTACTTGATGATGAATTAGTGGCATTATCTGACAAAAACAGGAATTAGTTGTTGGCACCGGGGCTGACTCATAATCTAGTATGGAAAAAATAATGAATTTTATAGATTTATTTATTTGTTTGTTTATTTCGGTTTCTACTCCGATGGAAAGAGAGAGTCCATGTTGAAATAGAACAGAGCTCGGCGGGCGGCGAAGAAAAGGAGCACTCGCCAGACGAGAAGAGATCTCAGACAAAGAAAAAAGATCGACGAGGAAGAAGACCCACACTGCTCGGACAAAGGGGATGAAGGCTGAATTTCGGGCATAGTGTGAAAACGGCGTTGTTTTTCTCTTTTTCTTTTTTTGTTCATGAAAAACGGCGCCGTTTTTACTTGCACTAAAAAGGAGTCATTCTCGCATGTGAAGTTCCTTAGTTAAGGCCCAAAAAAAGAACAAAAAAATTGGAAACAAAAGAGAGAGAGAGAGAGAGAGAGAGAGAGAGAGAGAGAGAGAGGAGAGGAGACAATAAAATGGAAAAATATAATATAGTTAAGACAGCCAAACTGAAGATTTTAAAGGCATGCATTGTGTGTTTTGATTGATGGTGAATTAGTGGCATTATATGACCCCAAAAAAAAAAAAAAAAAAAAAGAATTAGTGGTTGGCAACGGGCCTGACTCATAATCTAGTATAGTAAAAATTATGAATTTTATAGATTTATTCATTTGTTTGTTTTGTTTCGATTTTTACTTGGACGAAGAGAGAGAATCCATGTTGAAATAGATTGCTGTAGGACCAACAGCCCAGCTGGAGCGACTCCCTAATTGCTATTCTCCCTAGCTAGGCTTGACCACCATTTATGGGAAAAAATAATGTTGTGATTATCGTCAAAAACTAGGAAAATGAAGAACAATTTTTAATTTATTCAATAGAAACATTAAAATCGTTTCAATGCTCGTATCTCATGTTTCCTGACCAAAAACCTTAGCCCTGAATTTACGATAATCACCCTTGCAAATTCCCTTTTTCCGGATTATTGAAACTTCCCGGATTGATATGTAATTTGGTGTTCACTCTAAACCATGATGATGTTATGAGAAGTGTGATTTGTTATCACTGATCGTGAATTATGCAATGATCGACCTTCAAATGTTGGAAGAACACAAAAAGCTTATAGTCCACGACAACCTCGCCACTATCTCCAAGCTTATTTGGCTCCTTGGTTGACAAACGGTTCATGTATCCCTTAGGGTGAAGACATAGGTTCGTGGAAAGGACAAATTAACTATCTAATTAGCTATGAATTGATTGAGCGTTTGTATCTCTTGATTGAGTTAATTGGGGCTTTAAAAGATAAGAGCAATCGAGTCAAATGAAACGAAAGGGAAATTTGAGAACTCACCACACGCGTCCAATTTTAATAATTCGGTAATTGAATTTTTCTTCACTATATAATGAACTGGTGGATAGTATCTACCGGTCACGCTCTGGCTAAAGAAAAAAAAAATCCATTGGAGCATTATTGATTGTATTCTTGGAGACAAGATGTTGTTCAATGGCTCCTCGTCACGTGCCGATTTTGACTATGCCATTGTCATGCGACTTTTGGCGGACGATTCTGCCTTTGTTTTTGATTCTCATCTTTGTGCTTGCCCATGCACTCGTTTTGATTTCACGTCCTGAGATCTTCTTTCCTTCGTATATCCTCCCACATAGGTCTAGCATAAATACTCTGCGTGCACTTTTATTATTATCAAGAATCGCAACTATTTTCATCCTATAAAAAACATGAATTTTCTTGGAATTTTTAGAAATGATCCATATTGAAATTTGCTTTCGAGTTTGCTTTACAATATACAAACATTAAACATGTGTATCTCTAAATATTTCTGGCGAGGTGTCCCAACCCTCGCACCTAGGGATGAACATATCAAACTGCCCAAATCGAGAATAAATCGGACTAGATTTGGTCAAATTCCCAAAAGCATCGATCCAGTTCCTAATTCCATAAAACTAGAACCAGTGATTTTTTGTCCAGTTCTCGGTTCGGAGGCAAACCAAACCACCTCTTTTTTTGTTTAAAAATTTATTTTTTAATTTATTAAAAATAACAATAAACTCTAAAATAGTAACAACTCTAGTAATTTTGTTTTAAACTCTAAAATAGTAACAACTCTAGTAATTTTTATTTTTTTTGCTAAGTGATTGATCCATTGATAGGTTCGATCCTATTCCCGATCCTAGGACAGTTCGATTTGTACCTTGGTCTCAAAAACTGGGAACTGGTCATTTCGATCCGGTTCCCAATTCCTAGGTGGGACTAGATTGATTGGGAACCGATCACCCCAACTCACAACAGCCATTGCCGAGGTCGGCGACTAGCATAGGGAATAAGGAAAAAAGAAAAAAGAAAGTGGGGAAAAAAGAGAGTAAAAGAAAAAAAAAATTTAAAAATTGTCCATGGCAATCATATCATATAAGACGACCAGACCGAAAGTAATGTTAGCAATTTATGGTCAAAAAATCCTTAAACATGAATGATCCTATGTGTAATTTAATATATATTCCCTTTATTTAAGATAATTTAATTCGTACATTGTCAAGTAAACTAAACAATCACTTCTTAGCATTCAGACCATATGATCCCCGCCAATTCTCAACCGGAATGACAATGGAGCGCAATAGCTATCTGATCCCTATGACCATTTAAGGTCATTATCTCAGTCAGAGTTCCCAAATATTTTATATACAAATAACTAATTATGTAGCTACAGCAAAATTAAAGTATGATTAATGTATCATTAGGAATTAATGGGTGGTTTTGTATAATGGTGAATAAACATAGTTACAGTACATTATGAACTGAAGTGGATCATCATCGCCATGCTGAGAAACTTATTATAATCTTCTTTGGGATTGTAGGGCTGGTTAGGGCCATTAATGGCTATGGAATCCAAATCCGGCAAAATCAACTAGGGTATGTAGCAGAAAATAGAAAGGAATAAGCTAATATTGAGGGTGAATTAGTGGCATTAATATATTTATTAACCAAAGGCTAAACTGATTATTTAAAGGCTCTATGTGATGTACATCGACATGTGTTTTGATTAAGGGTGAATTAGTGGCATTAATATATTTAATCAATGGGCCTCTACGAAAAGGCAACATTCCTAATTCATAATCTAGTATAGAAAATTATGAATTTACAGATTCATTTATATAATTTGGTTGCTATTCTGGGGGAGGGAGGGAGAGAATCCATGCTGGGTGAATTTTATTTTTATTTTTCCCAGCTATGCACTATCAAAAAATGATATGGTTAGTTGCAAGAAGGGAAATGGGCACGTGAAAAAAGGCATTATAAAAGAAAATGGATAGGTGAGGTTTAGTCACACAATTAATTTTACCTATTTTTTAGTTTCGTTCACACTATTTGTTCAATTTGACAAGAGAAAAACCAGAAAACAAGGCGATGGATATCGATGTCAACCCAGTTCCTGCAAAATCAGCTTCTAATCTTTGTTTCTTTTTGTGTTTTATTATTTTTTTTATGGGAGAAATGCTGAAAATAGGGAGGAGGGAGGGTGTTAATAGTCAATTTATTTATTGATTTGCGAATTCTTCATTAAAACATTCTTTTTTTTTTTATTTTAGTAATACCACGTAACTTTTGAATATCCATTCAATCCTAAATCCAAATCTAATTAAATTATTTCACAAAAAATTCAATTGATATCGGAAAATATTTTCTGGAAAAATATTTTTTAGGAATACGATTAGTTTTCTTTTATTATGTGACATATAATCGATTTTTTTTTTTTTTTTTTGATATTTGGATATTATTGAAAAATCATTTTGATCTCATGACTTTATTTTAGGCAAAAAAATTAAATTTTTTTTATTTTTTAATTTGAAAAAATGAAAATTTTAATTATTTTCTTTCTGTTTTTTCCCGAGCCGTTCGATGTTCGAAGATCGAGAGGGCATTCCTTCCTATTTCGCAGCATGTGTGGGGTTTTGCTTATTGCGCACATGTCCGTCTTTTTCACGAGTGCGAGCGTGTGTCTCAAGCCTTATCATTAGGGCTCCGAAAATTTTAATTTTAATTTAATTGAAATTTTGTATAATCACCTAAGCCTTCGATTTCGGAGATTGGTTCAATCGGACAGCCCACAGTTTAAGAATACCACCCAATCAATCTAGTCCCACCTAGGAACCGGGAATCGGATCGAAATGACCGGTTCCAGGTTTTGAGACCGAGGTACAAATCGAACTGTCCTAGGATCGGGAATAGGATCGAACATACCCATGGATCAATCACTTAGCAAAAAATAAAAATAAAAATAAAATTACCAGAGTTGTTACTATTTTAAAGTTTATTGTTATTTTTAATAAATTAAAAAATAAATTTCTAAACAAAAAAGAGGTGGTTTGGTTTCTCTCCAGAACCGGGAATTGGACAAAAAATCACCGATTCTATTTTTATGGAATTGGGATCCGGATCAATGCCTTTGGGAATTTGACCAAATCCAATCTAAGCGATTTTCGATTTGGGTAGTTTGATATGTTCATCCCTAGGTGTGAGGGTTGGGACACCTCGCCAGATATATTTAGAGATACACATGTTTAATGTTTGTATATTGTAAAGCAAACTCGAAAGCAAATTTCAATATGGATCATTTCTAAAAAATTCCAAGAAAATTCATGTTTCTTATAGGATGAAAATAGTTGCGATTCTTGATAATAATAAAAGTGCACGCAGAGTATTTATGCTAGACCTATGTGGGAGGATATACGAAGGAAAGAAGATCTCAGGACGTGAAATCAAAACGAGCGCATGGGCAAGCACAAAGATGAGAATCAAAAACAAAGGCAGAATCGTCCGCCAAAAGTCGCATGACAATGGCATAGTCAAAATCGGCACGTGACGAGGAGCCATTGAACAACATCTTGTCTCCAAGAATACAATCAATAATGCTCCAATGGATTTTTTTTTTCTTTAGCCAGAGCGTGACCGGTGGATACTATCCACCAGTTCATTATATAGTGAAGAAAAATTCAATTACCGAATTATTAAAATTGGACGCGTGTGGTGAGTTCTCAAATTTCCCTTTCGTTACATTTGACTCGATTGCTCTTATCTTTTAAAGCCCCAATTAACTCAATCAAGAGATACAAACGCTCAATCAATTCATAGCTAATTAGATAGTTAATTTGTCCTTTCCACGAACCTATGTCTTCACCCTAAGGGATACATGAACCGTTTGTCAACCAAGGAGCCAAATAAGCTTGGAGATAGTGGCGAGGTTGTCGTGGACTATAAGCTTTTTGTGTTCTTCCAACATTTGAAGGTCGATCATTGCATAATTCACGATCGTGATAACAAATCACACTTCTCATAACATCATCATGGTTTAGAGTGAACACCAAATTACATATCAATCCGGGAAGTTTCAATAATCCGGAAAAAGGGAATTTGCAAGGGTGATTATCGTAAATTCAGGGCTAAGGTTTTTGGTCAGGAAACATGAGATACGAGCATTGAAACGATTTTAATGTTTCTATTGAATAAATTAAAAATTGTTCTTCATTTTCCTTTTTTTGACGATAATCACAACATTATTTTTTCCCATAAATGGTGGTCAAGCCTAGCTAGGGAGAATAGCAATTAGGGAGTCGCTCCAGCTGGGCTGTTGGTCCTACAGCAATCTATTTCAACATGGATTCTCTCTCTTCGTCCAAGTAAAAATCGAAACAAACAAACAAATGAATAAATCTATAAAATTCATAATTTTTACTATACTAGATTATGAGTCAGGCCTGTTGCCAACCACTAATTCTTTTTTTTTTTTTTGGGTCATATAATGCCACTAATTCACCATCAATCAAAACACACAGACAGCCTTTAAAATCTTCAGTTTGGCTGTCTTAACTATATTATATTTTTCCATTTTATTTTCTCTCTCTCTCTCTCTCTCTCTCTCTCTCTCTCTCTCTCTCTCTCTCTGTTTCCAATTTTTTTGTTTTTTTTTTTGGGCCTTAACTAAGGAACTTCATGCGAGAATGACTCCATTTTGGTGCACGTAAAAACGGCGCCGTTTTTCATGAACAAAAAAAGAAAAAGAGAAAAACAACGTCGTTTCGCACTATGCCCGAAATTCAGCCTTCATCTCCTTCATCCGAGCTATGTGGGCCTTCTTCCTCGTCGATTTTTTTTTCTTTGTCTGAGATCTCTTCCCGTCTGGCGAGTGCTCATTTTCTTCGCCGCCCGCCGAGCTCTGTTCTATTTCAACTTGACTCTCTCTTTCCATCGGAGTAGAAACCAAAATAAACAAACAGATAAATAAATCTATAAAATTTATAATTTTTACCATACTAGATTATGAGTTAGCCTTATTGCCAACCACTAATTCTTTTTTCTTTTTGTCAGATAATGCCACTAATTTACCATCAATTAAAACACACAAAGGGCCCGTTTGGTTTAGCTTTGGGAAATCCTTCAGGAGAATGCAAATACCTTTGAGATAAAGGGGTTTTTCGAAATGTTATCGCTTGTTTGGTAAACTAAAACTGAAAAGTCTTTAGGGAAATGCAAAACTTGTTTGGTAAACTTATATTTGAAAAGCCATTTGGTATGACCAAATTAAGTGTTTTAGTTTTAGTATTTTTAAAATTGTAAAAAAGAAACAATGAGTATATAACATTTTACATTTTCATGTTGAGAGTAATATAAAAGATACATATTAGTAAATTTATTTAAAAATTATATTAAAAGAATTTGATTATAAATTAAATGCAAAACTTAACTTTTAGCCTAAGGTTCTTTTAGGTTTGTTTTTAACTTTGAATATTTTTTTAATTATTGCAGTATTAATAAGCTTCATTAATTAATGATCATTCTAGTGTATTAATAAAAAGTTGGGCTATTGATTGTCAGAAGATAAAAATGATATTAAAAAAAAAAAAAAAAGTGAACTTTCCACGTTCAGAAGCAGTGCTTGGTAGACGGTTCTTGGTTCCAAGGTGAAAACCACCCACACAAACTATGTTCACCCCTAAATTCTTAACCACATCAGGTCACTTTGTATTGCAGGTCTTCAAAGGAACAGAGAGCTTCATCGTTCAATACATCTATTGTGAAAAACGAGCATAATTTGGACCCATCCTAACCAGATTTCTCATTACAGACTTTGCATCGCCGATGCTCCAGATGAGAATACTATAGCGCCCCACCATCAAATCGGAATCACAGCATTTTTTTTTTTTTTTTTGGTCGGAGGAATCACAACATTTGAAACATCGATTTATTTATACAGCTCGGTTTACTAGCATTGCTCATCTCAAGATAAAGTCTTCAAAACTATGCTCAGAGACATTGCGCTTCGTGCTGCATCATGCACGTATGACCTGGTACAATTACAGTAATCCCTTTGAATCAAACTCGAAAGATTGAAAGTATTGTCCCAGTAGTAATTCGTAATTCCGCGTCAAAAAGTCTATACCGGACTCTGCAATTGGTGGCTGTAATACTGTGCAGAGGGGGATCGCCATCGATCCAACCCATTCACCGACGTGAAGAAAGCTTTTTTTACACCAGGAGAGGCTTCCATAGGAAGCTCCCGTCCCGAAACGACTAACACTAATTTTGAGCCCCTAGCGTTTCAATCGCACAACGGTCGTGCATCTATAAACAGGAAAAGAAACCGACTAGGCAAAAATATTATTCACAGGAGCCTCTTTTTCCTCTGTAGCTACGTGCAATGAGTGGCATCTTTGGATGAAGGACCGACTCGAGGAAGAGCAGGTGTCTCAGACCTTCGCATTCGAGTTGATTCGCGCATCTTGAATGGCTGAAAGTTTTCTCGCCTTTTCCACCGCTCAAACGTAGTAGTATAATCTCCAGAGTGTCCCGTTGTCCTGGAAATGGAGCATTTTCGTATTAGTATGGCGAGGCCTATATCAATTCTTGCACGTACTTATGTTGCAAGACCGGTCTTACCTCCTTTTCTAGGTCGATGGTGATATCATCACAGAGATTGGTTTTTGAACTATCGCTACGTCCGAGAATTCCCACCACTCGTACAAGATTGTCTCGCTAGGTTCTGAATTAGTTTCTGAAGCTGTATCTTTTCTCTACGGGTCATTGGCCTGAAAATGGCATTTCCAGTATCCCCGTTAGAGGCCATCTTAAAAAAACTTCTAATAAGCAACCAAAGCAAGTATAAACATCATTCAGCCACTTTGCAGTTTCAAAATATCAAAGTTCACCACCATCACAGGTATCGATATTGATACCACACATTTAGGACAAACAGATACTATTAAACAAAGATTACCCTCATCCTCTGTTTTACTTTTCTTATTCATGTGCTGTCATGAGCACCTCCTAGGGCCTATCCCAAACTTAAGGATGAAAAACAAAAGAGAACAAAGGTGGAGGGGAGGAAGAAGTCAATGACCATCTAAATTTCACGAGGTGAAAGTGAGAGACAGTCTGCTCAGGAAGTGTGAAACTTAATTACAAAGAGGACTCTTGTGAATGTCTGGCAGGTCTACCTTAGGCCCACCTACTCCTTCATGCTAGTTCTTGGTGCAAAATATTTCGAAAACTTAACAAAACACGAGAAGATTCATAAAATGTAAAAAAAAATTCATACTGAGAAAAATTGCAAGATAGAAAGTAACTGGACCTTGGACGTTTGTGGCCTTTGGCATGGAGCAGACCTTGTCTCAATAGCACAAACTTTATCCTTTTCTACCAAATCTGTTTGAGAAAATTTTGATTCGTTGTTTTTACCAGCAGAACCCTGTGTCGGATTAAGACACGAACAGAACAAAGTCCACGTAAGAGAATTGGTTAGATTTTCTTATTTTGGATATGAAAGCAAGAGAAGAAAAGAAGAAACCAGAAGAATAAGTACATTTTCACTTGGTTGAAGTCGATCACGACTCTCGTGTTCAGAAATGCTCACTGAGGAAGAGGAAGAAAATAAATAATTTTTATGGGGACGTTCCACTACATCACCATCACATGAGGTAGCCGAGCAAGTGGGTTGTTGTCTTCTGCTTCTCAAGTGTGTTTCTAACTGATGCAGCTTCAACACTGGCTCTTGCATCTGAATCAATAAGCAAAGAATTTTCCAAGTCCATATTAGGGCTATGATGTGCGATTCATCTAACTCAACACTACACGGAACTTAATCCAGCTAGTTGAAAGACTCATTCTTTATGCAAAGAAACAAGGAGCAAGGGAAGAACATCTCCCACACACAGAAGAGCATATAAATGCATTATGTCCGGTAATGAAGGTAGGGGCAGGGAGCCATGAAACCTTGAGGATCCTTGCTTTGAATGAATAATTTTAAAACATAGGTGTCTTAGAAATTTTGTTAAAGCTTTCGCCAACAGGGTCCACCATGTTATTAACTCAGCAGATACTTCAGCAGATTGACTGGCCAAAGGCAATCAAACTTCTCGTTGAGATGCAGTATTTAGAACTCTTTCTCGCTTAACACGAGTTCCTCCCTTCCAGCTGAGCACCAGAATCGACTTACATGCCTTTCTACACTGCAAGCCATGAATGGAAGAGAGGAAAGGGGGTAGAAAGAAGTGCTACTATAGACGGATAGCATAAGGACATCCAAAAGTGGGGGTGGAAACATATAATCTAAATCATTGAAATTAGGATCTCGAGTTTGTCTGTCCATACACAAATTTGGAGATGTCACCTCGGTCAAGGACTCGCTAAATATTACTGGTTAACCAAATAGCATGACTGGCTCATCCTACTCTTTCCATTGAGTACACCATATTCAAGAAATAACAGATTAGACAGAACAATGACTGCTGCTGAAAGCCATAAGCAACATGCTTCCATTGCAAACACCAGAGCCTCATTACTGAGCTTCAAAGAGTCAGATTAACTACATTATCCAGGCTATCCAACAGCACATTTATGTTGATCAACACCATGAACTGCCCCACATGCGCACAGTGAAGGAAGAACTAAAAGCTGACTTTTGTTGCGTTACTCACTCAAATTCTCAGGAGACAGAAAAGGAAACCAGATATACCTTGTCGACTTCACGAGAGAGGTTGAACGTGGCCAGCCTAAGAAACGGCTTCAGTCGCTCTCTCCTTGTATCTGAAAAACCAGGAGCTACCGCATCATCAAACAACGCCGGTCCGACCCCAATCACGCGGTTCCGGCGCAGACCCAAGAAAAACAGAATCATACCCACGAATCGAAATTGAACAAACACCCGAACGGACGAACAAGAACAGGGGGAAAAAGAGAGGGATCGGGTGTGCGAGAGAGAGAGAGAGGGAACAAACCGAGAAGACCGATAATAGGCAGATCCGTTTACCATCCAGCGACGAAAAGGAAGTAAAGAGGGAGGAAGAGAGAGAGAGAGAGGCGTACCAGGTAGAAGAGAGAGGAGAGAAAAAGAGGCGGCGAGAGTGGAGGCGATGCTGCGAGAATCGGCGAGAGCGTATGCTGCGAGAATCGACGAAAGGAAAAGAGCCTTCGCGTGATGAACTGCAGAACAGAGGAGAGAGGAAAGAGCGTCGAGAGAAAGGTTGGGTTTTGTTTTGGGTAGGGTAAAATTGGACTTTTAATAAAATTTTGAGGGTAAAATCAGCAATCAGCAAAAATTCATTAATTCTCCCAACATGCCGAAAATGCTGAAATACCTGCTTTAGGCTTTCAGCATTCCAAAGACAAACATTTTGCCAAGTAGCCTTCAAAAACCGAACCAAACACCCTTATATTTTTCCTAAGGGTCTTTGGCTAAACGAAAGCCTCTTGGGAAAGCCGAACCAAACACCCCACATGCCTTTAAAATCTTCAGTTTGGCTGTCTTAGCCATATTATTTTTTTACCATTTTTTTTTTCTCATCCCCCTCTCTCTCTCTTTTTTTTTATTTTTATTTATTTTTTGGGCCTTAACTGAGGAACTCCATATGCGAGAGCGACTCCATTTTAATGCACGCAAAAATGGCGCCGTTTTTCACGAACAAAAAAAAAAAAAAGAAGAAGAGAAAACGACGCCGTTTTCACACTGTGCTCTAAATTCAACCTTCATCTCCTTCGTTTGAGCTGTGTGGGTCTTCTTCCTCGTCAATCTTTTTTCTCTGTCAGAGATCTCTTCCTGTCCGGCGAGTGCTCCTCTTCCTCGCCGCCTGCTGAGCTCTATTCTATTTCAACATGAATTCTCTCTTTCCATTAGAGTAGAAACCGAAATAAACAAATAAACAAATAAGTATATAAAATTCATAATTTTGCCCATACTGGATTATGAGTTAGCCCTGCTTTTTTTTTTGTTAAAGATGAGTTAGCCCCGTTGCCAACCACTAATTCCTTTTTTCTTTTTTTGTTAGATGATGCCACTTATTCACCATCAATTAAAATACATGCTTACGTACATTTCAAACAGCCTTTAAAATCTTCAGTTTAGCTGTTTTACCGTTTAGCCATATTATCTTCTTCCATTTTATTTTCTCCTCTCTCTCTCTCATTACTAACAACCCTTAAAATCTTCAGTTTGGTTGTTTTAGCCATATTCCATTTTATTCTCTCTCTCTGTTTTTTTTTTTTTTTGGCCTTAAGTGAGGAACTCTACATGCGAGAACAACTCCAATGCAAAAACGACGCGGTTTTCTCAAAGAAAAAGAAAAGAGAAAAACGATGCTGTTTTCGCACTGTGCCCTAAATTCAGCCTTCATCTCCTTC
Organism: Eucalyptus guilfoylei; assembly: GCA_016097605.1. Lineage (NCBI taxonomy): Eukaryota > Viridiplantae > Streptophyta > Magnoliopsida > Myrtales > Myrtaceae > Eucalyptus > Eucalyptus guilfoylei. The sequence continues at coordinate 2,274,964 of CM027866.1, read as the reverse complement.
GTCCAAGCTGTGTGGATCTTCTTCCTCGTCCATCTTTCTTCTCTGTCCGAGATCTCTTCTCGTCCGGAGAGTACTCCTCTTCTTCGCTGCCCGTCGAGCTCTGTTCTATTTCAACATGGATTCTGTCTCTCTATCGGAGTAGAAACCAAAATAAAGAAACAAATAAATAAATCTATAAAATTCATAATTTTTACCATACTGGATTGTGAGTCAGCCTTGTTGCCAGCCACTAATTCTTTTTTTTCTTTTTTGGTCAGATAATGCCACTAATTCACCATCAATTAAAACACATGTTTACGTACATTTTTTTTTTATGAGCATGTTTACGTACATTACAAATAGTCTGTAAAATCTTCAGTTTGGCTGTCTTAGCCATATTATTATTTTTTTTCCAATTTATCTCTCTCTCTCTCTCTCTCTCACCGCTCCCCTTTTTGTTTTCTTTTTTCGGGCCTTAATTGAGGAACTCCATATACGAGAATGACTCCATTTTTAGTGCATGCAAAAATGACGCTGTTTTTCACGAACAAAAGAAAAATGAGAAGAATGACGCGGTTTTCGCACTGTACCCTAAGAATGACTCCATTTTTAGTGCATGCAAAAATGACGCTGTTTTTCACGAACAAAAGAAAAATGAGAAGAATGACGCGGTTTTCGCACTGTACCCTAAGAATGACTCCATTTTTAGTGCATGCAAAAATGACGCTGTTTTTCACGAACAAAAGAAAAATGAGAAGAATGACGCGGTTTTCGCACTGTACCAGCCTTCATCTCCTTCGTCCGAGCCGTGTGGGTCTTCTTCCTCGTCGAGCTTTTTTCTCTGTCCAAGATCTCTTCCTCTTCCGGCGACTGCTCCTCTTCTTTGTCGCCTGCCGAGCTCTGTTCTATTTCAACATGGATTCTCTCTCTCCATCAGCCCCGTTGCCAACCACTAATTCTGCCTTCATCTCCTTCGTCCGAGCTGTGTGGGCCTTCTTCCTTGTGGATCTTTTTTCTCTGTCCGTCTTCCCGTCTGGCGAGTTGCTCCTCTTCTTTGCTGCCCACCGAGCTCTGTTTTTCCCCTGTAGAGAGGTTAGTTCTCGCCCGTAACTGGGTCGTTCGTTCCCAAGCTTCCTTCTCTCGAGTGGAAAAAAACTAGTATCTTGTAGAGAAACAACTATTTACCGTCATTGACCAGATTTTTTTTTTTTTTTTTTGAAGAAAACCCCCCGGCAGCAACGATGAGCGGGTTCGTCCCGGACAATGTGACTTGGCTGGAGATGAGCATGTGGCTTCCTCTGGTTGCTTGTGCCAGGCTGGGCATCGCCTTTATAGTAGTTCTACCTTTGATCTACGTGATCCTGGTGCTTGTCTATAGGTTGTTCATGTCCTCTCGCCGCTACAGGCGAGTGAATCCAGCTCCCTCTCCGCCATCTGGAGCAAACGCAAACCAGGACCGCTGCCGTGAGGTAAAAATTCCCTCTCGTCTTATGAATCCTCCTCGTCGCTTGCTTTCCGAATTCCCCTCCTTCTGATCGGATTCTTGCTTTTCGAACTTCCCGACATGCAGGCGGCCCTCTGACTTGCCCAACCTGCTCCTCTGCCATGTCCGAGAGAAGGCATCATCAGCTGGCCTCATCTTGGAGTTTGATCTTAGCCAAAAAGGGGAGATTTACAAGTTCGAAGAGACAACGTAATGGCTAATGAAGGCAAATGATTGATCTTCACTTTATGGTTTTTGGTTATTTGTACTACGGGCAGTTGTTACGGCTTACGTATCTTTTATATCCTGTTTGATACGTGAACGGAATGGTAGTTTTTGAATGGATGGATAAAAGTCTCGGGTTACTCCTTGTCCATCTAGAATAACACCCAACAGAAAAGGTAGTTTTTGAATGGATGGATAAAAGTCTCGGCTTACTCCTTGTCCATCTAGAATAACACCCAACAGAAAAGAAGGTTTTCTGATAACTTTGGGGATTTACGGGTCAAGCGAACTATTCTGGGTGCGGGAAAGGTGGGAAGGCTGAGGGAGAGATGGAGTCGAGGGGAGGGGGGGGGGGGGTGAAGAAGAATGTTGAGGGCGAGGGAATGGAATTTTGATGAAGAAGAGAGGGAGAGGGAGAAGGAGAGGGAGAGAATTGGAGGTGTCAACAGCCGTAATTCTAGCGTCAACCAAATGGAGTTGATTGAACAGCCTGCAAGAAGGAGGCTGGCAATAAATCTATACGTATTGAGATCTGCATTAGTCGCCTCCATCTGCCCAGTACTGCTTGGTTTTGGTAAGTCCTAGTTAATTTCAAAATCTACTTGCGTCGCACCTGTTTTTCTTCATAATTCTTATCTTTTAAAAAAAATAGGGCACTTAATTTTATTTTTATTTTTATTATTCTTGTATATAGTTACAATGGATGATGATTGAGATTTTCATTTTTTTTTAAATTTCAACAGAAATGGGCGTCTTAAGTGAGACGATTACTACCATAAAGAAGGAGCAGGAGCTAAGCAACAGGCTTGCTGAATTCGTAACTGTGATACTCCACATATTTGCACTCGTTGGCTCAGTTATTGCAGGGCGGTCCGCAGATTCGATCGGCCGCCGGTTGACAATCTGCTTTATAGGAATTATTTTCTTCTGTGTGCCCTTCCTGATGGGCTTGTCTTCTACGTACTCAGTGGTCTTATTAGGCCGGTTCTTCGCTCAAGTTGGCGTAGGATACACCCTCGCCATTGTACCCCTTTACCTTGCCGAAGTTTCTCCGGCTTTCTCTCGTGGGTTCTATACCTGCTTCCCCGAGGTGAGAAGTGTTTCCGTTCTTTTTTCATGGCATCTTTTCCAATTCTCTGAGCATGCATTATGTGTTATAGGAAAAACTAAATTTAGAAGGGTACTATGAACATGATTTTTGATTTTTTTTTGTTCATTTGTTTGTTGAATTCAATTGAGTGGATCCACTTGTGGTGGGGGCGGCAGTAGCACGTTACGGTCTCCAAGGAGTGAGACGTTGCTGTCCTCTCATTTTCTTGTTTTTTATACGTTTTTTGGTGCTGTAGGTGTTTATAAACACTGGTGTCGTCATTGGATACATTTGCAATTATATATTTTCGAAGATGAAATTGAACGGTTGGAGTGTTGTGTTTTGGGAGGGAGTAACGTCATTGACGTTACTGGGCATTGTCTTACGTACGATGTCAGAATCACCGCGCTGGTTCATTTTGAAGGGTCGACTGAGCGAGGCGAGGAACGTCCTCACCAGGTGCTCCGCCTCAAATGAGGAAGCAGAAGGTCAGTATGCCGAAATCTGCTTTGCTGCTGACATCGCAGAGCCGCACTTCAAACAAGACATCATCAGTGTCTGCAAGAACACCACATGGAGGGATCTCCTCCGCCGCTCAAACCCCGGCGTTTTCCACATGAGCGTATGTGCAATAATGATCCAACTGTTCAATAAAGCCTCTGGCTGTGATACTATTGTCCTATATACGCCGCAGATATTGGAGAGGTGTGGAATTATAAATATTAATAGAAAGGTCCTTTGGATTATTCTAATGGACCTTTCGAAGACTGTGTGCGTTATTATTGCCGCTTTACTGCTTGACCGGCTCGGTCGACGGCAATTACTTTTGATTAGTATTACTGGGATGGTAGTATCCCTCGTTAGTTTGGGCAGTTGCTTAATTACGATTGACCATATCGACAAGAACCATATTGACCCAAACAGCAAGAGGGATTTGTGGGTTGGCAAAATTTGCATCATTTCCTTATTTTTCTATGTGGGTTCCTATTCTATCGGAATGGGGCCTGTGTCTTCGGTTTTTATTTCCGAAATATTTCCACTCGAGCTGAGGGCCAAGGGATGCTCAACTGCCTACGCAGTGAACCAAGGGGCAAGTGCACTAGTCTCGTTGATATTCTTTCTGCTCAACAAGCCTATATCTCTTGGCGGGGCAGTTTTTTCATTTGCGGTGGCCGCGATGGGAGCATGGCTATTCTTTTTCGTCACAATGCCGGAGACTAAAGGGTTTTCCGTGGAGAAGACGCTCCAACTTTTTGGTCCATGGATCCAACAGAGGTTTGCGTTAAGGGGTATGTGACGTTGGAATGGGAAGAACAATGGTTTGACGTGATCAAGCAACTGCAGCTGAATAAATGTAAGTTTGGGGCGTCCGGTAAATATAGATGTGGTTGTTTGGGTATTTCTTTGTTTTCTATCTATTTTCTCTGTAATTTTGGTTAAGAGGAGGCCACCCTGGTACTTTTCTTAGAAAATTTTCTATATGTATTGGGTGGATTTCTCCTGCCTTATGCTTCTCAAATGAAGCAACTATCACTAAAATTTAATCCACACTTACACCGAAGCACACCTCTTTTGGAAACTGATCATTCATCGATACTGCAGAGTTTAAAATTTCTTAGTTTTCTCCCTTTATTTTCTGCACTTTCGTTTTGACTATGATGAGTTAGTGTCATGGGCTTGTAACTTTAAAATTTTTCATAGTATAGAATTTCAAAAGTTTCCCAAGAAAATATGGAAAGGACCTCTCAAACACAGTGCTTCTCAAGGTCGTGAGTGGTTCAACCCGGCCTATGAACTGGAAAAGCGATACGATGACATGGTTTCACCGTGAAAAGAGTGGAGTGGATTCACAGAGCATTAGCCCATTGGTCATGTTCAAATCATAGTTGTCAAATATAAAAATGACGGTTCTCACATAATAATATTCAAAAAGAGTGCTTCAAAGATGTGTTATTCATTAAGCAGCAGCACAACATCATATCTTGGGAACAAATTTCTCTCACCAAAAACGGAAATCGTGAAAGCAGAATATTTGAATGATTTCACAGCCCGCCTAGGAACGAAGATTGAACCACATTTACCTTGTTCTCAGTTAAGTCCGAGCTGCTCACCAAGATGGTCCGAAGGCGTAGCTCTTCATATTACTAGGTGAAGAGGATGCGAAAATTATTTAAGCAGCTTATCTAAATTTCGATTTCCATGACAAAATTAACTTCTATTCCGCCCTTAGTCTTTTAGAGTGAGTTAATTAATTCACCAATTAAATGTTCAAACTAGCGTCATTTAAAGTTCTTATTCCATATTATTTGATGCTCTTTAACGAGCTTTCCGGTTGATTGATAATGTAATATTCGGGTCATGCAGATCGTAATTAATTGGTCGGTCACTAGCTCTGTAGTGTGGGGGATGTAAATTTATTTCATCAATCTTTTTCTGATTTTCCATGGTAATACCAATTACCAATCTATGCTAAATCATTTATACTAAGTCAACTAACAATAAATATATTCCACTGTCCATTAAATCTTTCATCTTTAGATACAAGCATGCCCAAACGGTGGAATTCTCAATTCGGTCCATGTTTGAGTTTTCAATTTGTTTGATTTTTCCCTTATACCTGTCGCTATAATTCGAGATTATATTGTATAACCTATATATGGTCTAAAAGCACAGATTTTGACAGGTTAAGATTGATTACTTTCATATTATGCACTCTATCTTATAGTTAAGGTTGCTTATTAGAACTCTTGAAGCTAGCAATTATTGTCAAGTGTGGTGAATTTACATCTTGTCTATTCTCTAATTATGGTAATCATACATTGTATGTTCAAATATGTATCCCGGCAAACAATTCCCTTTGGATTCTTCAAGGAACATCTTGATGGATATAATCACATCGTAACTCTTAGGCATTGTGACAAATCGTGCAAGGTGAAGCTCTGGATCCACTGGCCCACTCGAGGGGCATTCCTAGCAGCTAGTTGGTCCGTGTCCGTGATAGAAACTCGCTTGCATCTGGAAAACGTCTGGATGTTCGAGCTCATCATTAGAGAATAATACAGTGTTCAATGTCTCCATCTTTGGTATTGCTGATGCCTATATATGATTTAGTCAAGTCAAACATTGGGAGCTGTCACTTCGGGCCTTGAATTTCCTAATCATTCCTCCTTCCTTCAGTTGCGGTGAACTAGTGAGCGCACTCTCTCCTAGTCTTGTTTTCCTCCCTTTGGAGCTACGATACGATTTTATCACTTTGTCCTTACGAAGGATCCAAGTTTGGTGCTTCTCGAGCTTCCGATTGTTGTGGCCACGTCATGGTTTTAAAACACAAAGGGAACTCCGTTTCTCATGCAGTAATATTTGATAAAGTGCTTCAGAGATATAATATCCCTCGAGCATAACCAATGAAGGATCAATCAAACCTTGACTGGAAAGGGAAAATACCGCGGAGCTAGAAAATTCAGAAATTTCCACGCCTTGTCGACAAATGAGGACTAAATTACATGTACCTTAAATTACATATGCCTTGTTTTCTACCGGGTCCGAAACTACTGTTACAAGAACTTGGTGGTGTTACTAGTAGTTTTTTTCAATGACATGTTTGTGTTCATATTGCGCTCTTTTATTACTGAAATTTCATACTAGTGTTTGTCACAACCTACCTCTTGATATGGAAGGAATTAAGTTTAGAGGTACTGCCAAATTCGGGTCAACGGCCTTATGTTGACTCGGGTTCTCCCAATATGTTGGACAATTGATTTTCATTCAATTAATTCTATACAAATTTCTACGTAAGGGGTTGCCACTAGCCTATTTAGGTCAACTAGAAACCTAACGAGAAATAGGAAAATATCTCATTTCATGCGCGACCGAAGATCTTGGAACAAGGGCTTGATTACGTTAGTCTTAAATGCTCTTTTAGTACTTAACTCGATTACGTGCTAACTAATGTTATAGCAACCTAATGAAGATTTTTAGGTTTCATCCTAACCATTTAAAAAAAAAAAAACACTCAAGATATTGAAATGCGCAATCATGTGCAATTTAAGTAAAAACACATAAGTAGCCTAATATTGTCTCTAAAAGAAAATAGCAATCCAAAAATCCCCATTATAAAGCAATAAAAACTTGTTCAATTTTGCATTTTAATTTTTTATAGGATTTTCCAAACTTTAAGAGAAAAAAGATATTCGCAGAACTAGCCAAATTTTTTAAGGAATTCCAATTTTCTGAAATTTTATGATTTTTTTAAATTTTTTATTTATTTTTATTTTTTTACGAATTTTCCATTTTTTAATTTTAATGATTTTTCTGGATTCTATGATTTTTTTATTATTTTAATTGCTTTTTATATTTTTTTTCTATTTTCAATGATTTTTATGATTTTTAATATTATTATATTTGCGAAAAGGAATTCAGGCCGGTTTTACCCGGTCCGAACCCCCAACCCCATCCGTCTATCCGGCCCGACCCGCGTCGGATTAAACCTAAATTCTTAAAGATTTATTATTATTATTATTTTTTTTTTTTGTTTCCCTCGACCTTTCTCAAGTCGTCTTCTTCCCGAAGCCAATCTCTCCCCCTGCAACTTGCCGAATCTTCTCTATGGAAAAACTCAAAGCTCACCACACCAACGCACTTCAAAATCAAAGAAGAAATGACAAAGGAACAAATACCACGAATCCAACAATTGATTGAGTTAAAACACCGAAAATGTCATTTTAGGCCTTTTGCGGTGTTGACCTGAAGTTAAAATTCCTAACTTTGCCTCCTTGGTGCAATTGTGATAAATCGATGAAGAAGTGTACCCTTTCTACTTTTATTTTCTTCCTTTTCGACCTAGTTGCAATTTATCAGCTTTTTTTTTTCTGAATAAAATCTCTCGAAGTTAGTGCTTCTCATGTTTCCATGAGAGATAATTTTTTGAGTAATCTCTTTTCTAGTTCGTAACTGTTTCATGATGCGCCTTTCTTAATCTATAATTTCCTAAATCACATATTTTGATACACAAGCAACATTTTATTTCAACTAAGTAGACTGATGGAAAGTTCTTGCCGTAGAATTCTCCTTTCTTTGCGCCGGCTTAATTAGTCTAATTGGAGAGTGAGTCGTTTATGAGCTGGTGAATTCATATGTTGGTGATGTGGCCATCTTACCTCTCTATGATAAAATAAAATAGTTGGTGGTAATTGCAGATGAAGTCCACATAGAACTAGCAAAATACATGTTTGTTGCGCAGCTCCAAGACTTTAGTTTCCACATATTTTTCTAAATGTTAGTTTAACTCTATTTTGCCTTTGTTAATATTTCAAGTTAATTATTTTTCTTAACCTTTCGAATTTTAATTTGGTCATATCATGATTATTAGTTTTTTTTTGCTTATATTACTATATTTAATAAGTTATATAGACATTCATGTCAAGATAGAGAAATATTGATGACTCCATACTTTAACATCCCTATGAGAAAACTTGGTATGAAATAAAAAAAGAATGTAAGGTATTCTTTTAGAAGTTAAAATAAAGGTTCGCTAACATATAACTCGAAGACTGATGCGACTATACTTTGAACTTGATTATGCTGTAAAAATATGCTTTAGAATATTAATCTACTCTATCATATAAAAAAATCAATGACCTTCAACCTTACATTTTTACAAAGAAACTTCCATGAAAGAACTGTGCATGTATTTAAGAAGGTTGCAAGAAAGTAGCAAATCTCTTGCATTCTAAATTTGGTGCTTCGTACAACTTGGACTATAAAACTATAAATGCATAGTAATGACATTGTTTTGTTGTTGAAAGGGTGGCAAGAATTCTTGGAGCTAGTGCTTCGAAGATATTATGATGACATACAGTTGTACAAAAATGCAATCATTAATTTAAACTAAGCATGAACTTCAGTTAAATTGTATACATTGTGAAGGCCACTCAATATGTGCATGAATTCAATTTAACATTGACATGGTGTCTGCGTTTTATTAAATGAGATTAGCCTAGATTGACATGTAGTTGCAATATTACAACACTCCATCATTCAATTTTACTCCCGCACAAGGGCATTATATCAGAGAGTAGCAATATGGACCAATTGCATAGTGGTATGAAAAGAGGTAATAGTATGAGGAACAGAAAAATTGTGGTGACAATCAATAGAGGGGAATGGCAAGTAAAGAAAGTTTCAATCATGGATCAAGTGAGGCCCGGTCGCATGTATGGCGGCAACGAACCAGGGCACTTCTTGATCACGTAGTAGGCCCCATCCTGGTCATGAATCAAGCTGTGTCTAGTTGTGACTTGATTTATTCTTTCTCTTTTTCAATTGCATGAATCTTATCCCTTTCCTTTGTCAATTTTGACACATGCCTTGGTTCTTACATTGCTTAAGGTGATCCAAGAGTGGCAAGGAATCATGCCCGAGTATGGTATGATTCCATGCCATTATGGTTATAAGGGGAGAGGGGCCAAGCTATCAAAAGGTCTTTCAAACTTGACCTTCAAAATCGAAATGGGCCAAGGTTTCGCATGCATGATACGAGGGTCTTATTGAAAAACCAAATTCATCCATACCGTGAGGACTTGAAATACTTGCGTGAAATTTTGAATAAGATCGCATATCAATTTGGTTAACAAAATTCCTTGGTAGGATCTAAAAAAGAAAACCATTAATCCCTAAACTTGGAAGAATGCTGTTAAATAATGAGAATATTCAATTTGGATTTTTTGTTTAGTCATAGAAAAAAATTTTGGTTAAAAAGTAGTCATAATATTTACAAATAGCCATAATATTTATACTAATTAAGGAGTAATTTGACATTCTAACCTTAAAATTATGCAAAAATAATAAATAACTTCAAAATTTCCTTATAAAATGAGTTTTTTTTTTTTTTTTTTTGGTTTCTGGTGTAATACCAGAGGCTTTATGTAATTAAAATAACTTTGAAAATTGGAGAGATAATGCTTGAAAAGTCAAGACTTATTTTCAATTAATGGACAACATTAATTAGATATTTAGGATCTAAGTTAACCCAAGTTTAATATGTCAATAGGTAGAACATTATAAAAAATTATTCACACACACAATTACATACAGCCATTTTACATTTTATTAAATTTTAATTTTTTAATTTAAAATTTTTATGGTATTCTGAAATTTAAAGTCAATAGAGATGGAAGTTTTTAATTGATTATGGCATTAGAAGGAGAATATCAACCAATGTAAAATTTATGACATGAATGAAGTCTCTATGGAGTAAATAGGAAAACTCACAAGCGAATGATTTGACAAATAACATTTCAAGCACTGAGCCTATACTTTCGTTTTCTATGATATTCTCAATAAAGTTATTATTTCCAAGAAAGAAGCCATGCATTATTACTTACCACGGTCCCATGATTAAAACAATTTATGCAAAAAATGGGGTCCACATGCATACCCGTCCGATTGAGCTCTGTCACTGGAAAAAAGTAATCCACGTTGATGCTGCAATAATTTGACAAGACATTATTTAATGGAGTGTCCCCGCTCTCTGTCTTTAACATTCAGCGTATGGAGCATCACGCCCAAGATATTTTTGCTCCAATGTGGACATAAACCCACGATCGATGATATCCCCAATTGACTTATTGTTGGGCAATAATGGGGGTCCGTCGGCAATTTTCATTTTTATTGATGAAATGAAATTTGCTTCTGTTTCGACGTGTGCCTCTTTCGCGGTAAGTTTGTTTTTGGGTACTTCGGCGGTAGTTTTTGTTTCAGAAGGGTCACGTTGCTTGTTGGTGTGGGTGCTGTGACTTTGCTTTTTATTAGTCGCTATTTGGTAGATCTAATCATGGATTCTCGATTTTGGACCTCGAGACTCAATATACTGCCGGACCCTTCTGTTTAAGTCGAACATTAGAGCTAAAGATGTGGTGATTTGGGACTTTAGCTTAGCTGCTCGGCCAAGGAAGGAGTGCTGATTATAACTCTAGAAATTGGCAAAAACGGTCAAGAATCGCGAATACATCTTGTGTCTTCTTTCATTTTGTGCTTATTTTGTGATATTAAATTCATATTCATACATTGCTTGTTCAAAGAAGCACATGGACAGACAATTCTGTTTGGACCCTTTTAAGTATATATTGAGGAAAATTATAATTCTCAAGGTTAAGGACTCAAGGTTAAGGATCCATCACATCTTATAAAAAAAAAAAAGGATTAATTACCTTGTCCACTAACATGCCTGACCTCGTCCCCTTATATAAGGGGTCAATAATAAGAGAGTGACTAAAATAGGTCCAGATGATGCAATAATTTGAATGGACATTTGCTAGCAGAGTGTCCCATCCGTCGCTCTCTCGAATTCACCTTTAATATGCTTTTGAAAAAGATAAAAAGACCAAAGGATGCAAGTACTCGTGAACAATCACTGTTTGTCCATTAGCGGTGGAGAAAGGGATGGAGATCAGAAATTGTCGATGGTCACTGTTCAAGCAATGGAATAATAATGCAGAAAATCATCCATTTCTACACTAAAGAAATCTATCGGTGCTTAGTTTAGGCCTAAACTAAGGTTAACTTGTGGGGCTTCATTATCTACATTAGAGATATTTAGAATATTTTTTTTTTGGAAATAAAATGACTAAAGATAGTGTTGAAAAAATAAAAAAGTTACTGAAAATAAGATAACTAAAGATGGCAGCATAGAGGAACAAAAGGCTGCAATTTGATTCATTTTCTCTTGATGGCTTAAAGAAATATCCTAAATATGTTTATCAGTCTGTGCCAATCTCCCCTTTCTCCTTCATGGTTTGTGCCTTTGTTAAAGTTCTAAATCGTTGAATCTTTGCTACTAAATCTCAGAGGTTGATAATCAAATATTCCAGAAAAAAGTTGTGTTTCTATCACCAAAATCTAAACATAGTCATGTCAAGAACCAAAATCTGGCTTACTACAAAACGAAAATGTAATGCTCTATTATAAGACTCATCACATATTCTCTTTATCACCCTCAAATTGAAACAACATAGACATTGTTGTAGCCCTTATATTTAAATAAATCTGGAGTAAGAGCCGTTAGTGGAGGCTTGGTGTTTAGAGAAAAGACATAACATTGTTCCACCATTAATATACACTGCATACGAGTGAAAAAAGGGACTTCATGTCACCGTTAATACAACTGGCATCTGACACCAAGGACCATATTGTACTACTTATCATTGTGTCTATGATCCAGTACCAAACTTTGACTCTAAAAAATAATACGAGAGGTTAAAGTTTTTGATGAAAATAAAATTGAACTTTTCATCTTGCAAAATGGTAGCTGTCAAAGAAAAACACTATATTTATTTCACTTATGTTTCCATCCATCATATGTTCCAAAACAAAAACTTTGAACCCACTATGTGAAAATCGATTGCCTATCTTTAAAATCATTAATTGAAGTGGTCAGCCCTATAATAGCTTAGAATCACATAGGCTAATTTTATGGTTGACCTGAGAACTAACCATCTCTGTTTTTTATGTCTTATTTTTTTACTTAATTGCTCTATCATATTCATTAATTAGATATAGGAGCCTAAGTTAGACCAAGTTTAATATCTTAATAGGTAGAACATTATTAAAAATTATTTGCACACACGCATTATGGCCATTTTACATTTTATTAAGTATTTTCTTAATTTTTAATTTTTAATTTTATGGTATTCTAAAATTTAGAGTCAACAGAGATAGAACGTTCCAATTGATTATGACATTAGAAGAACAATATCAAGTAATGTATAATTTACGATACGAATGAAGTTTCCATACGGTATTAGGAAACTTACTAGCTAACTTAAGTAGGGAATGATTTGCCAAATAACGTTCAAAGCTCTTATCCTAAATTTTCGTTTTCTATGTCATCCTCGAGAAAGTTATTATTCCCAAAAAAGCAGCCATGAATCATTATTACAATCCCATGATTGAACCATTCATGCAAAAAGATGGGCTCCGCATGTATTCTCTTCTGATAAAGCTCTGGCACCTGAAAAAAGCGAGGCATGTTGCTTGGGCTGTTTGATGCGATAATTTGATAAACCAAGTTGATTTATAGTTGGGCCAAAATGGGGGTGTGTTGGCAATTTTCTTTTTTGCTGTTGAAATGAAATTGCTTTTGTTTTGTTGTGTGCCTCTTTCGGGGTTATTTTGTTTTTGGTGCTTCGTACAACTTGGACTATAAAACTATAAATGCATAGTAATGACATTGTTTTGTTGTTGAAAGGGTGGCAAGAATTCTTGGAGCTAGTGCTTCGAAGATATTATGATGACATACAGTTGTACAAAAATGCAATCATTAATTTAAACTAAGCATGAACTTCAGTTAAATTGTATACATTGTGAAGGCCACTCAATATGTGCATGAATTCAATTTAACATTGACATGGTGTCTGCGTTTTATTAAATGAGATTAGCCTAGATTGACATGTAGTTGCAATATTACAACACTCCATCATTCAATTTTACTCCCGCACAAGGGCATTATATCAGAGAGTAGCAATATGGACCAATTGCATAGTGGTATGAAAAGAGGTAATAGTATGAGGAACAGAAAAATTGTGGTGACAATCAATAGAGGGGAATGGCAAGTAAAGAAAGTTTCAATCATGGATCAAGTGAGGCCCGGTCGCATGTATGGCGGCAACGAACCAGGGCACTTCTTGATCACGTAGTAGGCCCCATCCTGGTCATGAATCAAGCTGTGTCTAGTTGTGACTTGATTTATTCTTTCTCTTTTTCAATTGCATGAATCTTATCCCTTTCCTTTGTCAATTTTGACACATGCCTTGGTTCTTACATTGCTTAAGGTGATCCAAGAGTGGCAAGGAATCATGCCCGAGTATGGTATGATTCCATGCCATTATGGTTATAAGGGGAGAGGGGCCAAGCTATCAAAAGGTCTTTCAAACTTGACCTTCAAAATCGAAATGGGCCAAGGTTTCGCATGCATGATACGAGGGTCTTATTGAAAAACCAAATTCATCCATACCGTGAGGACTTGAAATACTTGCGTGAAATTTTGAATAAGATCGCATATCAATTTGGTTAACAAAATTCCTTGGTAGGATCTAAAAAAGAAAACCATTAATCCCTAAACTTGGAAGAATGCTGTTAAATAATGAGAATATTCAATTTGGATTTTTTGTTTAGTCATAGAAAAAAATTTTGGTTAAAAAGTAGTCATAATATTTACAAATAGCCATAATATTTATACTAATTAAGGAGTAATTTGACATTCTAACCTTAAAATTATGCAAAAATAATAAATAACTTCAAAATTTCCTTATAAAATGAGTTTTTTTTTTTTTTTTTTTTGGTTTCTGGTGTAATACCAGAGGCTTTATGTAATTAAAATAACTTTGAAAATTGGAGAGATAATGCTTGAAAAGTCAAGACTTATTTTCAATTAATGGACAACATTAATTAGATATTTAGGATCTAAGTTAACCCAAGTTTAATATGTCAATAGGTAGAACATTATAAAAAATTATTCACACACACAATTACATACAGCCATTTTACATTTTATTAAATTTTAATTTTTTAATTTAAAATTTTTATGGTATTCTGAAATTTAAAGTCAATAGAGATGGAAGTTTTTAATTGATTATGGCATTAGAAGGAGAATATCAACCAATGTAAAATTTATGACATGAATGAAGTCTCTATGGAGTAAATAGGAAAACTCACAAGCGAATGATTTGACAAATAACATTTCAAGCACTGAGCCTATACTTTCGTTTTCTATGATATTCTCAATAAAGTTATTATTTCCAAGAAAGAAGCCATGCATTATTACTTACCACGGTCCCATGATTAAAACAATTTATGCAAAAAATGGGGTCCACATGCATACCCGTCCGATTGAGCTCTGTCACTGGAAAAAAGTAATCCACGTTGATGCTGCAATAATTTGACAAGACATTATTTAATGGAGTGTCCCCGCTCTCTGTCTTTAACATTCAGCGTATGGAGCATCACGCCCAAGATATTTTTGCTCCAATGTGGACATAAACCCACGATCGATGATATCCCCAATTGACTTATTGTTGGGCAATAATGGGGGTCCGTCGGCAATTTTCATTTTTATTGATGAAATGAAATTTGCTTCTGTTTCGACGTGTGCCTCTTTCGCGGTAAGTTTGTTTTTGGGTACTTCGGCGGTAGTTTTTGTTTCAGAAGGGTCACGTTGCTTGTTGGTGTGGGTGCTGTGACTTTGCTTTTTATTAGTCGCTATTTGGTAGATCTAATCATGGATTCTCGATTTTGGACCTCGAGACTCAATATACTGCCGGACCCTTCTGTTTAAGTCGAACATTAGAGCTAAAGATGTGGTGATTTGGGACTTTAGCTTAGCTGCTCGGCCAAGGAAGGAGTGCTGATTATAACTCTAGAAATTGGCAAAAACGGTCAAGAATCGCGAATACATCTTGTGTCTTCTTTCATTTTGTGCTTATTTTGTGATATTAAATTCATATTCATACATTGCTTGTTCAAAGAAGCACATGGACAGACAATTCTGTTTGGACCCTTTTAAGTATATATTGAGGAAAATTATAATTCTCAAGGTTAAGGACTCAAGGTTAAGGATCCATCACATCTTATAAAAAAAAAAAAGGATTAATTACCTTGTCCACTAACATGCCTGACCTCGTCCCCTTATATAAGGGGTCAATAATAAGAGAGTGACTAAAATAGGTCCAGATGATGCAATAATTTGAATGGACATTTGCTAGCAGAGTGTCCCATCCGTCGCTCTCTCGAATTCACCTTTAATATGCTTTTTGAAAAAGATAAAAAGACCAAAGGATGCAAGTACTCGTGAACAATCACTGTTTGTCCATTAGCGGTGGAGAAAGGGATGGAGATCAGAAATTGTCGATGGTCACTGTTCAAGCAATGGAATAATAATGCAGAAAATCATCCATTTCTACACTAAAGAAATCTATCGGTGCTTAGTTTAGGCCTAAACTAAGGTTAACTTGTGGGGCTTCATTATCTACATTAGAGATATTTAGAATATTTTTTTTTTGGAAATAAAATGACTAAAGATAGTGTTGAAAAAATAAAAAAGTTACTGAAAATAAGATAACTAAAGATGGCAGCATAGAGGAACAAAAGGCTGCAATTTGATTCATTTTCTCTTGATGGCTTAAAGAAATATCCTAAATATGTTTATCAGTCTGTGCCAATCTCCCCTTTCTCCTTCATGGTTTGTGCCTTTGTTAAAGTTCTAAATCGTTGAATCTTTGCTACTAAATCTCAGAGGTTGATAATCAAATATTCCAGAAAAAAGTTGTGTTTCTATCACCAAAATCTAAACATAGTCATGTCAAGAACCAAAATCTGGCTTACTACAAAACGAAAATGTAATGCTCTATTATAAGACTCATCACATATTCTCTTTATCACCCTCAAATTGAAACAACATAGACATTGTTGTAGCCCTTATATTTAAATAAATCTGGAGTAAGAGCCGTTAGTGGAGGCTTGGTGTTTAGAGAAAAGACATAACATTGTTCCACCATTAATATACACTGCATACGAGTGAAAAAAGGGACTTCATGTCACCGTTAATACAACTGGCATCTGACACCAAGGACCATATTGTACTACTTATCATTGTGTCTATGATCCAGTACCAAACTTTGACTCTAAAAAATAATACGAGAGGTTAAAGTTTTTGATGAAAATAAAATTGAACTTTTCATCTTGCAAAATGGTAGCTGTCAAAGAAAAAAACACTATATTTATTTCACTTATGTTTCCATCCATCATATGTTCCAAAACAAAAACTTTGAACCCACTATGTGAAAATCGATTGCCTATCTTTAAAATCATTAATTGAAGTGGTCAGCCCTATAATAGCTTAGAATCACATAGGCTAATTTTATGGTTGACCTGAGAACTAACCATCTCTGTTTTTTATGTCTTATTTTTTTACTTAATTGCTCTATCATATTCATTAATTAGATATAGGAGCCTAAGTTAGACCAAGTTTAATATCTTAATAGGTAGAACATTATTAAAAATTATTTGCACACACGCATTATGGCCATTTTACATTTTATTAAGTATTTTCTTAATTTTTAATTTTTAATTTTATGGTATTCTAAAATTTAGAGTCAACAGAGATAGAACGTTCCAATTGATTATGACATTAGAAGAACAATATCAAGTAATGTATAATTTACGATACGAATGAAGTTTCCATACGGTATTAGGAAACTTACTAGCTAACTTAAGTAGGGAATGATTTGCCAAATAACGTTCAAAGCTCTTATCCTAAATTTTCGTTTTCTATGTCATCCTCGAGAAAGTTATTATTCCCAAAAAAGCAGCCATGAATCATTATTACAATCCCATGATTGAACCATTCATGCAAAAAGATGGGCTCCGCATGTATTCTCTTCTGATAAAGCTCTGGCACCTGAAAAAAGCGAGGCATGTTGCTTGGGCTGTTTGATGCGATAATTTGATAAACCAAGTTGATTTATAGTTGGGCCAAAATGGGGGTGTGTTGGCAATTTTCTTTTTTGCTGTTGAAATGAAATTGCTTTTGTTTTGTTGTGTGCCTCTTTCGGGGTTATTTTGTTTTTGTGTACTTCAGTGGTAGTTCTTGTTTCAGAAGGGTCACGTTGCTTGCTAGTGTGGGTCTCGCGGCTTGGCTTTTATTCGCTGCTATTGGGTAGATTCGGTCATGGATTCTCAATTTTGGACCTCGAGACTCTGCGTAATGTCTACCCTTTTGTTTGAGTCAAGCGTTAAAGCTAGATATTTGGTGATTTAGGGTTTTAGCTTAGCCGCTCGACTAAGCAAAGACGCCGTTAATTTCAACAAAACAACGTTGTTTCATTGTAACCTCAGTACATGTTACATCATAATCGACAGTACATGTTACATCATAATCGAAAGGACTTGATTACAATTTTCCTCAAAGGATTAAAATTAAATTGATTCAATTAAAAAATTTGGGGCTCCATTACTTTATGTATAATAAGTTTTAGACTATTGCAATTTTTCTGGCAATAGTAAAACTCCAGCCCCCATACTTTGATGAAAACAAAAGATTCTCGTGTATGTCTCCCCATTAAACACGATAGAATCTTAATCTCATACATTTCTTGACTTCATGAGTAAAATAATAATTTGCACTCACTAATTTTGATCCTGTAATTTTATGTCCTCGCCTAAGCTCAACGTCCATCATTTGGGTCTCCAATGAAAATGATTTAATACAAAGAGTGAGATCATTTGGGCTCATGAGCACTGGGTTCATGCAATTACAAAACCGTTTTGTTTCTTCAAAATTTGGTTTTGAAAGGTGAGAAGGAACTTTGTTCGCTCAAGCGTGATGGAGTTTCCTAAGCCATGGTTATGGTCAAGGTAAAGCTGATCTTTTCTATTCTTCTTATTTTTACAACCGTTTTGAGTCGAAATAACTCATCTTTTTTAAGTACTCCTATTTTTTTAATTGTAATGTCTTCTCGGAGTTTAAAGTACACTCGTGTCTAGCCAAGCACGAATCAAGGTAAAAGTTTATAATTTATTACACACATTTCGTTTGAATATTATTAAGCAAGAGATATATAACAACTTTAAAAAAAAATTGATTTATAGAAGTGATGTGAATAAGCTGAGGTTAGACAATCGCATCATTTTGTCAATCATCTCCATATGCAATACTCTTAGCAGGATTCACTTGTCTAGCACATTTGAATAAGAGCATTCAGTTTTCAAAGTGGTGATGTAGCCATATTCGTTTAGAGATTCTTGGAAAGATCTAGCTTAATTCATTAGTAGCATGTCTCAAAATTTGAAATCCTACCTCATATTATAGTTTGTTTTTAGCTTGAGTTTTCACTTTGATTGCTTTTAGCCCTTACACACGTGGTTAAGACTTGAGATTACTTTATGTACCTTATGTCTGGTCTAAGAGCACAAATTTTGATAGGTCAAGATTGATTACTTACGGATTATGCACCATATCGTATAATTCGGGGTGCTGATTATAAACTAGTAAATAATGCCAAGTGCCGTGATTATACATTCTGTGTCTCTTATCCTGTTTTCTTATATTATGGTATTTCATTCATATTCAAACATTGCTTGTTCAAATAACTATGCGGGCAGATAGTTTACTTTGGATTCTTAAAGGTAAATATTGATAGAAATAATAATTTCGCAATTTTTATTAATTTAGAAAAATCGTGGATGGTGAAGTTAATGATTCATCATATCTTGTCAAAAGATAAAGAACTTAATTGCATGCACCTTCTTCTCTCTCATCCCTGACGTTGAACAGTCATGGAAGGGTCAATAATAAAAGTGACTAAACAGGTCCAAAAAGATGCGATAATTTGAATAGACATTTGATAGCTGGGTGTCCCATCTATCTCCCTCCCAACCTTTAATAAAGATGCATAACGAAAAAGCTAAAAAGACCAAAGGACGCAAGTCTCGTGGACAATCAATGTTTGTCCATTAGTGGTGGAGGATAAGATGGAGACCAGACATTGCTGATGGTAGTGATACTGTTCAAGGATGGGAATGATGAAGGAGAAAACCGACGGTGAATATTAATGGTGGGACAGTATAATGATTTCTTTTCAGAACAGTAAGGCTTTTTACTGAAGGGTCAAGCTCCATATTTATTTAAATAAATGGGCTACATTAATATCTATTGTTTTAATTCGATGTGATAAAGAGAAAAATATGTGATCAGTATTTATAACCGAGCATTAAATTTTTTTCATTTTGTAGTAAGCCAGATTTTGGTTCTTGACATGATAATCTTCAGATTTTGATAATGAAAGCACAGCAACTTTTTTTTGAAATATTTTATTATCAACGATTGAGATTCAATAGTAGAGATCCAACGATTGAAAACTTTAACAATTACACAAACCACCATGATGAAAGAGTAGATTGGTACATATTGTTAGAGATATTTAGGATATTTCCTAAACTATAAAAAAAAAATGAATCAAATTGAATCTTAGCTTTTAATTCCTTTATGCCGTCATTTTTAGTCATCTCATTTTAATTTAAGTAACTTCTCAATTTTGTCAACATCATCTTTAGTCATTTCTTCCACCTAACCCCCACGCCGACGCTCCTTCGCCGGTTGCCTCCGTTGGCGTCGAAGTCCGTCGCCCCCGACTCCTCCTCCTACGCCTCCGCCTCCGCCTCCGCCTCCGCCTATGCGCCCGACGCCAACGCGTCGAACCACGACAGCGAAAATGGAGGAGAGAGAAACGACGAGCTCGACGGCGCCGGCGACGGCGACGAAGCAGAAGACGGATACGAAAAAGCAGAAGCGCGCGCGCTTAATATGGATAACTAAAGGTATTTATCATCTTATTGATCGATCAACTCATTTGCTTATTGGATCTTATTCTAAGATCGATGTAGTGATTTCTTGGATTCCAGATGCTAGCTTCAAGCAGTCCTTACCAGGCCAAGTTCGTGCTCCGGCCGTTTTTAGGTGCATAAGAGTCACTGCAATTATTGACAATGCAGCTGAATTTGCCTATCAAGCTACTGTTAGCATCAGCGGGCATGTATTCAGGGGCTTCCTCTATGATCAGGGGTTGGATGAGAAGAATGCATTTCCATGTATTTCAGAACTTCGATTCGGAGGAGTGGCCAGCACGAGGAACGGAGATTCTTCTCCAATCGTTGACCCATCAAGTGCTTATGCAGCATCTGGTTGTCGCAGATTGCTTGAAGGTATAGCCTCTTGTAGGACTAATCAACTATGTTCTCTACATTCTTCTTTAGATATTGGCACGTGCAAGCAAATTCATGAATTTAATTTAGTGATTCTGGCATTAATTACATGACATCATATGCATTAGTATGTTGCCTCAATTACTCTTTAGCATAGTTTGGGTGCAGCAGAGGTTGGGGAACTAGTGCACCATTCCGCTCTTGAAAAGTCGAAATTCATACTTCGTCGTATTTTTGAAGGAACCTTGTTTTACCATATTATAGTGGGCATCATTTGATGCTTAATTCATCGTTTTCTTCTATGATTAAATGTTAGTGGAAGCTATATAATGAAAAATCAACAGAAAAAAAAGGAAGTTCTGAAGATTCATGAGTGAGGTAGTTGATGTCACTATCAGTCTCTAAGGGGAAAGTTGTATGAGCAGACAGAGCACTCCAATAATCTATTTCTGGACAAAATTGCGCATCTGTAATGTGCAAGTTGCTCGTGATTTGATTAATGCACTTGTCGTTGTTCTTGCTGTTGCTGCTAAATGCTAATTTACTAAAAAATTAGAACTCTGTTTTAGTCTCTTCCATTAGGATTTGCACTGTCAATCTGATTTCGTTCTATTTTTATTGGTAAAACAGTCACTTATCCATTATAAAGTTTATATAGACATGATATATCAATTGTTTATATTTGAAATTCCTGCCAGAACCTTATAGTATTCACCCTTCAAGATGTCCCTTGAAATTCTATAATCAGTCAAGGCTTATTTTCTAAGTATAGTGCCACTCCGTGTTCTGTGATTCCATTTGCAGTTAATTTGTTACTATTTGGATAAGAAAGCAAATAAGGAAATTGCTGGATTTTCCTTTTTCCATGGAATTGCCTACTGATGATAAGCCTCACGCATGAATAATAGTTCTGGTGTTTACCATAGGATCTGTGATAGCCACAATTATGATGTTCTAAATTCTGCTAGATGGTACCTATATTTTTTGTGTGAATTATCGATCCCTGTGATTTGTAGACACTTGCACGACTGACTCTGTAATGCAAACAGATTCAAACAAAAAGCAGCATGGCCATGGCTTGCAATAACTACATCAGCTGGCATTCTTGTCATTGCCTCTCTTGTTAGGTATATTTTCCAAGCAACAATGAATCGAATTGCCAAAGTTGAAGATGACTACCATAAGATGATGGAACTTAAGAAGCGAGCAGAGGCAGCTGATGTGGCAAAGTCACAGGTAATTCACGATTTAGTTGATTATGTTTTGATTTAAAACATACTGAGCGATGCAGTAACAAATTTTGTTTTGCCTTCTATAGTTTCTTGCTACTGTTTCGCATGAGATCAGAACCCCCATGAATGGAGTTCTGGGTGAGTATGTGGACAAACTGTTTGTTTAAATTTTGCTTGGCACATGTAGGGATATATATAATAAGTGAAGACCTTCACATCCCGTCATAACATGACAATGCTTGTATTGCAGGAATGTTGTATATGTTGATGGACACAGATCTTGATGAAACTCAACAAGATTATGGTAGAACTGCACAGGAAAGTGGAAAAGCTTTGGTTTCACTTATAAATGAGGTCTTGGACCAAGCGAAGATTGAATCTGGTAAGATTGAGATTGAGGCTGTGCAGTTTGATCTAAGGGCCATAGTGGATGATGTCTTGTCCCTCTTCTCGGGGAAATCTCAAGAAAAAGGAGTGGAGGTATAGACTGCCTTTGTTACATGGTGCTGCTAATTCACCTTAGTCATTATCTAATAATTTCCACCCCTTCAAATCTGCAGCTAGTAGTTTACATTTCCGAAAATGTTCCGGAGAAGTTGATTGGTGATCCGGGGAGATTTCGGCAGATCATCACAAATCTTATGGGGAACTCAATTAAAGTAAGCTATTTAAATGTGGTTCGCACATTTTCTGAGAACTTTGTTTTTGAATCTCAAGTCGCCATTATAATTCTTGAGTAGTATCAAATTTTCCTGTGACTGATGCGGAAGTAGAAATTAGAATGGTCGCTGCTCTTGAAGTCTTCAACAAATTGAGGAAGCATTTTCAAAAAGGAATATGCCTTTTGAATGGAAGATTCGTAAATCCGGTCACTCAAAACTGACATTTAGTTCTCTAGGCTTTTCTCCTCTTCATCGTGTATCAAATCTTTGGGGGACCATGGCAAGGGTTTCTTTTTAAGGATTTTGCTAAGCTACAGATTTTTGTATCAAGTATATAATTACGTCGAGCTGCAACAGATGTGCTTTGCATATTTAAAAAGGGAGTTTATCATGTTTAATTTTCCCATGATGTGTTGCATTCTATTCTTCTTCAGTGTCTTGTAAATATAAACTTTTCAGTTAATAGTTGGTTCGTAGTGCCCTTAGAAACTCATTTAAATATCAACTTGTTGCTTTTGCTATTCATGGAAAATGTGTTTCTTTCAAACCATTAATTCAATTTTAGATGTTTTATTCGGTAACCCTATGACTATTTCTTTCCTTGCTAATTGAAATGTGACTACCAGATTATGTGTATGTTCCCCTTCCTTGCTCATTGAAAAACATGACTTACAGACTGTATATGTTCACCTTAGTTCACAGAGAAAGGACATATCTTGGTCACAGTCCATCTTGTTGATGAGGTGATGAACTCAACTGATGCTGAGATGGAATCAGCAACAAGGAGTACGTTGAGCGGCTTCCCAGTACCAGACATGACTCAGCTGGGCAAAATTTAGGACATTCAGCCAGGAAGGGCCTGCATCTCCGGTGCCGTCATCCTTCTCTAATCCAATCAATCTCATTATTTCAGTGGAGGATACAGGGATAGGTATTCCTCCAGAGGCGCAATCCGCGTTTTCACTCCTTTCATGCAAGTGTGCCCATCAATTTCTCGAACACATGGGGGCACAGGTATTGGGCTAAGCATAAACAAATGTACGGTTGGCCTCATGAATGGGGAGATTGGATTTGTAAGCATACCCCAGGTGGGATCCACGTTTACCTTTATTGCAGTTTTCAATGATGCCTGTTCTACCTCAAAAGAGTGCAAGGGCCAGCAAGTGAAAGGACAAGGTGACTCTGGCACCTCAGAATTTCATGGTATGAAAGCAGTGGTAGTTGACACAAGACCTGTCCGCGCCAATGTATCAAAAAGGAATATGCCTTTTGAAATTGCTGCTTGATTGATCGTTTGTTCTATCTGTTTGTGCAGGTTACGAGGCTGCTAACCTGAGGTCTGATGTCATTACTTGCATTTCTATGTATATGTAATTCTATAATGTCATCTCTTGAAGTGAATAACTCTGTATTGTCCTTAGAGCATACATTTGAAAGCTCTACGTTTCGGTTCACCTTTGGGGTAGGTTTACCTTTGGGGTAAAGGAGTGTCGGCCACTGGGCTGCAGGATTTTGTTGGGGAGGTGAAATTTTCTGAATTCACTTTCACAGTTCTGAGGAGTTTTAGTGATGAGAAATTTGTTCTACCTTCACCATTGAAAAACTAGTTCTGTTCACTTGTAAAAGGTTCTTTCAAGTTGTTAAAAAGAGCTTGCCTATACTTTTCAGGAAAGGCACTAGCGAAATTAGCAGGCATTGAAGACGTTCAAGCAGCAGCATTCACTGAAGATGAAATCGAAGGTAAAATTATGCCAGTGAACATGGAATTATGTGAAAATATTCTCGTCAGTTCTTCCCCTCTCTAGTTATTTCTACACTTCCATTAATTTAGAGACCCTGGTTTTGCAGTTTGAGAGTTATGTGAAAATATTCCCTAGTGTCAATCATGGATGAAGTGTGAGGTGCGACAACAACAAATTTACTGTCAAGAGTGCCGAAGAGAGCCAAGAGGACATGTTGAATTGGTTTTTGAAGCATGTCAACCGAATAGAAGACATTTTAGAAGAAAATAGCGAGGGAAAGCATTAGATGGTGTTGTCAATCATGAATTGGTTTTGTTAGCATTGAAGTTGTGTACATGTTTCGAATGATTCTTGAATTCTTTTTTGACCAATTTGATGATTGACGCATTTCCTGTTCTTTGAACTTCAACTGCGAATTTTTGTAAATCATACTCTTATATATTAAAAAATAGGAAATTCTTGCCATTTATGCATTTATTCAACTGTGAATGATATAGATTTTACAAGAACAAACCACCTATTTGGTCTCGAGCAAATAGGAACATTTTCTAAAGCCTTCAAAATTTATGGTGCATATGTTGGTAACTGGGGAGAAAGTTGCTCGTAACTTCGACCAAAGATGGAACAACAAAGAGGAGAATAGGACAGGGAACTCAAAAGCGCCACCAAATATCAGCAACAGCAAAAGACGCCGCTTGAATAAGAGCACTAAAAATTGAAGCAAAGAAGGTGACAAGACAGAGGAAACAGCTCACTAATTGCAAATTATTCTCACAAACCACCATCTTGGCCACTGGAAAATTCTCACAACTAATCAATCCACCAAGATCTCCATCGTGAACCAGTTACAGATAATTCTCACGCAACAATAGTTCAGAACAGCCAGCAAACGTACAAATCCAGAATAGCTTAGAAGTACATAGTGCATAAAAAATACCTCACAACAAATATATGTGCTTTTCAACCCACAAAAAATGTTCATTCATCCCACATTTAGAATGTACATACATGTACAAAACATGTTGAGCTAATGAACAGCCCAACCAACATCTTCACATTTGCCAAATCTCAAAACATGTCAAATTCTAAAATTAATACAAGCTAAAATTAATATTATCAACACAATGAACATCTTCAATCCAAATTTTTCTTTCTTCAAATGTTTCAGATTTGCCTTGAGAGCCTTGTTTTCCGCATCCATCAAACAGCCCTCATCCTCATTGTAAGTCGACATTGGTTCTTGCTCCACATTGCTCCAACAAAAACTCTTGGTCACACTCCTTGTCGATTGATTGATGTCCTCATCAACCCAAAATAAGAAAACTACAACTTCCTCCTCTATTGTTATGGTTGTTTCTTGGGCAGCCTTAGTATCTTCTTCCCCGATTGTCCTTCGTCCCTGCCGTTCATAGAGGAGATTTGAGGTCACAATAGCAAAGCACCAATCGTTGTTGATTAAAAGGGCCGACATAATCGATTGTGACGAATAGACTAATCTCTTCATGAATTCGCTAATATCTTCTTGCGATGACACCTCAATGTTAGTGGTAATGCTACTACTATTTATGCTTTCAAAATTAAAACTTAATTTCCTTTTTTGATCATAAGATTTAAGAGAATCCAAAAGGACACTTCCAATAGTTAACACAATCAACTAACATGATGAAAAGATGAATAGATGCTAATCAAATTAACGCATCCTGTAGGACCGCTTCTAACAGGAACACTCCTAATATGAACAGATACATGCTATGAACAGAGGAAAAATTTGTAGAGAAGAATAGATAGCACCTGAGCATTAAGATGTCTGGTCCATTTTTGTATGTGGTCCATGGTTAATCATATGGTGGATTTGATTTTCTGAGATTTAGTATTTTCTGAGATTTAGTTCTGTAAAGAATAAACAAGAGGAGGGGAGTAATTCAAAGAATTCTCTCAGAGCTGATTAAATTTGCTGCAATTTTTTTTCATTAAGATGTCTGGTCCATTTTTGTTACTTTAGCACCTTTACCATGTCATGAAGAACACGCTAAATGGCAAGATAGGTACATAGCTTGAAAGCCACGGGCAGAATACATGGATAACAGAAAGAGCTCAAAAACTCCAGAGTACACTTCATAAGTAAATAGCTAAATCCTAGGTATGCAAACATAATATAAGGATGGCTTCACACAATTTCCAACTTCTAATTAAAGGTCAAACATCATCTGCACTGTGTCAACTAAAAGATTGCCAAAGATGCGAATTACTTGGGCTTACGATTGTATTATACGAGAAGCACGACATGAATTCACGCATGACAGCTTTAAACATACATACACATGCATACGAAATCCACAAATGGAGGAAGCTTTCCATTCGCCAAACAATAATCATTCTAAAATACAGAAGTTAGACAATGATCAGCTTATAGTCATTCTAATGTATAGAGCTTATAGTCCACGAGTTAAACAATAATCATTCTAATTTACAGAGGTTATAGTCCACGACGATTATCCTAATCATACCTTTCAAGACGGAGGCAGAGGCGGCAGGGCGGCAACGTCAGTGTAAATCCTCTGGGTTCGTTGAGATTCGGCCGCGGCCGGTGCGTCGGTTCGGGGCATCGAACGAGGGGTCGGAGGGAGAGAGAGTCCGGCGTAAAAGACAGAAGGAGTCGGGAGAACAGGGAAGAGAGTACGCTCCCTCTCTCTCTCTCAAGAGGAAGAGTCGAACAAATTTCAAAAATTGGCCTCACAATGCGGGCTTTTCTTTGAAATTGGCCTGACAATATGAGCCCACTTTGGACACGTGTCGTCCTCCGAGCGCCTTCTTGTTTGCCAGGCTGGAGCGTCTCACGTACCCAATATTTTCTCATGGGTGCATGGTCGGTCGCGAACATCCATACTCACACTTTCTTTTATACTTCGTAATAGGGCAACTTAAATTTGCAGGAATCTTTATTACGTAATTATAATAGGGCAATCATGTCTAATCAACTAAAATGCTCTAAGCAATTTTTGTTGTACAAAACGGCCATGCGTTTTCCTTAATTGTACCACCGCTTGTCATTACTTTACTTACTTCTCTTACTAACAATAACCAATTTAATCAACTATACATAAACGGCCTCAATTTCAATTAAATGTCATTAGTTATTGTTGTGATGATTTAGATTATCAACTATTCAAAATCATACCTTGGAATTATGCTTCAACCAGGTATTCGCTTGAAAATCATTTCATATTAATCACTAATTAAGACCATGATTTTGACCATAGTGAAGGAATAAAGCACATGAGATAGTTTAGAAATGAGCAAAAAATAACTCAATTATGTGAATTCATTAATAATTTTAAGCCCAAATTTTGATTAAACAAATCGGGAAAATGACAATGATTTTTCACGGCTTCACATAGAATTTGTGAGTTATTTTTCGGTAAATAATAATCAAGGTTCCACTCCATTATGGACCAAACCTATGTACATTCCCTTGATTTACTTCAAAATCATACTTAACTTCACGAAAAATAAAATGCTATCATTTCTGTTAATGAAATTTGTCAACAACACTAACATTGGAACTTGATTTTCATTAGTTTTCAAAATGTGAGGACTATTCCAAATAATATATTTAGGGCTCAATTGACTCGTGACTAAAAAGTTAAGACTCCTATATTTAGGACTCAATTGCTTGTAACATGTGATTTTTAAGATAAAGTTGCAATTCTTGTGCATCTTTCTTAAATCGTCCATTGGCCTTTGAGTGCACTAAAACGAGTTGAAAAATTTCAAAATAAATAAAGAAAAATGAGGAAAAGATGCGATGATCTTAACGGAGATTAAGACATAAATTACTAATAATAGGGTTGACTTCATGAAAAAAGCAAAACCTCTAGTGGGCTTTCAAATATATCCCAAGAATATAAAACAATCATAGAAAAGGCTAATTTTTTTTTTTTAATTTCATTATGCAGATAGCCTCCCTAGTCAGCTATTTTAAACATATCTTGGAAGTGAATGTGTACCACTTTAAATCTTCATAGGGGATTTCGTGTTGTTATTCCTAAAATTACTCAGATCCTATCACAAACTAAATTTAAATGGATTGCATTCTATTAGTTGGACTTCTACACAATGAAGAGAAACAAAAGATTGCTTTATCTAATTGCAGAGAAGGCATGATTGGATAAGTTAATTAGGAAGAAAGTGAACTGAAAATTAAAAAAAAAAAATAAGGATTAAAATATAAGTTACATCTAGATAGCAAATGAGCAAAAGATTAATAAATAGTATATTCCTTTGATAGAAAGTTACCTGTTGCCTGTTGAAGAATGCAACTTGAGTGCCAACTTGGTCGTTTGATGTACTACTTGAAGGAGATGTCCTAGTGGTGGAAAAGTTCTTGGTATTTGGCAAGTCACGCAATTCCAATGCATGCAAATTAAGCAACTCAACTTTGTCACAATCATCAACTTCCACAATTTCTCACACTAAGTGGCACTTGATAGCTAGAATCTCTTCAAGTTGTGGAAGTTTTCTCAATAATGAAAGAGGAAACAAAATTTCCATCTTGTGACAACTTTCCACTTGTATCACCTTTGATGCACTGAAGGACTTGGAGGAAATATAGTAGTTGCATATCTTCTCTAAGTTGATGAGATTCTTGAGAAGTAACGACTTCAATGTCTTAAAATCTGTATGGGACAGCAATTGGAGGACATAATGGATGGAGGGACTATTCTCGACGTGCAAATGCTTTAATTTTGGAAAGCCTTCTTGGGATAACTTGCAAATACTTTGCTCAATTCCGTTTGATCCATCTCAAAATAGATCGTTAGTTTTGCTTAAGAAAGTCTGCATGAACCCTTTATGAAGAATATTGCTTATTGGATCCAACTTAACCTGTAATGTGCTCGACCCTTTGTGATTTGGCCACCCCCATGCATCACCTATTTGGATTTTGTACTTGGTTAATTTCTCGACATTTAGATCGTCAAGGAGCCTACTTGGATCGACAATAGACACATGTAAAGTGCAGAGATTTTTCAAGTTATTCAACTCAATAAGCTTGGCATTAGTTGGTGGAGTTTGCTCCACAGCATTCCATCGATCAAAGCTATTCTCCATATACAACTCCTCCAATTTCATCAAGCTTCCAAGCACACCCGGTTCAATTATCTCAAGTTGTGAGCAATGGTTTAAGTCTAACAACCTTAGCTCTACCAATCGTTCAATTTCTTTTGGCAATTGTCGAATTTTAGAGTTCACAAAGCTGAGAATATGTAGCCCTTTTAGCTCGCCAATCATGGCTACATCGTCTAATGAACAACCATCACGACACAAAGTGTGTAAATTCTCCAAGAACTGAAACGGCGAAGGTGAATGACTGAGACATACCTGAGAAAGATGTCAGACCATGGGTAATTTCATAGAGTTGAAATATGAATTTGGGACCTTGAGAGATTCATTGTTTGTGAACGATAAAAAGATCCGCATTTCAGGGCAATCTAACTCTTTGGGAAGCTCCTTCATGTTAACATAGGGAAATCATACCGCTGTAGAACTTTTGAGCTTGTCCTTTGGCAACTCTATCACTGACTTATCATTATCTTTCAACACAATAAGAGGGTCATCTCTCAAAGCAACCGAGGCAACAAATCGACGAACCAAGTCATGTATCTTGAAACCATCAACATCTTCATCGTCTTTTAACAAAAGAGAGGAGGCTTTCAGGGTTTGGACAAGTGAGCTCATCCTATCTCTAACTTCTTCCATGCTATTATCTTCTCAAAATAACCTTGAACCCACATCGTACCTCACCAGGTTTTCAAGAGAGGGCTTAGGGACACCATAAATAACACAAAGTCGTAATAGCAACTTCACCTCCTTGCCATCCTCCCCTTGGAAACGATCATAACTCAACTGCAGCATCTCATTTATCCTCTCACTGATTCCTCTGTTTGTAGACTTCTCAATTTGTCTCAAAACATCCTTCCATTCAGGAAAATCGGCGTCTTTAAAATATTTGCCATTGCAATTATGAGGAAAGGCAAACCTGCACATCTGTGGACTGCTTCATCCACCAAGGATTTGAACGGGTCATCATGGACTTTGTTTCCCACCGTCCTCTCAAACAATCTTTTTGCCTCTTCATCCTTCAGCTCTTCAAGGCGGAAGTCCCTGTCGCAGCCCATTTCCCTTCGCAAAACATCTTGAAATCTTGACGTCGGCAACAACTTGCATCCTATGACTTTGTTGTCATGTCCGCAAGGAATGCCCACTGATTTCAAGTCCAGCCCCTTCCTTAGGTTGTCCAGTATTATGAGGACCTTCTTTTTTGCCTTCTCTTCATTTTCCAACCTCTTATTAGTCTCTTTGTTCTTTATCTCAGTAAGGGCCAAGCCGTCCGGAATCTCTCTTTGAATCCTCTTGTGCTCTTCATTTTCCAACCTCTTGCGCAAAAGCCCCGCTCGCACGCTGACAATCTCTTCGTTCTTTATGTCCAGGCCCAAGGCGTGCGCAATCTCTCCTTGAATTGTCTTGATGTCTTCATTTTCCGACAACTCGGCCTTAGCGATCCAATCAAATGACTTCTCTTTCCTTATTCTCTTTTCCACTTCCCCCCAATAGGGTGGACTTGCCGACACCACCCCAACAACAACCCACCCCCCCCCAAATCCCATAAATCCCGACCACGCTATGGTTGTTATCAGCAAGAGCGACCATGATGTCCCGAATGATAGAAGCTCTGGATTCGAAGACATCATTGTCCCTTAACCTTATTCGACGTGGAGGCAAAAGAAGCGGAGGCCGTCACAGTGGCCAACTGGACGACATCTTTGCCCAGAGCAGCAACGTTCCCTGGAGCAGGATTACGGAAGGAGATGTCGTTCAATTCCTTGAATCCACTGCTTCTTTGAGTGAGTCGCTGAATGACCTCGATCTTGTCCTTAGCCTTCCTGCTGAATTGATAGCGACACTTGGGGTCGGGAAGAGTCCCAAAGCAGCAAGTCTTGCTCGCCTCTTGGAAGTCGCCCAACAGGTCTCGCGCCTCCTTCAAGGCCTTCTCAGCTTCCGAAGATTGTTTCTGGCCTCTTCAGCGACATTGTGGACCCTATCAACCTTATCCGCAAGCTCCTCGGCTTCCTTCTGAAGATCTTGGGCGTGCCTCTTCGAGTAGATCACGTATCCCAATTGACGCTTGAAGGGATCAACTACGGACTTCAAGACATCCCACGCAATAGAAATAACGGGATCGATCGACATCTTCCTTTGATATTTTTCCGGGAAAGAAAGAGCGAGAAAACAGAGAGAGGAGAGAGAGAATGACAACAAAAAAAAAAAAAAAAGCAGCAGATGAGTGAAGAAGAATGGTTATGCGGAGGAGAAAGAGCGAAACAGAGTAAGAAGGATGAGAGATGAAGGCGAAGATATTTGAGTACTGAAAAGGATGAGGGTAAAAGAAATTCCGCTGTCGGTCGCCCCTATCAAGCCTCCAATGTGGACTTGCAAAGATCGTTCCTTTCCTCCACCGCGAATAGACAGATATCTAATTAATGTGGACCATAAAGTGAAAACATGTCTCGACTTTTTATGAATTATCTATCCAAAACCGATTAAGCTCAGGCCTTGACCTGTGTAGGTAGCTCTAACCTCAAACAACTTGCACGCAACTTGTGAGATTGAAACGGGCGATTTCCCAGTTCCGAACAGAAAATCTCGCAATGCCTCAACCAATTGAACAAATCTTGCAAGCATAACGTTTTATTGTAACGAGCAAGTGTATTTTGCATTCTGTTTTATTTCTTAAGAAATATGATAATGTCTACATAAAATTATCGTACTATTGACATTCAATAATTGAATGATAGAGAGGCTAAATAAGCATAATGTTAAAGTAATAGTATCATATGATAGATATTTATGATATTGACCTCAGGATATAGAATGTTAGCTGGCTAAAATTATATGCGTTTATTAGTTCCGGAGACAAACATGCCCATCAAAATTGTTAGATTGGAAAGGGAAATTTACTACCAATGCGGTGGATGCAGTATGACTGATTGAAACTATTTTGATTAAGTATAAACAATTAAAGTCATGAGGCACATATTCCTTGTGATTACGTTGAGTAGAACATTTATCTAGTTAACAAGAAATTAATGCATAGAAAATGTTATTATATATGAATAATCTATCTAGTGAGTAGTGCATAATATTAGCTTAGGTGGTCGCCACGTTTTTTGTTGGAGAATGTTGCAAATCCAATTCTTGGAATTAGGAGAAGACCTCTCTACTTATCTAGAATGCTATGTTTCAATGTTAGATGCAGCCCTTAGGGAGGAAACTGTTACATGATTATGAATATAGATTCTCCATTTAATTTTTGTACGTGAAATATCTTTCGTATAAAAAAGTACAATTTCTCAAAACGAAAAAGTACACCCAAACAAAGACAATGATAATATAATCAAATTCAGAGTCTTCTCCGCAAAGACTGATATTATTTAGTCATATAGATATAGATTTCAACATGAAGTTAGTACATAATTTTGTGTCAACAAGTTTAATTCCTCAAAAGAAAATTTACACCCAAAAAACACAATGATAAACGCTATCAAACCGAGACTCCCTTTCCACAAACAGATATACTGTAGGTGAGAATGGAAAAATGGAGAAGTTGCTACCTCTTTTTGCCCGATAATCGACAACCATTATGAGATTGTTAGATGTGCAGCTACCCTCTTCGCACGATAAAAAGTTCTTCTCATTTTTCCCGACAGCTTTAATCTATGTCCCTCTCCCTCACTATGTGGGAAATTGCTCCTTTTCTGGCATCATATTTTCAGACTCAAAGTTTCGCAATGGAAAGTGCATATGGACACACTGATACCACATGGCCCTTGGTGCCAGATGCCGTTTTATTATCGGTGACTTGAAGTCCTTTTTTAACACTCTTCATCAGCACTGTATGGTAACGGTGGGACATTACAATGGTCTTTTTGTAAGAACAGGAAGCCTTTATATTCTACAGAGGGTCCTAACTCCAAGATTTTATTGGAATAAAGGGTCTACAACAATGCCTTTTTTTTTTTTTTATCGGGGCTGATAAAGAGAAATAGTGTTGAGTCTTTATACGTGAGGATTACTTTTTTTTTTGTGGTGAGCCTGACGAAGAGCGAGTAAAAGAGAGAGACAGAGAGCAGTGATGAAACGGATGCCGAAGAAGAAGAGAAGCAGGAAGAATAGTTGCGCCCAAAAAAGGATGAGGGATCAACGGCTAAGATTTAGTACCAGCAATCTAACGATTTCGAATCTTAAGAATGACCGAAATGTTGAGGTGGAATGAGGAGATGGGTATGGATGGAGATAGACTTAGGAAGTTGAATGGTAGCAGACTGCTCCACGTCGTCGCTAGCCAAGATAAAATTAATAGCATGCTTATTAACAATCGCGTCATAGAAATGGATGACCCATAAAAATGGTATAATGTTCTGTTATTGCCATATTAGACTTGAGCAGACTTAAACCCTTATAATAAAAAAATGTTGATTGTAAGTTGAAAGTAATTTTGACTTATTATGTAAGGTTAATACCATGAAAAACTCTAAACTTGTATATTTACGACAAATTGACTCCAAACTAATTTTTTTACCACAAAAAATCCCAAATTGATATCGTGTGATAAATTTACCCCAAACGACTATAAAAAAATTATAAACTAATTGATATCTTTGTGACAAATTTACCCCAAACTTTTTTTGTCTGTCAAAAATCTCAAACCAGTTTATCACTAGAAATCACAAGTCTGATACAACTATTAAAATCTCAAATTGGTATCTAATCAATTATCACGATCATCTAACTTAGTAATTTGTGAAGTAAAATTTAACGAAAACTAACAAAGAACAAATTTTGTCACAAACGTCTTTGGTTTTGGAGAAATTTGTCAAAAGTACACTTGTTTGGAATTTTTTGATCAAAAAATTAATTTTGGTAAATTTATCATAAGTACATCAGTTTGTAATTTTTTGTAATATTAACTATTTATGAATTATCTTCGAAGGACGTCTAATGAAAGTGTATGCCGGCTGGAGCGAGTGCGATAGTCATGGCCTTCGATGTCAAAAATGTGACTTTAAATTATTAATTTCTATTTACTCTTTCAAGCTCTACGTGAGGCGTCTTCTTCGAAAACTTGGATGTAGTGATATTCTTCTGCTTTTTTATTTTTTGGTCCTACAGGGATTTTTTTTTTTTTTTTACAGCTGCCCTTTTTGCAGGATAAAAAGTTGGTTTCATTTTTATTGACCACTTTGCTCTCTCTCTCTCTCTCTCTCTCTCTCTCTCTCCAGAAGGAAATTTTGGCTTTCCTGAATCGTCTTTTTCACAGAGTTCGGTAACAGTAAGGTGAAGATGGACAAAATGATAGAAAGTATAACGTGGCCCTTCATGTCGTATGCCAGTTGTATCAGCGGTGACTGGAAGTCTTTTTCACACTCTTCGTCTGCAGTTTATATTAATGGGGGGAACAGTATTATGACTTCTCTAAACACCAAACCTTCGCTAAGGGCTGTACCTAAGCATTATTTTTTCTTTTTCCAGTAAGTCAGATTTTGGTTCTTGACATATCAATAATCTTCGGATTTTGGTGATAGAAACACAACAACTTTTTGTTGGAATAATTGATAATCAAAGGCTGAGATTTAATACCAGAGATTCCATAATTTAGAACCTTGGCAAAGACCCAAATCACGAGGAAGAAAGAGGAGATGAGTATAAACTATGGGGCTTAGCTTAGGCCTTAATTAAACACCAATCAATTTCTCGAGTACGGAAATTAGAAATGGATGAATTTCTGCATTAGTGCCCTTTTATACCACCGGTCAGCATCACCAATGTCCATGTCTCCATCCTTCCTCCACCGCTTATGGACAGACATTGATGAAGTATACATCCTTTCCTCCTTTCCCACCGCAAATGGTCCTTTCATGCTTTCCCTCCGCCAATGTGCTTGTCCTAATCCATCCTTTCATCCCTTCCTCCACTGTTAATTGACAAACATTGATTAGGTACCGGTGCTGGTCAATGATGTTAAAATATAGAAGTAACATTAGAATGAAGCTATAGGGAAAAAAAAATTGAAAGTTTAAATGTCAAAATGATATATAGATCAAAATAGTTTTAAAATGTATTATAGCCATGTTAGTGTTTTAAATATTGAATAGCAATTTTTTGTAATGTTTTATTTATTGACATAATAGAAGTGGGTTAACTTAGATCCCTTTATCCAATTAATGTTTTGATCATTCATTAAAAACTTTCACAGATTTGTTGACAAGAAACCCCTCAAATCATCCCTTTAACTGAAAAAAAAAAAAAAACTCGGTTCATAAGGAAAACGAAGTTATTTAAATTTTCTTGCCAACCATAATTGTTAGATTATAATGTCAAATTACTCCTAACTTTATGTGTCATAAAAATCTATCCAAATTTTTTTTGACTAAATAAAGTCTTTGGGTACTTTATTTCTGTGATTAAGTTGATAAAGACCTTTTTCATTTATAAGGAGTAATGCATATAAAGTAAGTATATATATATATATATATATATATATATATATATATATATATGTATGTATTTATTTATTTATTTATAATCCAAGGATACGAGCATGGAAACTTGTCTGCTTAGTAATTCATGAAATATTTTGCAAACCCCATAAGCTTATTAAGATTAGGCTTTTGGCTAGCAAAGTGACTATCTCGAAGTAGTTTACATGTTTGTAGGATTCAAAGGGGTGACATCTAGTTCCCAAGCTAGAAATTCCTAACATCCCTATCAATTGCACTAATTTTTTTGGTTAAGTACACATAATATTTTAATTGTAGATAATGTGTATTTTGCATTCTGTATTATTTTTAAAATAAATGAATGCTAAAATAAATTTATCATATTGTTTATATTCAACAACTCAAAGAAAGAGATATTATGTAAGAATAATTTTTATTTGTAAAAAATAAGTATCTTTTGCATTTTGCATAATCTCTTAAGAAAAGATAGTCTCTAGTTAAATGGTATGGTTTTGCTTCTTTTGGTGATTGATTTGCATAAATTTGATGTGGATGGAAAATCCATTACAATAGAGCCAATAACACATATATGATATCTTAATGATTAGGGAGTAAGGGTGAACAAGCGGGCCAGTTCAAAAAGAGAATGAATTGAACCAGCCTTACTCGACCGATTTCAAGTCTATTCACACTAGCATACATTCGATTCCCCAGTACAAATTTGGGGACCGGCCTTGATCGGCTTGATTCCCTATTCTTGGCCTTGAACGAGTCAATTCTATTTAGGAAGATTGGTTCCGAGGTAGAATAGTTTTTAACTGATTTCAATGCTAGTTCTCAAGTACAATCGATTTCAGGGCCGGTTATCGATTAGAACCAGCTTTGAATTGGTTTAAACCAAACCCTACAAGTCTTTTAATGGAGATCCTTTGCAAAAAATAAGTTTGAACATTCCAACGTAAACATGCCATTATGGTGTCCTAATTGAGAATTTTTGCAAATATATTGAATATGAAAGAGCAATTTAATAAAAAAATGAAATAGAAAAAAAGAGTAGGCCAGTTCCTAAGCGGACCTTGGAACTCATTGATGCGGTTTAAGGCTGGTTTCGGGGTCCACCAATGAAATAAACGTGGCACTTTTCTTAGACAACTACCCTTTTTTTTTTGGTCGAAAGACAACTACCCTTATTGCACGACAAAAAGCTCCTCTCATTTGTACCGATAGCTTTAATCTCTTTCCCCCTCCCTCACCACGAGGGAAATTGCTGCTATTCTTGTGTCATTTTTTCATAGTCAAAGTTTGGTAATGATAAGTGAAGATGGACACAGATGTGTAGTACAACATGGTCTTTGGTGTCAGATGGCAGTTGTATCACCCATGACGTGAAGGCCCTTTTTACACTCTTCCTCTACACTTGCAGTGTAAACAATGGTGGGACAGTATAATGATTTTTCTTATGTCACGCCCTGATCCTCGGGCACCCACCCATCCCTCACCTTGGTCGATTAAATAGCGACGTCCAGGATGCATCGCCGACCTATTCATTTATTATATGCACGCTGAAACATAATAAAATCCCTAGACAATAAAATAATGGGATATGAAAATAGGACTATATTTTTCGAACCTGAAAAACCACAACCACGCTTATATATTACAATACTATTAACAAAGTCAGGTCTATCACACATGGGTTCACGACTGAGGGTTTGCAAAACGGGGTGGGGTCTCAATCTTCGTTGGGGTCATACTCTGGATCCTTCTCTGGATCCTCCTTCAACTCCTCTTCAGGTTCTTCTTCAGGGTCCTCCTCAGGTTCCTCCTCCAAGTTCTCCTCTGGGTACTCCTCCTCAACGACCACTCCTTCTTCCATGCTTTAGCTGGAGTCCACTGCTGATTGCTCTGGAGAGTCGGGATCATCACCCAACTTGGGATCCTTCGCATCAATCACCGATCCACTCCTAGGATCTGTTGTGCCCTTCCCAAGTGCAACCTCCAAAACATACCGGGGCACATCAGACTCTGGCATAGGACCCTCCCTTCGCCCATCATGATAGTGATGATACCATGACCGATACCTATAAGACACCCTTTCAGGTTCACCCACGTCGACCCAGACGGTGGATTTTACCATTACATACTCCAATCCTTCAAGGTGAGGGTGTATCGGAATATGATAGCCTACTTCTATGACTTCCTCCAGTATACCAAAATGCATGGGAAGAGGGGGAGGTGCTGTCATCTAGGGACCTAAAATGTTGTCCCATAACGGGGTGAGACTACATCTCAGCAAGTTCTACCCCTTAAGACCCGATTAGGAAGCCAATACGCCCTAAGGGCTACCTAAGCACAACATGAGTCAGAGGACTTACTTTGACCTCAGTTCCACCTTGCAAGTCAATATCATTTACAAGTATCCCAAATCACATCAATTCTAACATCAAATCAAATCATTAATCAATCGACCTAGTCGATTACATGTCATCTCGACCCTTTCTTGGTCGACTCATCTCATACTATCTATAAAGTCCGCTCATATTAGGATTGCTCACTGCTAAGCTGATAAATAGATAGTATAGCTCGCTTTTGAGATGATCAAGTATACTGCTCTCTGCTAAGCTGTCATATCGCCCGTAGGCTGATATAGTATATTGACAATGCTCAATCTAAGATGATAAAGTATATTGCTCTCTGCTAAGTTGTCATATCGCCCGTAGGCTGATATAGTATACCGACATATTCCATCAAAACTGATAAAGTATACTGCTCTCTGCTAAGATGACATATCACCTGTAGACTGATATAGTATACCGATACACTACTCTCTGCTAAGTTGACATATCACCCATAGGCTGATATAATATATCATCCCAATCATACTACCAATTCCATATTTTTATTATTCTCGATAAAATAGCTGTGCGCGGGTACACAGTCGACCTTAACAAAAATACAATAATTTCAATTTCATTCTCCCACTTCTTTCAACAGTCCAAAAATAGATTTTTGGTGCTGTCAGACCAACGCCCCGTAATTTTCCCGTTAATTACCAAAATTAATTAATTTAGGAATAAATTCATAAAATCACAATTAAATCAATTCAGCACAATTTAGCACTCAAATAAATAAACAGATTGCGCCACAATAATCGCATAAAATTCGGTTGGCTTATCCCCGCCTAATTTTTGGAAAATAATTAATTAATTAAATAATTACGGAAATTATTAAATAAATGCAATAAATCCAACTTAGGCACGTAATACCTAATTGGATGTCGAAACGAACCCGAAAAAATTCCGAGGTTCGTTAGATAAATACTAGAACCTATTTACTCGCTAATTGCTACAACTAACCACCTAACATGCATCGGTAAATTACTAATTTAATTACTCTAATCTAATCTATCCACATAATCATACTTAATTAAATCTAATCAACCCCTAAACACCATTAGTCTACTAAGCGATGATTAGTGAGTTAAACTCACTTGTTTAATGAGCGGTTCGGTGCAAAATGACGGGAACGTCGCAGGGCTCGACTTTCCTTAAGGCGAGCCTAGCAATCGAGGCTCGGGACCACCTCAAAACGGGCCAAGAGCTTGCTAGAAACCCTCTGGTTTCTCCTCTATTCTTGGCTGCAAACAAAGAGAACAAGGGTTGAACAAGGCAAGCAAGACCAGTGAAGGCTTGGGGAAGGCTACACTGCACTTGGTGGCTGAACGGCGGCTCCAGCGGGTTTCCACAGCCACTCACGGCGGCTGGACAGCCACTTGGGTGCACGGACAGAGGTGGACGACAGCTGGGATGCGCAGACAAGGCTGCTGGACGTTGGGTTGGGTGGTGGCGCGGCAAGACAACAGCGCAGGCGGATGGCTATGGTGGTGAGGGGGTGCGACGGCGGGATTCCTCCGACGGGTGGCTGGCCTCAGTTGGTCTTCTTGCTGGCTACTGATGTGCGAAAATGGAGGAGATGGAGAGGCAAAGCTGGCCGGTTGCCTTGGTGAGGAAGAGAGGGGGACAAGGGCTCCACCGATGGCCAAATTTTCCATTCCCTTGTCTCCTTGACCATCCACCACCACCACCCATGTCTTCCTTGGCCGCAATTCAGCCACTCATGCACTCTCCACAACTCTTGAAATGGTCCAAAATGGACTAGGCAATGGGGCATACGAATTTGACAAGTTTTGGCTTCAATTGGGCTTGATTTCCTTTACAATCGAATCTCATTTGGCACTTACAAATTCAATTGACACCTCAATTATCAAATTGGTATTTTTCCTCACCAATTGATCCATTTTGCATCCCAATTGCACGATCAAAAACGGTACAATGCTTTTTCTGGACAAAAACAGCCTTAAGACGACTTTTTCCCAAAAAGTCTCGGGTTGCAAAAAAATCTTCTGAAACTGAGTCGACGTTTTTAGAATTTATTATGACATGGCAGAATCTTCAATTTCTAAAATCGGACTTGAATTCGCGGTTAATTTCCATTCAGCGCATTTTTAGCGTAACCTAAGCTACCAGGTAGTTTCAGAAATTTTTAGTGCAAATAACATGGTCAATTTTCTTCGAGCCACAATTAACCCACTCGACACATTGTCGACTCTCGGTTGTCGTGAAAATCTCGAGGATTCAAATACGGACACAGTGTACCAAAACGATAGAAAAATCAGTCTAGTGCCAGCCGACGAGAATTTTCCAATTTAGTGGTGTCACCCACGATTCGACATATCTCTGATCTCAAATTAATTTTTAACTGCGCCATATTGGCCTCTAAAGATGAGCACGGTCGAGAAGCCGATTCCTGGTTAAATTCTCAAGTCTATTGCATTAAAATTCCTTAATGGCTTCCCTGAATAGGCTAGTTATCTCGAGAATGATCAGCTCTGAGAATAGCCTTATAGGCGCATCGATGAAATGTCCGATTTTATTCAATAGAAAACATGATTGAAAATCTAGAATGTCACATCTTATGAGCAAGAAGCCTTTTCACTGAGGGGTTTAGCTCCAAATTTATTGGAATGAAGGGCTTCAATGACATGTGTTATTTTTAAGTAAGGGTGATGGAAAGAAATACATGACGAGTCTCAATGCCTAAGCATTATTTTTCTTTTCCTAGTAAGTCAGATTTTGGTTCTTGACATGTCGAAAATCTTCAGATTTTGAAGATAGAAACACAACAACGTTTTGTTGGAGCATTTGATTATCAACGGCCGAGATTTAGTACTAGAGATCAAAATATTTAAAACCTTAGCAAAGATCCAAATCACAGCAAAAAAAGAGATTGGTACATATCATGAAGCTTGTTAACCAAAGGCCTTAACACCCGTCAATTTCTTGGGTATAAAAGTGGATGATTTGTTGCATTATTGTTCCTTTACTGGACTAGTCGCGATCACCAATGTCCTTTCTCCATCATTTTCTCTACCCTAATGGACTAATAAGAGTAGGTATCCATCCTTTCATCCTTTGCCACCGCAAATGGTCCTTTCATCCTTCGCCATCACTTATGTACTAGTCTTGATCCATCCTTTCATCCTTTGCCGCCACAAATGGTCCTTTCATCATTTGCCATCGCTTATGTACTAGTCTTGATACATCCTTTTATCCCGTTCCACCGCAAATGGCCCTTTAATTTTGATTCTAGTTATCACAAATGCTTGGGTCTGTTTGGATTTTTTCACTTGTAACATCTATTATCCTAATATTGCAGTTACCACAAATTGATTTTCAAAGCCTTCAAAACTATACAATTATTGACAAGTGGAGTTATTTGTCTTTCATAAGTTATAAAATCTAATTACTTCCATTTTCAATTTTTTTGAGCAAAAGCAAAATGCAGAAAATGGTACTTAAAAAGTGTAAACAAAAAGAACGAGTTAACAATAGAGGTCAACAAAAATGATGATGAAATGTCGTATAGTCTTTTTGGAATCGCTCTTGCATATTCCTAATTCCTGACAATCATCCTGAACAACGTTATCAAAATGAATATAGATGTATGGAAAAAGAATGACTAAGAAAATACTTGGACAATAAAAGACATCTTAAGTGGAGTTCTATTGTGCCACGTGGATTGCTGGCTTGATAATTAATCTGCAGCTTGCTGAGCCATCCGTATAACTACTACGCGCAAGTTATCCCAAA
Source organism: Eucalyptus guilfoylei (assembly GCA_016097605.1). NCBI lineage: Eukaryota > Viridiplantae > Streptophyta > Magnoliopsida > Myrtales > Myrtaceae > Eucalyptus > Eucalyptus guilfoylei. The sequence goes on along the minus strand of CM027866.1, from coordinate 2,233,096 downwards.
AAATCAAATCTTAATCCAACGTAGCATAATATAGTTTGATAAAATGATGAGGTCAAATTAACTTCTGAACCCTTTTTTTCTCGTTTTTCATAAGTTATATCTATGGCCTAACGTTAAAACCCATTATGCTTCTCTTCCTTACTTGTATAAGAGAATGTGGATGAACTTGAGGTATGATCCGAATAGTAATTATCGGACCATTCTATTAGTGCATTACCATACATAAAGACGGCACGCATGCAGCTCCTCTAATTAGTGCATTAACACTTTGTTCTACTTAAACCAAACAAAAGGCATGAGATGTAAGTACCAACGCTTCCATTTCATGCACAAGTTTCTCCTCCTCCGCTATCTCCTTTGCTATTTATAGTCCCGGGGCTTGATGTCTTCTTCGCCGGCTTGCTCTACTGGAATGCCGGGCGCCTGCACCACTACCTCACTCCTTTTTCTCAAACTCAACCATGTATGATAGATCATAATGTCAAATTACTCCCAAATTCGTATATTTGTTATGACTAATTTCTAACAAAGAAAATGTGATCACGAATTGAAGTTATGAGGAATGTTCTCTTTTTAATTAAGTTGACAAAGATCTTTTGGGTAATAACTACCTAGTTTTATGAGGAATAAGTGCATACGAGCAAATTTTTATGTGAAATTATCATTCTCCCAAAGTAAGTACATTAGTTTTTGTAGATAGGGGCATGAACGTGTAGATTTGTCAGGCTAGAATCTTATGAAACATCCCGTAAGTCTTGTAAACTAGTCAAACTCAAGCCTTCAACCTATATAGGCTACTCTAACCCAGAGCCATTTGCATATATTTGTAAAATTCAAACTGACAACCTCTAATTCCTAAGCTGGAAATCCCCGATACCCCAGTTAATTGCGCCAATCCTAGAGTTAAGTGGGCATAATTTTTTTTTATGTTAAAGAGCAAGTGTATTTTGCACTATGTATCATTTCTGAAGAAAATGAAAATGTTAACATAAATCCATCATTTTATTGATAAATAAAAAATTACAAGATAGAGATGCTAACCTAACCTCAATTTTGGTCTTAACTGCATACCAATCAATTCCTCGATTATAGGAATTGATGATTCTCTGCATTATTATTCCTTTACAATAGTCAACATCATCAATGTCCATGTCTCCAACCCATCCTCCACCACTGATGGACAGACATTGATCGACAAATGGTCCTTTTTTTCCTTTCCCACTGCTAGTATGATAGTCCCAATCCATCCTTGCATCCTTTCTTCCACCGTTAATGGACAAACATTTGAACTAACCCTAAACCCTCTTCTTGGGCAGTCAAGGAAATCATGTTAAAAATATACAAGTAACATTATAACTAAGCTACCATAAAAAATAAAATAAAAAATAAAAAAGTCCAGAAGTTTAATGTTATTGTTTTATATACCGAATAGCAAATTATTATATTTTTCTGTTTATTAATGTAATAGAGTTGGATTAACTTAGATCCATATATACAATTAACGTTTTGATGTTAGTTGAAAATAAGTATTATCTTTCAAATTTTCACAGAATTGTTGACAAAAAGCCCCTCAAATCATTGCTTTAAGTGAATAAAAAGAAAAAAAACTCGGTTCATAAGGAAAATTTGAAGCTGTTTAAATTTTTTTACCAACTATAATTCTTAGATTAGAATGTCAAAATACTCATAACTATATATATATAGCGTTATCATAATTTTCTAACCAAAAAATTATATAACTAATTAAAGTCATGAGGGACTTCCTCTTTGTAATTAAGTTGATAAGGACCTTTTGCAAAATAACTTCCTAGTTTACGAGGAATAATGCATATAAAAAAAAAATACCACATAAAATAAGCATATATATAATAATGTAAGGATACAAGCATGGAGACCTGTCTACCTAGTAACTCATAAAATATCCTACAAATCCCAGGGATTAGTTAAGCTCATGCTTTTGGCAAAGGTGACCTAAACCCAAAATATTTTACTTGTAGTTTGTTGGATTCAAACCAATGACCTCTACTTCCTAAGATGGAAATCCCTACCACCCCAATTACCTATGCCAATTTTTTGGATTAAGTAAGCAAAATTTTGTTGTAAACAATAAGAGTGTTTTGCATTCTATATTATTTTTAAAAAATGACAATGTTGACATATTATCATATTGCTAGTATTCAACAATTGCAAAAGTAGAGATGTTAATAAGCATAATCTTTTATAGTAAAAAATAAATGTATTATGCATTTTGCATAATTTCTTAAGAAAAGATGGTATCTAGTTAAATGGTATGGTTTTGCTTCTTTTGGTGATTGATTTGCATAAAATTGACGTGGATGAACCCCACTGCAATGTTCTTAAATAGAGCCGATCACATATTTATAATATCTTAATGATAAGGATTAGGAGTGAGCCACTGAGTCGGTTCACTACAAAATCGAACTTAACCAGTCTTAACCGACCGATTTAAGTTGATTTGCACGAGGACCAATTCGATTTTGTGTAAAATTTGGGGACTGGCCTTGGTTGGATCACTTTCCAATTATGGGCATTGAACCGATAGGTTCTCTAAATGATTTAGAACTTTAACAAAGACACAAACGACAAGGAAGAAAGATGAGATTGGTACAAACCGTCAAAGATATTTAGGATATTTCCTAGCCATCAAAAGAGAATGAATCAAATCAAACCCCAACCTTTAATTCCTTTATACGGTCATCTTTAATCATCTCACCTTCAGTAACTTCTCGATTTTGTCAATGTTGTTTTTAGTCATTTCATCTTCAAAATAAATATTATAAATATCTTTAGAAGATATCTAAATATCTCTAACACAGATAATGGAGCTTGGCGACTTAACCTTAGTTTAGGCCTAGACAAAGCGCGATTGATTTCTTAAGTGTAGAAATGGATGATTTTCTACATCATTGTTCCTATGCTTGAACAGTAACCATCAACAATGTCTAGTCTCCATCCTTTCCTCCCCCACTAAAAGACAAACATTGATTGTCCAAGAGTACTTGCCTCTTTTGTTTTTTAGCATTTTCAAAACACATCTTTGTTAAAAGTGGTTATGAGAGGGAGATAGATGGTGCACCCCAGTATGTGATGTCTATTCAAATTATTGCATCTTTTGGACCAGTTCTAGTCACTCTCTTATTATTGACCCTCATATGAGGGGACTACGTTAGGCATAGCAAAGGACAAGGTAAACGCAAATTAGTCCTCTATATTTTTGACAAGATGTGATCCTTAACTTCAAGAATTATCATTTTCCTCAATATAGACATTGAAAAGTCCAAACGGAATTGTTTGCCCACATGCTTATTTGAATATGCAATGTAGGAATATGAATTTAATATCATACTACAAGCGCACGGAATGAGAGAAGACACAAGATGAATTCACAATTCTTGATAGTATTTGCCAATTTCAAGAGTTATAATCAGCACTCTTTGCTTGGTCGAGTGGCTAAGTTAAAGCCCCATATCACCAAATCTCTAGCTCTAACGCTTGACTTAAACAAAAGGGTCCAACGGTACACAAAGTCTCCAGGTCCAAAATTGAGAATTCATTACTAAATCTACCAAATAGCAATTATTAGAAGCAAAGGCGCAACACCCACACCAGCACACAACGCAACCCTTTTGAAACAAAAGCTACCATAGAAGTACACAAAAACGGACTAACCACAAAAGAGGCACACACCAAAATAATAATAATAATAATAAAGAAGCAAATTTCATTTCAATAGGAAAAATGAACATTGCCGAAGGAACACCATTTCTGCCTAACTATAAATCAACTTGGTTTATCAATAATCATTGGTTTATTTCCACATTGTAGCAAAAATATCTTGGCTGGGATGCTCTACTGAAGGTCAATTAGAGATAGAGAGAGTGGGGACACTCCATTAAAAAAATATCTTGTCAAATTATTGCATCGAATAGCCTACACAATTTGCATTGCTTTTTTTTTTTTTTTCCCGGTGACAGAGCTCTATCAAATGAGAATACATGTGGACCTCATTTCTTGCACGAATGGTTCAATCATGGGATTTTCGTGGCTGCTTACTGGAAAATAATAACTTTCTTGATGATATCATAGAAAACAAGAGTTTTCCTATTTACTGTATAGACTTTATTCATGTCACAAATTATACATTAGCTAACATTCTTCTTCTAATGCCATAATCAATTCGAAACTTCTATTTCTATTGACTTTAAATTTCAAAATACCAGAAAATTTTAAGTTAAACATAAAGAAAACACTCGATAAAATGTAAAATGGCCGTATGGATATAATGTGTGTGTATGAATAATTTTTTATAATGTTCTACCTATTAACATATTAAACTTGGGCTAACTTAGACTCTTAGGTTGTATTTGGTGATTAAGATAAAATTCAGGATATGATAAAATTTATCCTATCCTGCGTTTGGTGACTACTAAAGATAGGATAAAGTCTTATATAAATGAGATATATATTGGATAAATTTTTTCGTAGGGGAAGGTGAGATAAAGGCGATAGGATTTTAATGCCATAATAGGAAATTTTTTTCTCAAATAATAAATTTCTTAAATTAAAAAGGTTTAAATTATATTTCAATATAAATAATATATGAATTCTAATATAAGAAATTTTAAATTACAAAAAAAAAAAAATTTATTTTTTAATTTAATCTTAATTTTTATTTATATATTTGAATTTAATTCTATCTTATAATATAAATTCAATATATAAATATATATTTATTACATATTTTAGGTGTTTTATTATTTTAGGTATATTAATGCAATTTTCTTTTTAATAATTTTTATTAGAGAATGATGGAAGGGGAAGAAAGAAATAAAAAATAAATTAATTAAAAAAAGAGGAAAATAAAATAAAATAAAATAAAATAAAAATAAAGTAGACAAGAGTGTCGCGAGAAATTTTTATCATTTCTATTTGTAAAATTTATGATTCATATAGGTGTTAATATCAAACAATATACATAATGTGATGTGAATATATTCGATTTTATTATTACAATCACCAAACAATGGATATAATATAGTAAAATTGCATGGATTTATATCATATCCTATCCAGTCCTATCCCGATTAGAAATTTGGACGACCAAACGTGGCTTTATATCTATTTAATGTTGTCCATTAACTGAAAATAAGTCTTGACCTTTCATTCATTATCTCTCCAATTTTCACAGTTTTTTCTTTTTACAGAAAACCCCTCATATCATACATGAACCCAAAAAAAAAAAACTCATTTTATAAGGAAATTTTGAAGTTGTTTATTATTTTTGCATAATAGTAGGATTAGAATGTCAAATTACTCCTTAATGTGAGTGTGTGTCTATATACATATATGGCTATTTATAAAGGTTGTGACTACATTTTAACAAAAAAAAAATGTTATGACTAAACAAAAACATCCAAACCGAATATTCTCATGTTCTCATTCTTTAACAGCATTCTTCCAAGTTTAGGAATTATGGATTTTTTTGGATAACACCATAGACTTTTGTTAACCAAATTGATATGCAATCTTATTCAAAATTTCATACAAGTATTTCAAGTCCTCACGGTACAGATGAATTTGGTTTTTCAAAAAGACCCTCCTATCATGCACATGAAGCCTTGGCACATTTCGATTTCAAAGGTCAGGTCTGAAAGACCTTTTGATAGCTTGGCCCCTCCCCCCTTATAACCATAATAGCATGGAATCATACCATGCTCGGGCATGATTCCTTGCCACCCTTTAATCACCTTAAGCAAAGTAGGAATCTAAGGCATGTGTGGAAATTGACAAAGGAAAGGGACAAGATTCATAAGATTGAAAAAGGGAAAGAATGAATCAAGCCACAACTAGACATAGCTCGATTCATGACCAAGATGGGGCCTACTATGTGATCCACATGTGCCCTAGTTTGTTGCCAGCATACATGTGATCAGGCCTAACTTGATCCATGATCGGAACTTTCTTTACTTGCCATTCCCCTCTATTGATTGTCACCACAATTTTTCCGTTCCTCAAATTTCTATTACATTTTTTTCATACCACTGTGCAATTGGTCTATATTGCTTTTCTTTAATATACTAAAATGCCCCTGCGTGGGAGTAAAATTGAATGATGGAGTGTCGTAATTTTGCAACTACATGTCAATCTAGGTTAATCTCATTTAATAAAACATTGGCACCATGTCGATGTTCAATTGAATTCATGCACATATCGAGTGGCCTTCAGAATGTATACAATTTAACTAAAGTGCATGCTTAGTTTAAATTAACAATTGCAATTTTGTACAATTGTATGCAATCATAATATCTTCGAAGCACTAGCTTTGAAAATTCTTGCCACCCTTTCAACGACAAAATGATGTCATCACTATGCATTTCTAGTTTCATAGTCCAGGTTGATCCGCTTCAAACATTGAGAAGCGCCAAATTTAGAATGCAACAGATTTGCTACTTACTTGCGATCTTCTTAAATATATGCATAGACCTTTTATGGAAGTTTCTTTGTAAAAATGTAAGGTTGAAGAGGTCATTGATGTTTTTATTTGATAGAGTAGATTAATATTCTAAAGAATATTTGTTGCAACCGACCCCTCAAAGGAAAGGAATAAGTTTAGAGGTATTACCTAAAGGACGGACCTAAGGCCCATGATTAGGCACAAGCTCTCCCAAGCCCATACCTCGTGTGACATTGGGGTACTTTTAAGAATTTTGCAATAAGGAGTCGTCACTAGCCTATTAGGGTTAGCTAGAAACCAAGTGAGGTATGAGAGTGTACCTCACTTCCTACGCAACTAGAGAATCTAAGGTTGGGAACTTAATTACACTAATTAATCAATTAGTGCCCTTTCGGTACCTAATCTTGTTCATTTTTAAAAGCTTTTTGTCAAGCAATTTGGATTGATTTTATACCTATCCACTAACATGTGAGGTGATCATGCGAACACGCAATCATCAAAATAACAATTAGCAACCAAGCTCCTAATTGTAGTAAAATTAAGCACATGCAATTAAATATAATTAAATACACAAGTTAAACATACGATATAATCAATATACGAGAAACTAAAGCCCTAATTACACTAGGAAGGCAAAACATGGCAATTTCCAACAAAACCTACATTTTTCAGATTTTTGAAAATTTTGAAAATTTTTAATTAATTTTAAAAAATAAAAATAAAAATAAAAAGGGCCAACCGGGTCGGGTCCGATCGGACCCAACCTAGGTCTGAATCGGTTGGGCTAGGCCCGACTAGCCTTGGTCGGGCCTTTGCTCAGCCCGCATTGGGCCCGTCAATCAATCCTCCCAATGGACCAGGCTCGACCAAGGTGGTTAAGCCTTTGCTTGGCTTGGGTTGGGTCCAATTGACGGGCCCAAACCCCGTTTTTTTGCAAAAGAAAGAGGCATCCGCAGGCCCACAGCCCAGATCCACTTTGGGCTGTCGGCCTACACATGAGGGGGAGGTCGAGCGAACTAGATCTGTGATCTGGCCCAGCTCGGCCTGCGTCCTCTAGTCAGCGACCGCCCGGTTGCAACCAGAGGAGGCTACACTGCATAGCCCACGTGCTCTCTGGTGAGGATGGTGGCAAATGGCTTCGCTCAAGTGACTCCAAAAGTGGCGAGGCACCGGTCAAGGGTGGCGTTCTGCCGCCCGCAACCCCTACTCTACAGCTGCCTGGTCGCGGCAGGGGAGGCAAGGACCGCAAACAACGCAGGTGGCCTCCGGCTAGGGCGCAACGGTCTTGTTTCAGCTAAGTAGGGGCATAGCCCAACTTCTAGGCAGTTGGCGGCGCCACTCCAGTGACCAACGATCCTAGTTGAGCTCTACATAGGGGAGGAAATGGAGGTTTCGGCTGGGCATTTCGACAAACAGGTGGGAGGCACTCGGAAGTCGGGGGTTTCAGGCTTGGCCAAGGCCCGAGCTTGAGTCCAAACCACCGATGAGTCGCGCCAAAGCAACAGGAAATGCGGGGGGGACAAGTGGTGGCTGAAGCTCACCCAAACTAGTCGAGGTGAGCTTCGGCGAGCTTGACTCTGGGAATGCACGCAAGATGTTCGATAAAATGCCTACTTGAGTTTCCAGAGAAGATTGCGGCGGTTGGCGTCGGTCAGTGACGGTAGCCTCGGTTCGTTCTCACCTCTCTTCCTCAACTTCCCTCTCTGCCCCCAGTTCTATTCTCCCCCCTCTCTCTTTTTCCCTTGTAGTCTGCTGTCTCGGCCCCTCTTCTCCCTGGTTCCGCCCCGTCCGGTCCCCTCCTTCCCTACTCTGCTCCTGTTGTGCTGCCGTTGCTTCTCTACTCTGTGCCCCCTTTTTCTATACCCCGCCCTCTCTTCTGCACCTGCTTCTTTGCTTTTGCTGCAGGTTTACGCGCACCAAGACATTGACAAGAGGATGACTCCCAACTGGGCGCATGCTGGGCTAGAGGGGAAAAGGCCCGGGCCATGAGGGGGGAAACGGGCTTGCGCCGCGTAGGGAAAAGAGAGGAGGGTGGCAAGCTAGGCCAAGGCCGGATCTGGCCCGACCCGACCTCTAGGCGTTTTTCTGTTTTTTCTTTGTTGTTGTTGTTGTTGTTGTTGTTTTTTTTTTTTTTTTTGTGTTTAAAAATAGGTGTCAACAATATTTTTACAGCTTTATCAAGTTCAAAGTATAGTCTGCATCAGTCTTCAACTTATATTTTAGCGAACCTTTATTTTAAATTCTAAAAGAAAACCTTACATTTTTTTTTTAATTTCATACCAATTTTTCTCATAGGGATGTTAAGGTATGGGGCCATCAATATTTCTATCTTGACATGAATGTCTTTATAACATAATATAGTAATGAAGTAAGAAATATATTAACTAATAATCAGGATGCGACCAAATTAAAATTCGAAGCTTAAGGAAAATAATCAACTTGAAACATGAATAAAGGCAAAATGGAATTAAACTAACATTTAGAAAAATATGTGGAAACTATAGTCTTGGAGCCGTGCAACAAATATGTATTTTGCTAGGTCTATGTAGACTTCATCTGCAATAACAGCCGTTTATGCGCTGGTGAATTCTTATGTTTGTGATGTGGCCATCACAAACATAAGAATTCACCAGCGCATAAACGGCTCACTCCGCAATTTGACTAATCAGGCCTGCGCAAAGGAAGGAGAATTCTCGTAGACAATGGTAAGAACTTTCAATCATTCTACTTAGTTGAAATTAAAATGTTGTTTGTGCATCGAAAACATGTGATCTAGGAAACTATAGATTAAGAAAGGCATATTGTGAAATGGTCACGAACTAGATAAGAGATTACACAAAAAACTATCTATCATAAAAACATGACGAGCACTGACATTGAGAGATTCTATTCAGAAACAAAAACAAGAAAGGGCTGATAAATTGCAACTAGCTCGAAAAAAGGGAGAAATAAAGGCAGAAAGAGCACACTTCTTCATCGATCCGTCACAACTGCACAAAGGAGGCATAGTTAGGAATTCTAAATTCAGGTCGGCAACGCAAAAGGCCTAAAATGACATTTTCGGTGTTTTAACTCAATCCTCTGTTGGACTAGTGGCATTAGTCCTTTGCCGTTTCTTCTTTGGTTAGGTTTCTTTACTTGGTGGAGGATCAATACGTCCACCTATTTTCCCAACTTAACTTGTCCTTATTAATAAATCCTGGTTTAAGACATTGAACCATGAAAACTCTGAAGAAAATAACATTTCACATGCTCTCCTACACAACAACAAATCCACTTGGCACAAAAAATTAGAATACGAGGCAGCATTAGATAGTATTTATGGTGAAATTTGAGATATGTCAGTAATGAATTAAGCTTGAGATCTTCGCTCCCCCCCTCCCCCAAAAAAAAGCGTCTCTTCATATGAGTTGGCTAAATCATGAACTTGAGAAAAACAGGTCCTCCAATTTGAATTTGCCAGCCAATTCACGAGCAAGGAGACACGTTGGACTTGAAGTGACCCTACATCTAGACTGTTTGACCTTATATGTACTTTAAAGAGGAGAAATGTAATAAACATTGTCGACACTCGAATTTTTGTTGATCATTGAGGTATCCATTTTTTGGCAAAATATAAAAATACAAAAAAAAAGTTGAAAACAACAAAATATAGTAATAAGAAAGAAAACAAAAATAAAAAATAAACAAGAAAAATAAAAAAATAAAATAAAATTCGGGTAGGCCATTTATGCTTGGCCCGTTTCCTTTAGCAAAATTTCCGGCCCACTCGGGCTTATTCCATGAATTGGCCCAATTTTCCTCTTACTTTTCTTATTTTGTTCCAGCCCAACCTTTTTCCTTTGGTTTTTCTTCTCCCTTTCTCAGCCCATTTTGTTTCCTCAAAAGCCCGGCCCTTTGTCCTTCTCCTCCTTTGCACGCACACCTTGGTGAGAACAGAGCGTCCGTGACGCAAGGAGAAAATTCTGTTTTGGGTTGGCGTCGGCCATTGAAGTGGGGAGAAGCTGCAGGGAGCTTGACTGAAGAGAAGCGAAAGAATCAACAAAAGGGGGGAGAAAAAAATCACTGCTTCATCTCTGCTCTACTTTGTTCGGTTTTGCTAAAGTTTAGAGGATTAAACTTAGCCAATGAACTCACGAGAAAACCTTACTAAACTGACATCGTTTTCGTCGCGATTTGTGCTGATCTAGAGGTTGATGCACTGCGTTAGACCAAGTACAGCATCAAATTTGGTCTCGGAACTTATAAACAAAAAACGCACGCCACCTGTTCGATGATTTGCGCATTAGACGTTTTGACTCTGACTTTGCATAATCGGATGCTTGAGAATGTTTATATCTGTAATGATTCGTGTCCAGTACACTAACTGCTGTGTTCCTTTCCTTCTGGATGCATATCATGCTCATGGTGCCGTTTGAACGTGGTCAGAGTCTCAAATCCATCCTTGTTTCTTTCGGCGACGATCGCGATTAGCTACGGCCGTGTTGGATGCCTCCACCTCTCTTTCGAGCACGAGTGTTTCGTCCGGTTCTGGATTGTTGTGTGCGACTGTCAGGTCAGAAAGGAATTCTTTTCCGGTGGAGGATGCGTTGGGGTTACCGCAGGGTAAGCCATCGTCGGAGAAGGTTTGACGACGGTCGGAGATGATAGGCAGTGACGGTTTGGTGACTGGTGGGCGAGGTTGGCTGCCGACGTTGGAACGGTTGAGATTTTGAAGTGTGGTGAGCTTTGAGTTTTTCCATAGAGAAGATTCGGCAAGTTGCAGGGGGAGAGATTGGCTTCGGGAAGAAGACGACTTGAGAAGGGGATGAAGGAAAATTTTTTTTTCTTTAAAAAAAAAAAAAGCTTTCAACATTAAAAAATTTTAATACAAGAATAAAAAATTAATAAATACAAAAAAGAAAGCTGTGCGTTGCCAAAATGCATTTTATTTTTTTACATTCCAAAGTAGAAATTTTGTGTAGTTACCAAATGGGTTAACTTTTCGAAATTGTTATGAGAATAGAAATAGAAAAAAACTATTTAGAAAAAAAAAAAAATCTTAAAAGAAGCGTTATTATTCGTATTTTAAGATTATATCGAGCACGGGTGGGTCCAGATAGACAGATTGGGTTAGCAAGTCGGGCCGGGTAAACATGGCCCGAAATCCTTGTTGCGAATATAATGATAATGAAAATCATTAAAAAAATCTTAAAAAGCATAATAAAATCTTAAAAATAAAAAGTTCACAAAATTCAGAAAAATCATTCAACATTTAAAAAATCCAGAAAATTCATAAAAACATAATAAATAAATAAATCATAAAATCATAAAATTTTAGAAAACCTTGAAAAGTCATAAAAATTCAGAAAATTGGAATTCCTAAGAAAATTTGCTAGCTCTTCAAATATTTTTTTCTCTTAAAGTTTGGAAAATCCTTTCAAAGATTAAAATCCGAAATTAAACAAGCCTTTATGGATTTACTATAGGGATTTTGGATTACATTTTTCTTTTAGAGACAATATTAGGCTGCTTGTGTGTTTTTTCTTCAATTACACATGATTGGGCAGGAAGAAGAAATGAGGGAAAAATAAAGAAAAAACAAAATAACTTAAAATCAAAAAAATGAAATATTATTAAAAATTATCCATGTTAACGTTGACCGAACAGTTTGGCATTCACTTTAGCGCCGATCAGCCAAATTTGGTCATATATACTAAATTGGTACAATAGCAAAAAGTTTATGACTAAATTGACAAAATAAAAATGTTTAGAATTAAATTTACAAAATTGCAAAAGGTTTTGACCTTTTTTGATAATTTTTCCTGATGATAGAACACGATTTATTAATTCTAGCGTAAGCTATGGGACGGTGAGGTTTGGCAGGACAAGATTGTCGTGCTAGATCCAACGGTGGACGTCAATTTATCTTTGATTGCATAGTTGAGATGCTTTGTCATCGAACGGTTGACATCAATTTGCGATAAATGAGCACACGAGATTTAGAAAAGCATTATGCTACTTATCTAAGGCAAATAAAATCAATTCACCACTAGTCTTGTATTGTTTGTAAAATTCTAAACGCAAGTAAACGTAACGAACAAGTAATATAATGATAAAAAATAGTATCGTCCCATGGAGATCGATGATTAATAAACTAATTAAATACTAAAATAGATTAATTCTAAAATTTATCTAACAGATCAAAATATAATTGAGAATAAATTAAAAACAAAATTTGGAGACTAAATGCAGTAAATCAATCACATATATATGTTAGAGCATTCGATTTCACCATAACCACTAGATATGAATTTCAGATTGTTGTAGGTACAATAACGATATCAAACATGTGATAGCAGAATTGCTTAATCTATTAACTATCCTATCTCTAGGTATAGTAAACCTACTCAGTCTATTAATTCATTATATCTCTATGTGAATTAAAATAAATATGAGTGCATTAAAAACTATGAATATTCCCGGCTTACAATGAGTCTTTTGGATTATCTTATCACCGAAAGCTATACAAATAATGCGGTATATCTCTATCAACGTTTAAGTCGTGGTTATATATTATAATGAACAATTGCATATTATCACTTTTCGGTCTCAAACATGCGCATTAGATCATTCAAGTGTTGGTTGAGTCACTCAAAAAGCATTATGCACAATAATATATAACTCACATGAATGAAATCAAATGCAAAACATCAAAATCATGAAATTCACATTATCATGGTTATGCTATATTGTAGCCCTAACAAAAGAAAATTAGAACATAGTAGAAAAAGAAATAAAAATATAAATCAAATCCAGCATCTTGAATCAAAGAACAAGAATTCTATTACCACATTTGTCTTCTCTTCAAAATACTTGAAAAACTTATAGAACAATGAAAAATGATCTAACAAAAACCTAGTTGCCTCCTCAGGTTCTCCATGTTCTCCTATTTATAGGATATATCCAAGATCCTTATCTCCCAACAATTGCGCATAAAATTAGGGAGTAAATGATAGGATCTTTGATTTGATATCTATTTCCCAACGCTTACGAGATAACATTAGGGAACAAAATTAAAAATTTCTTGATTTGATATCAATTTTCTATTGCTTTTTGATTTGAATTTCTGATTTTTGCCATTATTTTTCTTATATTCTCCATATCTCATTATTCTGCATAAATAAGGAAAATTCAAATAATTAGAAGGAAATCTAAATATTTTCTTATAGATATTGCATTAATTATTGCCTAAAATATGTAAAATAACTATAAATATATATATAGTTAGAGTTATCATGTATTCTATCTACTACTTTATGCTTTCAATTGTTAGTTTAGTTGTCACGTCATTCTTGTGTCATTAGCTATCACGTTAAGTTTGGTTGAAAAAAAAAAGGACAATCAAACGCTGTTATATCACTGACATATAATTTGTAAAAAATTTGCAATTAAGCCGTGTACAAGGACAGATTAATTCAAATTCTATAGATCCAATCAGATTTTAATGCTTTCAGGTTATATAATAAAATCCTAAATTTTGTTTAAAATATTATCAAGTACTTCACATTATCTCCTCTAATTTAAGTGACAAAAATCCAATGTGGTCTTTTCAAATATTTTATTATGACAGCCGAAATTGATGGTGCACCTAACTAATATATATATATTTATGTAAGATCTTAAAGCTCTCATGTTGTGGTCTTTCCTCTAGCTCCCATGGGATAGTGTCTCACTATTCAGCACGAGGACCAAGGACCAAAAGCATCGCGTGATTGATCCTTGTCGGTGGTGATGAGCAGTGTGCCACCATATTTTGCTAATATGGCGCTCATTTAACGGTATATTTCCCGAAAGTAGTTAAAAGTGGCGGCATTATTACGTTATACTGTTAATCATAATTTACAAAACTAACTAAGCTACTTGGTTGCACTTGTTAGATAAAATTTAGAATTTAATTGCACTTTCATTAAAAGTTTTCAAAATTTCGAGTGCATTTATCTCTGTTCATTCCTTGTATGGACATAAAAATCATGGACGATACATTTGCATCTATATATATGATATATTTAAATGTCATGTGTCTAAAAGATATATAGTCCAATTTACTTAGTCGATTCTCCTAGACTTTTTTTGGTATTTTATCAATTAATTAGATTTGAATGTGCAATCTATCCAAATTTATCTTTAGTTAACATTTACTCCATAAATTTCCGACAATTAAGTTTATATGTATCGTTTAAGTTCGTGTATATCTATATATGATTGATTTGTCTATTATAATAACTTAATTTATTAACTATCACAAAACTATTTTTTTAAATGTTCAAAAACTATATAGGGCCTACATGTTTGTGTTTTTTTTTGTTCATGAATAGATTTTCTGTTTTTTTGTTAAAGGAACAAAAAAAAGAACAGTAAACGCGTTTATTTGCGTTTTTGTTCAAAATTTATTTTTTGTTGCGGGAACAAAATTAGAACAGAAATAAAAAATAAAAAAAAAAGTTGTTTTTTTGTTTGTTAAGAAACACTTTTTCAAGAATTGAAAGAACAAAAACAAGAAACACTTTTTCTTCTTCTTTTTTTTCTTTTTTTGGCCGGTCGTCGACCTCGGCCATGGCCGCGACCGACTAACGAGGGCCGGCGGCCTCGCCCGGCCATGGCGAGGCTCGCCGGCCCCGGCGAGGCCGAGCGTCACCGGCCCCTAGCGAGGCTCGGCCTCACCCGGATCCGGCGAGGCTCGGGGTCACCTAGCCAAGGCAAGGCCGGCGGCCCTCATCGGCCGGTCGCCGACCATGGCCAAGGTCGGCGGCCGGCCAAAAGAAGAAAAAAAAGAAAAAAAAAAAAAAGAAAGAAAAAAAGGAAAAATAAAATAAAAATATTAAAAAATTAAAAGAAACAAAAAAAGAATACAAATTTACCAAACGTGTTTATTCATATTTTATTTAGAACAAGTTTACCAAACGCATCTTTACGGTCAAAAATTATTATAGAATGAAATAGTTTTAGAACAATTTTTGAACAAAAACACAAACAAAAGCACCCATAATAGCTAAAATAGTAGAGGAATACGTGGTAGGAGTGCACATGACTTGTTGTATATTATATGATGCTTTTCTTTTTCTGTTATTTTCATGCCATGCGTCTTCTCAAAGCAGCATCTCTAGGCAAGTACATAGAGATGAGTGCAACAAAGTGGAGACGGCGGGAGGACCGTTCAATCGGGCCCAGTACGGCCCAGATCATTTCGTGCCAGCTCCTTTTGTATTTATTTTATTAATTTTTTGGGGCCCAGTTGAAATGTTCTTTTAATCGTTAATCTTTGGAAAAAAACAAAAACTTCTAAAGTGGAGACCGTCGTCGTCGAGGGAGAAGAGAAAGACTTCTTATTTGGTCCAAAGATGAAAGTGCTCAGGAGCTGAGGGGAAAATGCTCTGTATTGTCTCGTCAGATTCTGATGTCCATCGGAGAAAGGCTCTCCAAAAGCGACGTCGATCCAACACTCGCAATTTCTGCTGAAAGATTCCCCACAAATTGACAATGCCAGTGCCCGATCGTTCCGAATTTAGGGCTTTTGTCGACGGCCGAAAAAGCCCCAAATTTAAACTCCAGTCGGTGTTCGACCTTCATGGTAAAGATTCGAGCGGCCTTGTTTCCTGCTGAGGTCACCAAAACTCGTAATCCTCCAATTCTGCTGCTTCAGGCCGACCCTTCTTCGCGAATTGGTGTTTCGTCGTGAAGCATGGCGCTTTTTAAGTATTGGCCTTTTGGCCCAAGATGTTGTCTCAGGGGCATCTCCCCTTTTTGGAGTCGAAACTTTGGATACCCTGGTGGGGTGGGAAAAAGAGTCTCTCATTGGGGGCTGATGGGCTGTTGTTTTACACAGCAAAAAATGAGAGAAGCCTAAGCTATTTTGGTCTATTCATGTCTCAAGTTTAGTTTATGCTTTAAGCTTGTGGTTGTTATTCCGCTCGTCAACACCATGCCGATCAACAGTTTTGGAATCTGAAGAGTTGTTTCTCACAATTTTTTATGTGTAGTTGTTAGATTAGTGTTTGCAGTTCATCTATTACCCGATGTTCAACTTTAGAAATTGGTTATGACTGGCCAGGGTTCTTGTTGAGTCATGTCAATGAGCCCGTGACTGCCGTTATCTTTGTGTACATTTTCTAGTATTTACCTTGTTCCAAAACCTATGTCTGAATGTCAGTTGACCATTAACTGAGGCAGAGCTTTAGGTGATTCTCAACATTATCACCAGGAAATAAGGATAGAACATCTTGATTGACAAAAGAGTGCTTAAAGTTGTCTGATGTATTCTGACTTGTATATTGAGAAGCTTCTTATACTGTGTTATCGAGAAATGATTTCATGACTCATTAAATGCGTAAATTTACTGATACTGCCAAAAAAGAGATTAACAACAACGTGGGGGGGGGGGGGGGGGGCGGAATTCGCAGCCTATTACTATAGATCAATATAAGTTGGAATGCACATTGCAATGGTCAAGGTGAGATAGATTATGAGTGAATTGCTAAAACTATTCAAAGAATTCAGAAACTAGTAAACAAAGAGTTTCGAATGGATTAGTTGTAAACTTTGAGAATCTTGTTTGTGGCAGTGCATTTTTCAACACGACTTCAATTCACACTTCATCTTTATATACTTCCAGTGCATGATTTTGTTTGAGAATAATTTTACTGGAACTGGCTGTCAAGCTTTAGAGGTGAATATTTACACCAGTGAGAAATCGATGGCATCTTTTAGGTGGAATTCACAGCCTATTACTATAGATCAATATAAGTTGGAATGCACATTGCAATGGTCAAGGTGAGATAGATTATGAGTGAATTGCTAAAACTATTCAAAGAATTCAGAAACTAGTAAACAAAGAGTTTCGAATGGATTAGTTGTAAACTTTGAGAATCTTGTTTGTGGCAGTGCATTTTTCAACACGACTTCAATTCACACTTCATCTTTATATACTTCCAGTGCATGATTTTGTTTGAGAATAATTTTACTGGAACTGGCTGTCAAGCTTTAGAGGTGAATATTTACACCAGTGAGAAATCGATGGCATCTTTTAGGTGGAATGCCCTTAAATTTATCTTAAATTTTGTATAAAAAGAAAAACTAATCATGTGTCAATCACAAATTGGAGTACCAAATTCATGTTACTTGGAGAAGAATGATGTTTGGACCGGAATGATTGGACATGAGGAGAAATAATTGTTAGGTTATTGGTGAATTGATGGGCTACGTCCTACCATAATTATATTTTATGAAATGATTGAGAAGGGGCCCATATGTGTCTGCAATTGATATAGGAATGTCGTAATTTGGTTAAAGTATCCTTAGTTTCTTTTACTTTTATGTCCTCCCTCTAGACAGCAACATATACCGTCACGTGATTCATACACCATAGTTTATCAACTGAGCAGGGTGACATTGGAGATGGTCAAGATGTCCTTGTGAGGGTACCCTCAGAATGCCTCACAGGAGACATTTGGATCTGCTAGATGCAACTGCAGCAACCAGCTTGAACTTCGATGCAGCAGCTAGAAGGGGTCGGTAGGGGCATGTTGTTGTACCTGTGAGGGCATGAAGGAAGAATTACACGCCTTTATGTTAGTGCTCGCCATATTGACTAATACTACAGATGCTGCTTGACCTGTGACCTGGGAGTCAGAACGATGATGCTGATGACAAACAACCCATTGAAGTATGTGGGGCTTAAAATTTATGGCTCGACTATTGCTGGGAGACCCCTATTGACTCCCATAAAAAAGGAAAATAAGAGATACTTGGGAGACAGAACACTCCAAGATGGGGCACATCTATGGAGCGGAAGTTAATAGCCGCTTCAGCAATCTCATCAGCAAAAACGGCAAGCTGAGCAGTACTGTTTCTTCTGATCCAGCTGTGTCTTACTCGTAGGGGCTGCTGCATAGTTCGACTGCTAATGAATTATTTGGGGGGATACAGGCAAGAATGTCGGGATACCTGCTGACCATAAGTTCAGGAAATTTTATGGCAATTTGGTTTATAATTATTGTAAGGTTCATTGTTGTTCTATTGATGTCATTCATCTGTTTTCTAAGGTGAAAACGAGGAAGACTAATCTCTTAATGGAACTTCCTTTTGTGTTATTGATGGACGACTAGATTTATGCTTTACTCACCTTTCCTTGAATCTGTATGTATTGGTCTCTAGAGACCATTGCATATTTCATGAAAACAGAGTCGGTGCAGGACATTCTTTCTTTCCTCTTTTGGACCACCTCAATAGCGACAGATATTACTTGAAGGAGTATACTTGAAGTCTCTGTTGTAGATCAACTCTCCATATGAGCAATAGATAAGGATTCCCTTTGACCTTTTATTCTATCGATCCCATGCTCCGCATGAGTTCGATTTTATACTTTGTCGAATAAAGGACACTATGCTAAGAGGTTGAGAATGAGGCACGCACGTCCCCGGAATTTGGGAAGATGGAATTTCCAGGTGTAATGTTCGCTACTCTCCAGAAAAAAAAAAAAGAAGGAAATACGTCACCATTCAATTACTTACAGCAGAAAGTTTTGCTTTCTTTGATCTCATTAATTAAACTAAATATTGCGAAGCAGAGAATTTTCTGCAGGCATACCAAAGTTTACGCCTGAGTCTTGACGTTCCCTCTGAAAATGGAGACTTTCGGCTCAATATCATCAATTTTAACAAGCGTGAACACACAAACATCTCCTCCCTTCAAAAAGAGTATGATCTTGAAGAAATGGGTCCTCCGATGCAAAACTTGGCCGGCACTGTTCATCTTCTCTCCGGTGCAGAAGTCATCCCCTGAGGACAATTTGTGTAGTAAGTTGTTCCGTCTGAACCTAAACTAATTTTGTGGTTTTATATGAGCCAACTTAATTAAATAAAGCATCTAATTGGAGAAGATATTCATTTCTGGAATAAAAAGTCAAAAAACAAATGAATGGCGTAGGAAGCTCATTAAGAAGAACACATAGGGAATCAAATGGGTGAATAGATAGACAATCTGTTAATTGATCGAAATTGTATCAAGAATAATTCTAGAGGTATTAAGACTGAAATCGGTAGAATGGATTTACAAAGTGATGCGTAATAATATATATATATATGACCATCGCCATTAGATATTCAGCCCCCTAGTCAGAAGGCTTGACCAATGAGCGGGTTGGTATAGAAATCAGGCATAAAATTTCCTGCAAAGACTTGCCGATGCTTTAAAATAGCTAATGAACTTTTCTCAAAAAACTAATGGGGTCTGAGCGGGAGCTAAAGAAGAAAATTGTTTGTATTGGCCTGCTTATTTGCACCTGTGGCTTGGCGGACCTTGACGGTGTCATGAGGCCAAACACCACCTCTAGTTGTTAGAGATAATTAGGGCAAAAGAAAATATAATTCACTCAAACTCAACTGGTCCTGTCCATCATGTCTAAGCTTTTAATTTATGCTATTGCTGGGAGAGTCTCACTAGTAATTCCTATAACTAAGGATTGAAAGTAAATATTGGGTGCCGCTACAAACCAAAGATCTTTAGCCTTTACAAATTCCTTAGCAGTGAGTCCCGTACTTTTAGGTGATTAAATTTAAGTTTTTCAGCTAATATTTAGGTAAGGTTCATGATTATTTTGTTCAATTTCATTTATTTTTCTAAGTTGAAAAGGTGCAAGACTAATCCTCGTGTGAACTTCATCCTTCAATGTCAATGCTAGCTTTTAATATTCATCCATGATTATTTCAGTAAGTGATTAATAGACTTTAATCTGAACCTACTTGTGTATTGATCAACAGCTATTAGAAAATTGATGTCGAATTCCGACACGCCACGACAGTAAATTTGGTTGAGTAAGACACTAAGAAGGACTTCACTGCATTTAATTCAAAACGCTTATAACTTAATTGCACCTTTTAAAATTTTAAACTTATTGTACATTAAGCAAAATGTTTAAGATCTTTTTTTTTTTTTTTGTAAGTTCCTAAAAGAAAACAACGAATCAACATGTTCATTCGTTTGAATGAGAAGAGAATTGAAGGAAAAAGAAAGGAAATAGGATGCTTAATTAAGTTATAAAAAATGAGAAGGGTGTGACTTAGGTAGTTATGCTGAGGTAGCAAACGGTGAGAAAATCATGTCGTTACCTATGTCAATCACCAACAGCGACCCCCTTCTTTTGCAAAACTGTGATTATATAAGTGATAAAGAGTGCAAATTGGAAATAGAATCACTATCTCAATAGAAATTTTCGTCATCTCAATACTTGATTGTGCCTCAGTAACTTCCAAATCTCCGTAACACTTGCAGCATCTGCCCTTCCCTTTATCAGTGACTAGACAATTGAAAAACATGAAAAGTGTAGAACCTATGGTGCTTTAGGTGTTGGACAATTTGAGAAGCAGAGGCAAGAGAGAAACAAATGGATGAGAATGACATTAATTGGATCTTACCTCTTTTATGTGCATTTGTTTATGTTGATAACTTTTGTATGGTTGTATTGAGATCACCCTCCCAGTTCCATGGCCACTTGTATTTGAACAGCGTCGCAAATTCTAGTTTTGGTGTGCTTATCCTACCCTTACAAAAGATTTTCATTTTTGGGCACTCTTCCACTTCTATTGAATACATGGATGGAAATTTGAAGATACAACTTGTGGTGGAGGAGAAGCAACCTAGGCTTGGCAAGTTTTGCAATATCAATCTTTTTAGCTTCCCAAGAGAAATCACTTTTTCTTCTCCATTTCCATCGTCTGTCACTAATTCTTTCATTCTTTCACATCCTATTATAGTCATGTCAGTGAGATGCACCAAATTTGTGATTGCTGAAACTGTCACTAGATGTACTAATCCAGAAGAATTCTTCACCACTAATTCCGTCAAATTCTGGAAGGATGTCACATCTGGAAATAATGTTGTCACATTGGGACAATCCCAAACCTCAAATGTGTCAATACTCTGAAGAATTTTTGCCACCGAATAGCCTCCTCTCCAAACATGCTTTAGGTTGTGTAGCTTGCTTAACTTAAGTTCTTTCAAATTTTCAAGCACCGGATTTTTTCCCTCATCAACAAGCCCTTTGTCAAAGAATATATCTTCAAAAGAACTACAGAAGATCTCAAGGCTTCGTAGATTTTGAAATCTTTGTAGGAGGAACATGGCAGGAAAGACGGCATTTTTATTGTCAAAGCATGCCAATGTTAGTTCTTTTGGCTTGCCAAAGAAGTCATCAGAAAATTTTCTATTCTGTATCATCTGAATATCCTTATCGACTAATAAAAGTCTCTTTAAGATGGGAATGCCCTACAAAATTGCAAATACAATGAGAGAAATAAATTCAACAAGGTTTGACAATAAATCATGGGCTCAGAGAGGCAAGCTTAAGTCGGTTAACTCCCACGGAAAGGGGCTTTGTTCTTACGTTTCATTAATTTCTAGAGCCCTGCATACGACTCTCAAGCTTCTAAAGTCAAGCTACAGAATTCAAACTGTAAACAAATGCTCCACTATGCCCATCCGCCAACCAAGGTACGCTATGCACCCATAATATAATGATTATGTAGAAAGGGAAAGAATTGTTTTGGCATATGAATGATCAAACAAATGAATGAAAATTCATTTTACCCATAAAGATGGCCATCCCACTATGATTTGAAAAGAAATAGTTATATGTCAGTGCCTAATTCTCAATTTAGTCCTTAGTAAATTCACATTTTTGACTTAAATCGAGAAGTTTTAATTAGAGGTTGGTATGGTAACCTTGACCAAAATCATCTTCTATTAGGAATATCTTATCTTGTCATAAAAAATATGTAGTTCCTTGAAATTTCAGGTGACAAGATGTGCTTATAGTGTTATAAAAACATTATGGGTGTCCAAGGATGAAAAGTGTGCCTAAAGATGTTAGACATATTTTATGTTGTCAATGAACTGATATGTAAGGGATTCATGTTTACTATATTATCAAAATGTGACATGACTATGCTGTGCACATGAGTTATATGGGTGAATAAAAGAATGAAGAAGAAATAACAATTGCAATCGTACCCTCTCAAGCGAGAAGTTTGCTTCATGGTCTAAAAGGTCATGCTGATCATCTCTTTGAGCCCACTTTTTCATGGATGCACAAAGGACATGTTTAATTTATCACATTGGGTCACTCGCAATTCCATCAAGAATGGCCAGTTCAAAGTAAAGCAAGTCAGGGCAAAAGCTCTTGAGTTGTGGCATATCATGGTATTAGAGAAAACTCATTTATTGTTTTGAAGCTGACAAAACCTTTCATAAAGTCTAGTCTGAAGACTTGCAGACTTAAGTGTTATAGTTTGAATAACTTCAGATGCTACTGTCAAAGTCTGAAGACCGATAAACTTTAATCTCAAGGTCTAACCTCACTAACAGATTCCAGACCGAAGAGTGAAGACTTATCCAGATGCGGGTTTATCTTCAAGGATTCGATTCGTATGGTTTGTGGAAGATCTTATGGCTGGATATAGCATCTTATGAACAATTATTCTTATTGAAATCAATTCGGATAATCAGATCTCTTGAAAGGCAAAGTATACTTGGAAGGTTCTACTTATGGAAACCAATATTCTGATTGTATGGGTGAGCAGGATTGATGGGCTTTTATCACATTCCTAAAATGATTATCTCCTTGATTGATTCTGTCCAACGGGTATATTGGAAGAACTCCTTTGGAAAGTGCCAACGGTTATAGAGGCATGGAGGATATATAAGGAAGACTCTCAAGTTGTTCGAGTGTGTACGTGAAAGAAAATTTTCAAAGTCTGAAGCTTCCTAGTTCTTTGCTATTTCATTTGTCGAGCTTAACTTATACTCAAAAGAGAGGGCAAACACTTGTGAGACTTTGGAAGAGTGTAGTAGAGTTTCTACACTGTGAAGTCAAGGACGTGAGACTGTAAAAACTCTTTTGATTCATAGTGAAATCTAGTCAGTAGGCTGTCAATTCGGGAGAGTGGACGTAGGCTTGAACTAAGTCAAACCACTATAAACTTTGCGTTTCTATTCTCTTTCCCTGAACTCCTTACTTTAATTCGTAGTTTTATATATCTGCTTATAGTTGATTACATCTTCAGTCTATTATCTTCTAAAGAGAATTTACTTTCATTAAATCTTGCGAAAATTTTATTTACACCTATTCACCCACTATAGGTGTTTTTACTAGCCTTTTCAATTGTTATCAGAGCTTGTGTGCTCATTTTATTGAAGTGTTTTTACTTCTGAGTTAAAGATCTATGGCTAGTATTTTGGCTCTAGGTTTGGTTGAAGGCCAAAGCAACACCAGACTTCCTTACTTTGACGGAAAGGAATACAATGTGTGGAAAAACAAGATGAAGGCATTCCTAAGATCAAAAGATCCCCTAGAATGGGACATAGTAGAAAAATGGATTATTCCCAAAGCTACATCCATCTTAGAAAGAGGAAAAGAAGTTGCAGACGCTTGCAAAATGGCACAAGAAGAAATAACCAAGAGACAAGCTCTTGATGCTAAAGCCATTTACTCTTTATATTGTGCTTTATCTCCTACTGAGTATAACATAATTTCATCTTGTAAAACAGCCAAAGAAGTCTAGGATAGGTTGCACGTTACCTATGAAGGAACTGATCGAGTTAAAGAAACAAAAATCAATATTCTGCTCGGATAGTATGAAGCTTTTAAGATGAAGCTAGGAGAATCTATTACTAACATGTTTAGTCGTTTCATAGAAATTGTAAACAGTCTAGCATATCAGGGACAGTCAATCTCAGGACTAATGAAGGTTAACAAATTGCTGCGTGGACTCTCTAAAGACTGGAATCACGTGAAGACTTCAATAAAAGAAACCCAGAGGATCATGCCGCTTTCTATAGACGAACTAGTTGGCACACTTCAATCATATGAAGTGGAGCAAATCAATGAGGAAGAAGATCCTAAAGGTAAGAAGCCAATTGCTTTAAAATCTAACGATGATTCTGACACAGATTTAGAAGATGATATTGACAATGAAGAACTAGCACTCATGCTAAGGAGATTCAAAAAGTTAAATAGAAATGGAAGAAAATTCAACTGGAAGAAGCAAGGCACTCAAAAATTTCAGAACAAATCAACTGAGGATGATGAAGTCAACAAAGATGTGATCTGTTTTGAATGCAAGAAAAAGGAGCACATCAGACCCAACTGTCCTCTGTTGAAGAAAAAGAAGGGAAGAACTAAGAAATACAGAAATGCTCTCAAAGCAAAGACATGGAGCGATACTAAATGCAAAGAAAGTGATGAAGAATATGCCAATATATGTCTAATAGCAAATTCAGAATCGGACTCAGACTTTGAAACAGATTCAGACTCAAACAACGAGATCGAGGTTAGTAATTTAAAAATTCCTGCTAAAGTCTCGAAGTACATAGATGAACTTTGTCTCAATCTCAAAACCTCTCTTAAAATGATTACCGAGCTGAAGAGGGATAATTCTAAACTTAAGCTACAGGAAACTTTTTGGAAAGAAAAGTTTGAAAATCTAGACAAAAATTTTGTCAATTTGAAAGAAAATGCAGATTCTCTTTCGAAGCAAAATACTTTTTTGAAAGAAGGCATTTTAAATATTACAAAAAGGTTTTTAATGGGATCGAGAAATTGGAAAAGATTCTTTCAATACAAAAACTTTATTTCAATAAATCTAGTTTGGGTATGACTCCGAAACCATTTCTCTAATTGATTTTCCAAAATTAAAGGAAAGAATCAAATAAAGACCTACAAAAACGTTTTACAGAAATCATTTTTAAAGAGTTTTTGTAAAACCTGTTGGCTGAAGTACTCTCAAATATTCATAGTGTAACAGCTCAGAACATTTTGAGAAAGAATGTCCCAAGGTTTGGAGACCTGTTAAGAATGATTGGGCAAAAACTGCATTTTGTACTTACTCCCCTAGACCCAAGAAGATATGGATACCAAAGAAAACTTGAGTTTTTTTTTTATAATTGCAGGTCACTATCAAGAAAAAAATCAAGTGGTATTTGGATAGTGGCTGTTCGAGACACATGACAAGAGATTCAGGTTGTTTTATAAAGCTTGTGAAATTAAATGGTGGAAAGTAAACAATGAAGAGATTGAGATTAAAAAGGCAATTAATCTTCCATCAAAAGTGGTAGTACAAAATTAGCTGCTCGCTTCAACCTTGAAATCAAATTATGAGTTTCTTAATTGTGGAAAAGAAAAATTTCATGATGCAAGGAAACACATGGAAGAAGCGATAGTCCTATCAATCTTGATCTATCAATTATGGCCGTCTTGTTAGATGATCGCTTCCTCATATTGCAAAGGTCATACCAAAGGATGGAAGACCACACAAAACAATAAGACGAACAAAGCTATTCTGTTTATGTTTTGACACATATTAGTCGCCCCATATTTTCAAAGGACAGTCCAAAAGGCAATATAAAATATTTGAAAAAAAAAAGAACAATATTTCTTAATAGCGGTGGGCCTTGATTTTGGCAAGTTTGGTTGTATTGTTTCTCTACGGTAATCAAGCTACTTCAATAAAGTAATCGCGGTTGATTTGTCCCGATTAGCAACTTTCCCACTTCCCATTCTACCTCTCCGCCAATGGCCTCCTGCCACATCATGGAAAGTCCCCACTTTCCAAAGAGCACCACAAAAAGTGCCTCCCCCACCCCCACGTGATTTACAATCCTGTGCACCCCAAAGCACTCGAGAGCAGTCAATTAGTGGTGTCAAAGCGCATTGGGGCGCGCGCGGTGCAACAGCTTAGATTGAGTCTATGATTTGCGACTTACCCGGATATCGCCGAGATTTGACCCAAATAGGTGCGATCACATAGGCTCATGGAGCAGGGGAACAAAAACCCCGAGGGTTGCCTTAAATTCACAAAAGTTGACTTGTCCACCACCCCAACACAGTGCCCACAATCAACCCAATTAACCCCCTGTCAAAAAGAAAAAAAAAATATCATCACCACCTTCTCCATAAAAATGGTCGAGCAATTAGTAAAACTAAACTACGCAAATCGGCATTTAAGATAGAATTGGGGCTTTAGAGGTATAATTAATCTAAAAGCAAGAGCTCCCTTCCATCGGGAAAAAAAATTGTAAAAGAAAAGAAGATATATATGTATATGTACGCATACATGTCAAACTTTTGCGATCTTCTCTCCTCATGTTTTTCTTTCTTTCTTATTTCTTTTATTACTTTCCCTTCCACACACGTGCATTTATGATTCGAATTTCTCCCTTTTTTTTTTTAATTCCCTCCATACGTTCTCTTAATGCAATTTTGCTAACTTCCTCATAGTCTACTTCTTAATAAGGTTTATGTTGTGATAAAACTGTCCAATATTTACAATTTCTTTTTAGCTCGCTTTGATGATATATTGATTTTTGAAACGACTCCAAAAGTGTTGACTATAAAAGAGAATATTGGAGATGTGTATAATCTACCTTATGACATAACAAACACTTCTATCATATTAACAAGATGGTAGCATGTTCTTTTTTCATCACTTGAGTAATGTTATTTGTGTTTTTTACGAAATTTATACATCCATTGAGTTTCAAAGTACCCAAAAGCTTGTACATGCCCAGGAGAACTATTAGAATTTTATATATAAAAACTATAAGAATTGAAAGAGCTGACAATTCATTATACAAATTAACATATTCGTAAATGATTGTTTGACAAATTCAAAAATGACACGAATTGATATGAACTTTAATATACGTACATTTGTGGCAAAATTAACAAAAATATAGCGTTGTCAAATGAACATATATTGCCCGCCAGTCCAATTTTTTATTTTTATTTTGATAGAAAGTACTTATATTTAGTTGCGTTTGGAAGACAGATGGACAACAGATGCTAACGTGAAAGCTTCAGAATGCTCATAATACTTCTCTCAATAACCTATATGCCTACCCAATAAGCAGAAACTGAGAGACTCCTTTGCATGATTCCTCTTTCTTCAATTAATAGGTAATTAGCAGCATTCTCACTCGTTTGTGCAGACATGGAATCTTTCATTTATGTAAAATTGGAATATGTTTTTAATACAAGTAATTAATTAAATTGTATCTTATTTCATATGAATCTACCTTTTCTAAAGAAAAAAGGCTAAATTT
Source organism: Eucalyptus guilfoylei (assembly GCA_016097605.1). Classification (NCBI taxonomy): domain Eukaryota; kingdom Viridiplantae; phylum Streptophyta; class Magnoliopsida; order Myrtales; family Myrtaceae; genus Eucalyptus; species Eucalyptus guilfoylei. Next base: position 2,205,489 of record CM027866.1, on the reverse strand, counting down.
ATAACTCGTATTATATAAAACATAGGGATTTGATAACATTTAAAACTTCATAATTGTCAATGTTATTGACATAGTGTGATTTTATATATATAGAAAATTACAAAACTCATCAAAAGAAATATATCATAGGAATTGTTATCATGCTAAATTGCAATGCTAAAACTCATTAAGACCCATGGCATCGAACAAGGCAATCACATATGAGAAAGAGGAATTCTCTTTGGAAGCAAGATGAGTGGAAAGTACAAGAAAAGGATAATGAGAGTTTGGGACACCTGGAGTGCCAAAACTTGGCACGGATGGACACTTAAGTGCCAAAATTTCAGAAAGGTACACTTAAGTGTCAGTTTTGGAGTAAAGTGGATCACTTAAGTGCCACTCCGGCCAAAATCCGGCCAAATTGCTGACGTGGTAATTTTCCGGCGAGTTGGGTGCAAAACGGTGTTGTTTTGCACAGCGACGTGGCGACAAATTGCAAAAAGATGTCGTTTGTGTACGATGTGTAAATAATTAATATAAAAATTAATTAAATTTAATTTAAACTTAATTTATTTAAAATATTCTAAAAAAAAACTATAAAAAAAAAGGGTGGCCGAAGGGGCGGGCTGAGGTCCGAGCCCTCACCACCATCGCCTCCTCGCCGCCGCCGGGAAGGACCGACGACGGAGGGGGGAGGGTTGGCCGGGGTCGCCGGCCCCCAGCCGACTGGTGGCGAGGGCTCGCGAGCCCCCGCTGGATCGCGGCGAGGGCCGCGACCCTCGCCCCAGACCTAGGCGAGGGTTCGCAGCCCCTCACCGCCTCCCCGCCGTCACCAGGAAGGGCCAGCGACGGTGGGGGGAGCATCGGCCGAGGTTGCCAAGCCCTGGCCAAGGGCCAGCGACGAGGGCCCGCGAGCCCTTGCCGGATCTGGGCGAGGGCTCGCGGGCCCTCGCCGCCTCCCCGCCGTCACCGAAAAGGGCCGGTGACGGTGGGGGGAGCATTGGCCGGGGTTGCCGCGCCCTCGCCCAGATCCAACGAGGGCTCGCGAGCCCTCGCCTCCGGTCGGCCGGGGGGCCGACGACCCCGGCCGACCCTCCCCCCTACGTCGTCGACCCTTCTTGGTGGCGACGGGGAGGCGGTGATAGCGAGGGCTCAACCCTCGGCCACCCCTTCGCCCCCCCTTTTTTTAAATTTTTAAATTTTAAGAATATTTTAAATAAAATTAAGTTTAAGTTTAATTTTATTAATTTTTATATTAATTATTTATACATCAAACACAAAACGACGTCGTTTTTGCAATTTGTCTCCACATCGCATGCAAAACAATGCCGTTTTGCACCCAACTCACGGAAAATTGCCATGTCGCAATTTGGCCAGCATTTGGTCGGAGTGGCACTTAAGTGTACCTTTCCAAAATTTTGGCACTTGTGTCCTGCCAAGTTTTGGCACTTGGGCTGTTCTTCCGCCGGAGAATGATCATCTTGCAAGTTTTTAATGACTCTATTAAATATTTATAGTAGATTTTCTAGTGAGGTGATGATCCAGTAGTGAAGTGGAAATAGTAGCCCATTTAGAAAATTAGCCACGTGTCTTCACCTCGATAGTTCGGCAGAAAATTTCGGATTTTTTTGTCAAAGTGCATATATTATAAAGAAATGAAAATAT